>CAWUFW010001261.1:1800000-2257500 GCA_963921515.1 Calotriton arnoldi | reverse complement strand
CCCAAAACTTTCAGGAGAGGAGCTACCTGAGTGAACCATTAGTTTTGAAACTTTCGCGAAGATTCGTCAAACGGCGCCAAAGATATTGACAAAAGAAAAAACTTTTTTGGAATAGAAACAAGGTCCTAACTATAACCACCTACTGGCGATCGCCAGTAGGAGAGGGGGGGGGGGGGGGGGGGGGGGGGGGTGTGTGTGTCTGTCTGTCTGTCTGTCTGTCTGTCTGTCTGTCTGTCTGTCTGTCTGTCTGTCTTCAATCTCTGCAGGCGGACAAATGCCATACAAAAGGGGATGATGGACGGAACGTTTGAGCCAATCAAACACTCACCCCCAGTCAACTGATCTGGGTTTAATCCATCATCATTCTTTAGCTCACTCCACCACCCCAGTTCAGACATGGCCATATGCAAATCAGTCTGACCCTGTGCCTCATGGGAACAGTCCAGCCCGAACTGCCAAGCCATGTCTTCCCTGGACCGGAAACAAGCATCCTAGGACCGGTTTCTGGCATTTCAGCCATCATCAGCCAGGCTTGCTTGAATCCAGTGGCAAAGTGAGCAAGGGACCCACGTCTGGGCATACCCCCGCCAACTTAGGGCGACCAAAGCGATACAAAAGGGGATGATGGACGGAACGCTTGAGCCAATCAAACACTCACCCCCAGTCAACTGATCTGGGTTTAATCCATCATCATTCTTTAGCTCACTTCCACCACCCCAGTTCAGACATGGCCATATGCAAATCAGTCTGACCCTGTGCCTCATGGGAACAGTCCAGCCCGAACTGCCAAGCCATGTCTTCCCTGGACCGGAAACAAGCATCCTAGGACCGGTTTCTGGCATTTCAGCCGTCATCAGCCAGGCTTGCTTGAATCCAGTGGCAAAGTGAGCAAGGGACCCACGTCTGGGCATACCCCCGCCAACTTAGGGCGACCAAAGCGATACAAAAGGGGATGATGGACGGAACGTTCGAGCCAATCAAACACTCACCCCCAGTCAACTGATCTGGGTTTAATCCATCATCATTCTTTAGCTCACTCCACCACCCCAGTTCAGACATGGCCATATGCAAATCAGTCTGACCCTGTGCCTCATGGGAACAGTCCAGCCCGAACTGCCAAGCCATGTCTTCCCTGGACCGGAAACAAGCATCCTAGGACCGGTTTCTGGCATTTCAGCCGTCATCAGCCAGGCTTGCTTGAATCCAGTGGCAAAGTGAGCAAGGGACCCACGTCTGGGCATACCCCCGCCAACTTAGGGCGACCAAAGCGATACAAAAGGGGATGATGGACGGAACGTTTGAGCCAATCAAACACTCACCCCCAGTCAACTGATCTGGGTTTAATCCATCATCATTCTTTAGCTCACTCCACCACCCCAGTTCAGACATGGCCATATGCAAATCAGTCTGACCCTGTGCCTCATGGGAACAGTCCAGCCCGAACTGCCAAGCCATGTCTTCCCTGGACCGGAAACAAGCATCCTAGGACCGGTTTCTGGCATTTCAGCCATCATCAGCCAGGCTTGCTTGAATCCAGTGGCAAAGTGAGCAAGGGACCCACGTCTGGGCATACCCCCGCCAACTTAGGGCGACCAAAGCGATACAAAAGGGGATGATGGACGGAACGTTTGAGCCAATCAAACACTCACCCCCAGTCAACTGATCTGGGTTTAATCCATCATCATTCTTTAGCTCACTCCACCACCCCAGTTCAGACATGGCCATATGCAAATCAGTCTGACCCTGTGCCTCATGGGAACAGTCCAGCCCGAACTGCCAAGCCATGTCTTCCCTGGACCGGAAACAAGCATCCTAGGACCGGTTTCTGGCATTCCAGCCGTCATCAGCCAGGCTTGCTTGAATCCAGTGGCAAAGTGAGCAAGGGACCCACGTCTGGGCATACCCCGCCAACTTAGGGCGACCAAAGCGATACAAAAGGGGATGATGGACGGAACGCTTGAGCCAATCAAACACTCACCCCCAGTCAACTGATCTGGGTTTAATCCATCATCATTCTTTAGCTCACTCCACCACCCCAGTTCAGACATGGCCATATGCAAATCAGTCTGACCCTGTGCCTCATGGGAACAGTCCAGCCCGAACTGCCAAGCCATGTCTTCCCTGGACCGGAAACAAGCATCCTAGGACCGGTTTCTGGCATTTCAGCCGTCATCAGCCAGGCTTGCTTGAATCCAGTGGCAAAGTGAGCAAGGGACCCACGTCTGGGCATACCCCCGCCAACTTAGGGCGACCAAAGCGATACAAAAGGGGATGATGGACGGAACGCTTGAGCCAATCAAACACTCACCCCCAGTCAACTGATCTGGGTTTAATCCATCATCATTCTTTAGCTCACTCCACCACCCCAGTTCAGACATGGCCATATGCAAATCAGTCTGACCCTGTGCCTCATGGGAACAGTCCAGCCCGAACTGCCAAGCCATGTCTTCCCTGGACCGGAAACAAGCATCCTAGGACCGGTTTCTGGCATTTCAGCCGTCATCAGCCAGGCTTGCTTGAATCCAGTGGCAAAGTGAGCAAGGGACCCACGTCTGGGCATACCCCCGCCAACTTAGGGCGACCAAAGCGATACAAAAGGGGATGATGGACGGAACGTTTGAGCCAATCAAACACTCACCCCCAGTCAACTGATCTGGGTTTAATCCATCATCATTCTTTAGCTCACTCCACCACCCCAGTTCAGACATGGCCATATGCAAATCAGTCTGACCCTGTGCCTCATGGGAACAGTCCAGCCCGAACTGCCAAGCCATGTCTTCCCTGGACCGGAAACAAGCATCCTAGGACCGGTTTCTGGCATTTCAGCCGTCATCAGCCAGGCTTGCTTGAATCCAGTGGCAAAGTGAGCAAGGGACCCACGTCTGGGCATACCCCCGCCAACTTAGGGCGACCAAAGCGATACAAAAGGGGATGATGGACGGAACGTTTGAGCCAATCAAACACTCACCCCCAGTCAACTGATCTGGGTTTAATCCATCATCATTCTTTAGCTCACTCCACCACCCCAGTTCAGACATGGCCATATGCAAATCAGTCTGACCCTGTGCCTCATGGGAACAGTCCAGCCCGAACTGCCAAGCCATGTCTTCCCTGGACCGGAAACAAGCATCCTAGGACCGGTTTCTGGCATTTCAGCCGTCATCAGCCAGGCTTGCTTGAATCCAGTGGCAAAGTGAGCAAGGGACCCACGTCTGGGCATACCCCCGCCAACTTAGGGCGACCAAAGCGATACAAAAGGGGATGATGGACGGAACGCTTGAGCCAATCAAACACTCACCCCCAGTCAACTGATCTGGGTTTAATCCATCATCATTCTTTAGCTCACTCCACCACCCCAGTTCAGACATGGCCATATGCAAATCAGTCTGACCCTGTGCCTCATGGGAACAGTCCAGCCCGAACTGCCAAGCCATGTCTTCCCTGGACCGGAAACAAGCATCCTAGGACCGGTTTCTGGCATTTCAGCCGTCATCAGCCAGGCTTGCTTGAATCCAGTGGCAAAGTGAGCAAGGGACCCACGTCTGGGCATACCCCCGCCAACTTAGGGCGACCAAATGCCATGTGCAGCATGGAATTGGCCACACAGCCTGCGACCAACCCTTTGGCACAGCCCCCTCTCCCTAAGCCACTTCTGGCACCGGAGAACCCATCCCTGTGACCTTTTTTTGTTATTCAGGGGAGGGAGGCACTTTGGGCCCCAAACTACTAAGGGACCCCATCCTCCGGCCCCTTATTCCTTTAATAAGGGTACGGGGTTGGTGGTCCCTCTTCCCGTGTCCTTATTAGGCCCCAGAGACCCCATCACCTGGGGTTGAATTCCATTAATAAGGGGAGAAGGTCTGCAGCCTGAACAAGTGAAAAATTGCAATATAAATGTCTGCTTTGTTTATTAAACTTAATAAAATAGATTAAAACAAAAAAAAAAAGGGAGGAGGAACTCAGGGCCTGTTAAGGCTTGGAAAGGGGGGCCGCATGGCGTATAGCATATGCGTGCTGGTGTTTACAGGGTATGTGACTAGTGAAAGAGCAGGCGTCATCATGCAGCATTTATTCAGCATTGTTGTTCTCAAAGTCATTGCACACTGGTTGTGTTGCCCTGTACTTTTTAAAAAACAAACAAATTTCAAATCTTTATTTATATTTTCCTTAAAACCAAACAATACAATTTAGGGCCATATGTGTACATAGCAGCCAAAACAGTATACATCTTTTTCAGACCTGAGTCCATGGCTAAAACAATTGTCCGTAAGTTACAAACAGTAATATACACTTAGTGAGAGTGTCCCCACAGTTCATTCCATGCGAATGCCCCGATGAGGAGCCCTGTTCAGTTTGTGAGCTCACCGATGTTTGTGCTAATAAATAGGATCTAAAGGGTTGCCATATGTCAAGTGGCCTAGAAGCTGGGGGTTGCAGCTGGGCGTATAATTCACTGTTAGTATTGCAGTATGACATGCTAAACATCTACCCTTTCAATGTCGGTGAGTATTTACTCCCCGAATGTATTGCGACTTCTCTCTTGGCCAATAACAATGCTAATGCGCAGAAGCGCCGGGAGGATTTGGGGAGGTCCTTAACATATCCCAGTAGTGCCATTAGGGGCGTAGGGGAAATGGGCGAGCCGGTCATATGTGAGAGTTCTTCGAACACTCGTGTCCAGAATTGGGCCACCTTGTCACATGTCCATGTCATGTGTGCGAAATCTGCCATCGGGGTGCTGCACCGGGGGCATGTGTGGTCGGGAGGGATCCATGTGGTGAACCCTAACAGGGGTAATATAAGCCCGCCGCAAGTACTTAAAGTGTAGTATCTTATGTTTGTGGTTAAAGGAGACTCTACGTGTTTGCTTGCAACAGAAGCGCCATTGTATGTCCGTGAGGGGTTGACCCAAGTCCTGTTCCCACGCCTGTCGTACCCCTTCATCCCTAGCTGGGAGCAGTGCAATAGTGGCCGTGTACATTTTAGACATTAGGTGCTCCCCGCTTCTATCCTTGATGAGGTGTGTCACCGGTTGGGAAGTCTGGTGGTTCTGTGGGGTAGCTGGGGACCTGCGATCTTAGTGCTCTGTGCAGCCGGCATAGTATGAACTGATCCATAAATGTAGCCTCCCTGAATCGGGCGTCTTCGCTACGAGAATAGACGTGGCCATTGGAGAACAGATCCCTGAATGTTGCCAGTTCAAATTTAGTTAGGGTGCGTTGCACGGTCGCCTCCTGTGTAATGGGAATCCATAGGTTCCCCGCTAACGGAAGGGGCGAGGAGTATAGTAGCGGCGCCCCGGTTGCCCGGGTCAATTGCTTCCAGGCCCAACTGGTCGTAGATGACGTTTGCAGGTCCAGTGGGTCTCAGGCCAGGCCAGGCCAATCGCCAGGAGTGCCAATAGGGGGGTAGGATGAGAGAGATCGGCTTCTGGCCGGTGATAAGGGATCCGGGAGTCGGAGTGAAACCAGTGTCTCGAGAAGCTGCATTGTGCTATTAAATAATAGACTCGAAAATTCGGGATCCCAAACCCCCCTCGTACATACGGTAATGTCAAGGCATCCCAGCTGACCCTGGGCTGTCCGCCCCCCCATACCAGCCGTATTAGCTGGGAGCAGAGAGTGGCGAAGAAGCTCTTGTACAACGGTATTGGTATGTTCTGGAAGAGGTATAAGAACTGTGGGAGAACAACCATTTTAATCAAGGCAATTCTCCCCGCCATTGACAGGGGTAGTTGCAGCCAGCGCCCAATTTTATCATTTAGTTTCTCCATAGCTGGTCCATAGTTAAGTTGGAGAATTTGCAACGGGTCTTTATGAATATGGATGCCTAAATATTTGACTGAGTCGTTACACCATTTTAGTGGGTATTCCGTACTCCGACTACTGTGGGCCTTGGTTAAAGGTAAAACCTCGGACTTGCCCCAAATTAATGTGTAAACCCGACAGGGCACTGTAGCGAGTGATCTCTCGGAGAATCGGTCCTAGGTTTCCATCTGGGTGTCTCACATAAAGGATGATGTCCGCGTATAATGTTATCAGTAAGGGGCCCGTCTTAAACTGTATACCCCGGTGGGAATGATTATCTTGGAGGTGGCGTACGAGAGGGTCCATCGCTATTATAAACAGCTGCGGGGAGAGGGGGCACCCCTGTCGGGTCCCCCTCGACAGCGTGAAAGGGGCTGTCAGGGAGCCATTCAACTGTACACGGGCCGAAGGGCGTGTATATTGCAGGGATATCACTGATATCAACCTAGGTGGCAGCCCTAATCACACCAATGTGGCATTGAGAAAGGGCCTTTCCAACGAGTCAAAGGTTTTTCAGCGTCCAAGAGGATCGCCGCCGCCAGAAGCGAGGGGTCGACCCTATGAAGGGTAGCGAACAGGGTACGCAGGTTCAGCGCGGTGGATCTGTGCGGGATATAGCCTGCCTGGGCTGTTGATAGCATCTGATCGATTATCAGGGACAGGCTAGTGGCCAGCATTTTTGCTAAAAAGTTTAGTCAAAATTCAGTAGTGAGAGGGGCCTATAGGAGCCCCACTGTTGCGGGTCCTTGCTGATTTGGGGAGGAGTGTGATAGTGGGAGTTTGCCTACATCCATGGCTTCCTGGTACACGTCAATGAGTTGCGGGGCCAGTGTTTTCTTGAACACCTTATAAAAACAACCCGGGAACCCGTCAAGGCCTGGCGCTTTTGAGCCTTCCATGTCTTCTATTGCTTGGATCACTACGTCTACTGTGATGGGTTCCGCAAGAAAGTCCCTGTGTGTATCTTCCAGCCAGACCGTGGCCACCTCATCTAAATAACTATTACTGGCCAAGGAGCCCAGGGTGACCTTGGTCATATACAGGTCTTGGTAATACGAAAGTACCCTGCTGCTGATGCCCTCGCAATCCGTTATCAGCCCTCCGTCCTCTCCGAGTAAACTTGTGATATACGTCCGCCCCCGGTTTGGATGTATAAGCCTTGCTAGCGTACTCCCTGGGCGCTCACCCTCCCCGTACCACCTGGCTATCGCGTGTTTTCCCAAAAAGTGTGCTTCCCGTTCTGCCACCTCCTGAAACCCGGACAGCAGTGCTGCACTCTGTCTCAGACCAGAGGCAGGCCGGGACGCCTCTTGGTCCACATCTATTGTCGCCAGTTGGGCCTCGATTCCTGCCAATGTACGCCGCAAATCCTTTAGTATGCCAGCACTCTTGGAGATGCAAACCCCCCTTATGTAAGCTTTGAATGCCTCCCATAGTGTGGCCTTGGTCTTTACTGTGTCCACATTTATTTCAAAGTATTCCTCTACTGCTAAATGTAATTCCGCCTTGAAGACCGAATCACGGAGGGCCATCTCTGGGAATCTCCACTGTCCCACCCTGTCTCCCGCCCCAGGGACCCATAATCCGAGCACTACTAGGGTATGATCTGAAAGACCCACCCTGTCTCCCGCCCCAGGGACCCGTAATCCGAGCACTACTAGGGTATGATCTGAAAGAGTATGTGGAAGGTGGGTAATTGTGTTCAACCCCGCTGTTACGCTCGGGTGAGAAACCAATAATCCAAGCGGGTCCATGTGTTATGAGGGGCTGAGTAGTGAGTGTAAGCGGGTTTATCTAGATTCGTGTGGTGCCACACGTCCAACAGTTGATATGCATCTATCAAATTGGTTAGTGTTTGCCTGGCCCTGGGTTTCGTATCTGGTGTTGTAGCCGTGCTATCTAACCTAGGGTTCAATAAGATGTTGAAGTCCCCCCCATGCAAATGTGATCAGCCCCTATTCCGGCCATGCGGGAGTGGAGTTCCACAAAAAAGTCTGGGTCGTCCATATTGGGTGCATAAACATTAACCAAAAGGATCGTATTCCAAAGGAGCCATCCTTTCACCAGTAAGTATCTACCCGCCTGATCTGTATATACCTCTACTGTCTCAAACGGTAGTCGCTTATGTATGAGTATCGAACCCCCCCTTGCATATGTACTATAGCCAGCAAAATATTGGTTTGAACCCAAACTGGCGGCAAAGCCCAGGGACGCATGTGGGGGTAGGTGCGTCTCCTGGAGGAGTGCAATATCTACCTGGTGGCGTTGTAAATAGTGCAGAATCTGTTCGCGTTATGTGTGTCATTGAGCCCTCGTACATTCCAGGAAATCAGGGTAATGTTCTCCAGGAGATTAGCTCTACGTGCCATGAGAGAAATTGGAGACTATTCTACTTTGTGGACCAGTGGTGAAATTGTACATCATGACCATGAGTCTGTGAAAGGAAAACAGTGATATCAACCAAACCCAGCCCCCCCCCACCCATCCCCTTATCCTCAACATAGGGGAAATCCCAAATCCCGAATAGAATCATAAACAGTCGTTACAGTTATTCTAAGTGATCGAACCAATGAAAGGTGCCTAAGCACGGGGAGGCAACGCTACGCCTCGTCCCAGGCTACATGAAATATATAAATGAAAAAATCAGAACGGCCATTACCCTGGCGGTCAACATGTTAACTGTTATAGCGTAACGTGAAACACAGGCAATACTTATCGACATATTGTAATACAGTGAGTCTATCAGCTGGCGGAGAACAGTTCAGCACTGGTGCCGGAGTCCGACACCCGGGGGGACCGGTCTAGCGAGGGTGATTTCCTTGGCTGCCCAGTAGTTGCTCGAGTTCTAAGGTAGTCCTGTACAGCCGCTGGTGAGTCAAATATTCGAGATCTGCCATCAACATCCACCCTCAGACGCGCTGGGTATAACATCCCATATTTCAGGCCGGGCTTGCGTAATGCAGCCTCGACCGTTGCGAATTTTCAGCAGGCCTCTTGCACCATCGCAGTGAAATCGGGGTACAGGGAGATGGAGGAACCCTACCATTCCAGTGACCCCCTTTCACGGGCCATCCACAGGGCTGTGTCCCTATCTTTGAAGTTCAAAAGCCCTTCCATGATTGGTCGGGGGGACAGCCAGGGTTAGGCCGGGGTCCGAGGGTCCGATGCTCTCTTTCGACAGCAAAGGTGGCAGTGAATGAGTCCCGTCCGAATAAGTCAATCAAGAGGCCCTCCACAAATCCATCTAGCCGCCCTGTGTTCGTTGACTCTGGGACACCCAGGATACGAATGTTATTGGGGGAATCTCCCTCTGGCCTCCAAATCCTCGTTCTTTATAGCGATGGTTTTGAGCACCTTTTCCATTCTCTCCAGTCGTTTGGTAGCTTGCGCAGAGCCCTCCTCGAGGTCCGAGATCCTGCCCTCAGCAGTGTCCAGCCTCTTGTCGTGTTGGTCTAACATGGCCCCCATCTTATCCAGCCTTTTGTCCAGCGCATCGAAGCTGGTGTCCAGGGCCTTGAAACCATCCCTAAGTTCAGTCATGAGTGCCTCGTTGCCTTGCAAGGGAAGCTGGGGTGGGGTGACGGCGTCTCCACCCTCCGCCATGTTGTTGTCAGTTGAGTCTGTCCCGCCACCGATCTTTTCGAAGGGTAACTTTCTTTGCCTGGGGTCCCCTTTGCCCATGTCCGATAGAGAGGTGATCTGCCACGTGCTCTTTGCTGATGGCGTTGCCCGAGGCCTGTTATGCCTAATCGCCCAGTATCTACCCCTCAAGGGGCCGGTGTGGTAGGTAGAGTCAGTCCCCCGGTCCTCCGCGCCTATATGGGTCCACAGCCAGTGGCGGTGCCGTGTGTGTTCCTGTAGTGCACTCCTCGTGGTGTTGCCACTGTGTACAGTGTACAGTTTTTTTTTCTTGACAGAAACCTGGCTCTCCGACGACATGGTCGCAGAGCCAGGCTTAGCACTCCCACCTGGTTATAGCATTGTGACTTTAAATAGGATGTCAAGAGGCGGGGGTATTGCGGCCATTTTTAAATCCTTCTACGGATGTACGTTCGTTAAAGAGCCGGTGGCTGGCTGCGAATGTGCACGCTTTGCGATTTCCTTTAGTGCTAACTACACTATGTCAGGGCTGCTGGTCTATCGTCCTCCTGGACCTTCTAAGGAGTTTAGATCTGCACTTATTGAGGTTATCAGTGCTATGGCTATGAGATCTGCCAACTTCACTATTTTTGGGGACCTGAATCTCCATTTTGATGATCTGGCAGAGACAGAAATTAGTAGCTTCCTCGCAGATCTTGTAGCATGTCAATTAAATCAATTAGTCTCGGGCCCCACTCATGCCGCAGGCCACCTGTTAGATCCTGTTTTTTCAAACATTCCTTTCCTCATTGTTAGTTCACCCAGTCCGGTCTGTTGGTCCGACCACTTTCTGATCTCGGTGTCCCTTGCGGTTCCACTATCTCCGCACAAAGGTGCTCAGAAAACTTTATTTAAGCGCCCTTGGCGTAAGCTGAACCTTGAGCAATTTCACGCTCTTCTTGCCTTAGAACTGCCCAAGCTACCTATGGATCCAGAGGTGGCATATAAAATCTTTTGCAACTGGATTCTCCAAGTTCTGGATTCTATCATTCCGGCCAAGTGGTCCAAGTCCCGTACCTCCCATGCCAACCCTTGGTTTTCTGACAGTCTGGCTGCTATGCGTAAAGCTTGTAAAAAACTGGAGCGAGCATGGCGAAGAGAGTATGATCTGCCTGCTAAAAGACAATATCAGGCTGCCATCAAAAGGTATCATAGGGCCATACAGGCTGAGCGTGCTGCTTACTTTACTAAGGAAATCCACTCTAGTAGCAATCCAACCAAGTATATTTTTAAAATACTTAATGATCTTAAATTCAGGAAAAGCCCTACTGCTTCTGTAGTCACGTCCAAGCAGCAATGTGAGGATCTCGCCACCTTTTCGTTAAAAAGGTAGAGACGATATATCATTCCTTTCCTCAGGCCCCTGTTAGTCTTAGTCCTGTATCCAGGCCTCTCATCGTTCACACTCTGACGGCGTTTCCTTTGTTGATCAGGATGAGCTTTGTCAGCTTTGCAGCAAAATCAAATCTGGCTCCCCTGCAGATCCTCTCAAGCCGGACCAGTTTTTAAAATCATTGTCTGTGGTCGCGGCGCCTCTGTGCCAGTTGATTAATACTTCTTTTTCCACTGCAACGGTTCCAAGGCAATGGAAACAGGCTATGGTTGTTCCCCTTCTCAAAAAGCCTTCATTAGATCCAGCAAAATTGGAAAACTTCCGCCCAATCTCTCTGTTACCTTGGGCAGCTATAATTGCGGAAGCACACGCTAATACCATCCTTTCAGCTTTTCTGAATTCCAATGGCATCCTGGATCCCACGCAGAATGGTTTCCGCCCAGGGCACAGTACGTGAGACAGCGCTCCTTGCTGTGGCCGAACATCTGCGGACCATTCTAGATGCGGAGACACCGCGGCACTAATCTTGTTAGATCTTAGTGCCGCGTTTGACACTGTATCCCACCAGATTCTTTTAAATCGTCTGGAGGAGGCAGGAATCGTTGGTGCTGCCTTGGAATGGTTCAGACCCTTCCTCTCTGAAAGGACTTTCCAGGTGTCTGCTCCGCCCTTCCTCTCACGTGTCCAGTCTGTTGGACAAGGTGTGCCACAGGGTTCCGCCCTGAGTCCCGTACTTTTTAATCTGTACGTACAACCTCTGGCAGTGATAGCCAGGGACAGGGGTCTCTCCATTGTCTCTTACGCCGATGACACGCAGCTGGTGGTGGTTCTCTCCGACGACCACGCAGGATGCCCCTATGTTTAGGAGCGGTCTAGCGGCGGTCACGGAGTGGATGACCGCCAACTGCCTCCAGCTTAGTGCTAATAAATCGGAGGTGTTGTTGGTAGGTAAAAACATCAAGCTGTGGAGCGAGAACTGGTGGCCTAACACCCTGGGGAGCGCACCCACCCCTAAGTCGGTGGTGAAAAACCTAGGGGTTTGGATGTACTCAACCCTTAGTCTTCAGGATCACACTAAGAAGATTGCAGGCATGTGCTTTGGCCTTCTACGGGTTCTGAAACCCCTTCTAGGCTTTTTTGACCCGTCCACCAGACAGCTGATTGTTCAGGCGGCCATACTGTCTAGGCTTGACTATGCTAATTCACTTTTTTTGGGGTTGAATAAAGCTGAGGTCTTGCGCCTACAAAGGGTCCAAAATGCAGCTGCCAGAGCCCTGTTGGGTCTCCCGCGTAGACGCCACATCTCGGGGGTAATCCGTCGATTACACTGGCTGCCTGTGGCCAAGCGCATAGAATTTAAAGCCCTCTCCATGGCCTTCAAAATCTTAAAGTTCTCCTCTCCTTGTATTCTGTCCGACATGGTGGTACCTTACACTCCCTTGCGCTCTCTGCGCTCTATGGGGTCTTGCTTGGCTCTGGTCCCGCGGGTAAAACGTCTATGTGCCGGGGGGACGATCTTTCCGCTATCTAGCGGCCAAGCTTTGGAATTCTCTCCCCCTGCATATTCGCAGTCTGGATAACTACTTGACGTTCAGGAAGGCTATAAAAACTCATCTCTTCCCCGCGGCTTAGGCTTCTGTCTCTTGTTGTCTGCCAGTAGTAAGCGCCGGGACGCCTCTTTGCTGAGGCAGCTGTTGCGCTATACAAATCGGACTAACATAACATAACATACAGTGTGTACATGTCTCCTGTGGCCTCAGCACTATAGCTGCCCGGAAAGTAGGCAGGGGAGCCAACTCGAATCAGGCCTCAAGGCGTGTCAGGTGTCCGCCATTATGCCATTGGGTGCTGCCCCAAGTGCCGCGGTGATGGTGCAGCCAGCGTAGGGACGGGGGGACGGTCAAGCGCAAAAGGTCACCGCATCAGCCCGACCGGACAGCCGGTCCCCAGGCTCTCCCGTGGACCCTATCTCCACAGTGCCTCCGGGGGCGCCGAGCTGGCATACTTGTGGGTTGTGAGGCTGTCATGCGGGCCCTCCGTCTCTCGCTCACCCCGTGTCGATATGGTATCTGTATTGCCTCAGGAGTCCGTCATGACGCCTTTGTTGCTCAGCGCGCGGGCCGCTAGGGTACCGATTCCGAGGAAGCCAAGTCTCTGCTCCCGATGGCGGCAGTGCAAAACTTGAGCCCCCGGCTGAGCCTCGCGCCCCAGGCCTTCCATGCACTTCGGCGTTGCCGCGGTTCCCGGGGCCGGAAATTAGTTTGAAAGGAGTCACTGGACGCCCGGGCGAACTGGAAGCATAGTCGTCCCGCCGCAGCCTTTCATCATAGGTTGTAGCCACGGGGATAGCCTGTTGTACCGGGAGTTTGGCGGAGCTCCAAAGCTACGCGGCCATTTTGGTCCACGGCTCGGCCACGCCCCCTTTGCTCTGTACTTTTCATCTTAGATCAGGGTGCATTGGTTGTATAACAACACTTCACTCGGGCTTCATGTCCCTCTTTCTTTAGGTTTTGCCATTTTAAGTTTACAGTGTAGAGATATGCTGATAAATGCTTTACTATGTCAACCATTTCACAAGCATGTAAAATAATCCATGGTCAGTTATACAGGATTTTACTTGGGGAAACAATCGGCACATCTCATTTAGATAAGGTTTTCAATCAAGTGGAAAAGAAACCTCTGCCTTACCCCAAGTCTTAACTGTACAATTGTGTAATGTGTTTATGGTGTCGATATATGAGAAAAGCCTATCGAAATTGCTGTTATTTCTAAACAGATGAATGGTATTTATGAAAGTGTTCTCACTGTCCTTAGATTACAGGGGGAAATGTTACCTAGCAGACTTTGACAAGAGCCTGCGATTTGAGGCCTGCGCCGATAATGTAATGCGAGAGCTGATCAAAATTGAAATGAAGGTAAGCCCTAGAGGCTACTAGCTTCATAAGTTTCTCCACAAAATGCTTTGTGTCTTTTCAGTTGTCTCTGGTTTCTCTGCAGATAGTGCTGCCCATGCTTTTGCTGTCCTCTGTCTCTTTGTAGAAAATGGTGTCTGTCCTTCCACCCTCCATGTTGGTGTCTCTACTGCCAAATAGCAAAGCAGATGATGGTGTCATTTCTTCCTTCACAATGTGATTCTCTCTGCTGGTAATAGTGTCTGTCCTTTGCTCCCAAGGAAAGGATCACTCACACAGATGCAATAAAGAAGGGAATCATAACCCAGAGGTGAAATCACACCAGTATCAGCACAAGTTGAACACGCTTTTGAAGGATATTTTGGTTTATGAAGCTTGTTCAGCTAACCGGTTTTGCAATAGAGAAGAGCAGCAACTTACAATTCTGCGGAAAATGTCATTTTTTTACAGCCCTGTTCTCTCTACAGCATATAAGCAATGTCCATGTGTGAAATACTAGTTGTCTCATCATGCAAAGGAATATCTGTGTGCGGAAAACAACACCGTCTTTCCTGTGTTGCTGTTTTACTTTTGAGGAATGAACCAATGCAGTTGCAGGTTTGTTTTTCTTGCTCTATAATATTCACTACTAGATTAACCTGTCCTATGTGTGCTGAGATCTGGAAGTTTCCACTGGCTGATGATGAAGCACCTGCTGTGAGATCTGAAGTAGGGACTTTTGTTGATGTGGTCTGAGGGGAAACATGAGAGGAAAGACATGGACCTGAAAATAACATTGGATGTGGTAAAGCTTCTGGAACTGAAAAATACAATACTCCTCTCACCTGGTACCTGCCCGTTTTACATATTCTGATAATAATGATGGAGTGGAAAGGAATGGAAATGATAGAGAGCTCTGTCATAAAGGCACAGAAATGCCAACAGAGTTGGGTGATTCACAACAATCTCTTAGTCTTAGACGTGACTCATTGCAGCATTTTCCTGAGCAACTGTTAAGATGTTCAAAAGACCCAGATGTCCCCCTGATTGAGCCCTTCGGGATCGCAAAGTAGAGAGCAGGGTAGTAGATGGTGTGAGGTGAACCAAACATTGTGTACTGCATTTGTGCAGAGATAAAATGTAACTTAACAGAGCCCAGAGCGAAGAATACCCTGTGGGACAAAAGACTACTAATTTTGGAATTTTGCTTGCCCTGAGCAGGATTAAAACTGCATGGAAATTCCTACCAGGCAGTCAATCTGCTGGGGTTGTGGCATCTGACCAGGTGCCCGTCATTCTGAGTGGTCCCCTCTCAGTGAGGACTGTTGCTTTTTTGAATGGTGACTCAGAGATTTCTGTGAATGTAGCAAAGTGGAAATATTATGTGGTATGGCTGGGGGCCTTACCATGTAATATTAACACAGTACCAATAAATGGACCTCAGATTCACACTAGTAATCCTCTCAGTCCTGGTAGAGTTGCAAAGAGTAGACAGGCCTACATAGAGGGGCACGTATAAGCATTTTACAGTACAAACAGTGACGATAAGTAATTGACACAACTCTAAAGAAATCCAACACCAATTTATAAAAATAGAGCTTATTTTTCTATAAATTTAGACACCAGAATGGAGCATGTACAGTTCGTATAACTGAAGTTATAGAATTCACAGTGATAATTCAATCGATAGCTGTCAAACTTTACCATTCAAGTCAATGGGAGAAATACAAGGTGACATTTGGTCACTTGCGGGGTGAGTTCAACGGAACCTACTCAGAGTTAAGGTCTTGCCGGTCCTCTGAACAAGCTCTGACAGTTTGAAGAATTTTATCTTGCCCAGGGAGTCTAGGTAAAGAGGTGACATGGCTGTCCATGGTGCTGAACGGGATCCACGGGAGCTGTCATAAACACAGCACTTTACAAAACGCTGCTTGCAGGTTGAGTTCAGAGGAGACCCTTGGAGGTGAAGCTTGGATGTGCCTCTGGACCAGGAATCACCAGTGAGAACAGCTCTGCCTAGCTCGGGCCACTCGGGCCTCTCACGTGCACCATGGATAGCACCTGGCTATCCATGGTGCTGAACGTTCCTGCAGAAACTGGGGTTACCAGGCGTGCCAACGAAGCAGTCTTTGGGATGCTAAGGCTCGACAACTGTGTCACAGAAGAGGATGGGGGGATGATGCCAGATGTCCCCCCGTGTGGGTTGTCAAGTTAAGCAGGTAGTAGTCAGCAACACCACCACCAACAAGCCTTGGTCCAAGCAAGGGTCACAACAAGGTCAATCTTCTTCCAGAGGTCCGGGGAATGCTGTAGAGGGCTGAGTCTCGAAGAGGTTCAGGACTACACTTCCTAGAAGGCACCTGGGCAGTTACTTTTGGGCTGTCCACGACGGGGCCCGGTGGTCTGTCCTCCTTTGGAGCATGGAAATGCGGATTGTGCCTTCCGACTGCTAGGGACTAGTACCTCTAGCCCTAGGGAGTCCTGATGAAGTCTTTGCCTTACAGAGGGGTTCACCTTCCTTTTGGAACCGGTTTGTGGTCCTGGACGAGTAGTGGTCCGGCGGGTGCATGGGGGCTGCCACAGGTGCAGTACTTCGCGCCTTTTCTTTGTGGAGTCCTATCTTATGCTGACACAGGTCTCTTCTTTGTCCTCCTTCAGAGCAGATCTGGAGTTCTGGTGTCAGGGGTTCCCCTTAAATCCTGTATTTAGGGGGTGTTTAGGGGAGGAGTGTGGGCTAGTAGCCAATGGGCTACTAGTCCTGCTAGTCCCATCTGCCCCTGAGGTGACAACACCAGGTGGGTGTATGTCACCAAACTACCCAGAACCCGCTATTCTAGTGACTTTTCTAGATGGCACGAGCCATCCTCGGCTGTACAGACCAACATGCCCACCCTCGAGGTGTGGCTAGCCTTCGGGTGTTGTACACCTCCTGCATACCTAACTTCCTGCCTGCTCGCAAACACGAGTGCCTGGGTACAGGAGGTTGCCTTTGTCTCCACCAGTAGACAAATTATTTACATATCAGAGGCGGCGAAGCCCTTGAGGCTCACCGCCTTGAAGGGACTTTAACTAGCCATGCTGGGAGAGCGTAGGTGTGACCTCCTTCCTGCCCAGGCCTTTTGTCCCATGTCCTATGGCAGTGATAGCATTCACCAGCAGGAGGTCAGACTTCTGTCTTGGCGGCAACTGGCTCTAAAAGCCCTCTAAGGGTGGCACCTGGACGCATGCCAGTTCATTCTCAACACAAGAATCCTTTTCGGGGTGAAAAAGCACGGTGGTTGATAGCAAAGACGACTAAATTCAATGGTGCCATTGTGGAGCTGGCTATCTCGATTTCCGGTAGACAGTCCACGTTAACCTATGGACTGTTGTTCACTTACAGTAAACTTGAATAGCAAGGTTACTGTAGAGGTATATGTGTCTGTACATATATACCTGCACCATTAATATAATGCACCCTGCCTCCTGGGCTTTAGTAGGCCTACCTTAGGAGTGACTTGTATATATTAAGGCAGTGAGGGGGCTCTGTCTCACATGGTGTGTGCAGAGTCGCACTCGAGCATAGCTGCTCGTGCAGGCTGCAGTAGCAGACCTTACTTTTACTCGAGTCACTCGGGGTGGCACAAATAGTGCTTCAGCCATGGAGACTGCTTTAACTCCCTTGCCCTACGTACCACGGGTACCATATACTAGGGACTTATAAGGGGGGTTAAAGCATCTTGCCAATTGAGTGTACCAATTCACATACAATTTGAGGGAAAGAGCACTGGCACTGGGGCCTGGTTAGCAGGTTCCAGTGCACTTTCAGTTCTAATACCACAGCATTCAAAGCAAAAAGAGCGCTTTCCTATATGGCCCCCAGACGAAAGGTGATGAGCTCTAACCTCCCTCTTGGTAGTTCTCATCATCTAAGTGGAAGAACCTGGAAAGGCATGGTCAGTCTCTGGTCTGTGTTCCACTACAAAGTCCATCCCCTGTAGGGAGATGGACCACCTCAACAATTTGGGGTTCTCTCCTCTCATCTGCATTAACCCCTTGAGAGGCCTGTGGTCGATTTGAACTTTGAAGTGAGTCCCAAACAGGTATGGTCTCATCTTCTTCAGGGACCAAACCACAGCAAAGGCTTCCCTCTCAATGGCAATCTGACACTGCTCTCTAGGGAGGAGTAGCCTGATAATGTAGTCTACTGGCTGATCCTGACCCTTATTGTTGGTTTGTGACAACATTGCCCCAGTCTCGGGGGCATAGCCAGCAAGATGCCGGAATGACTGATGTGATCCTGCATCCCTACACCCCATCGGCCCATATCTACACCCTGAGCATACACCCCGGCTGCAGACAACTTCTTCAATGCGATTTTGGATTCCCCCGAACTAGTTAGGTGGGGGGAAGCACCAACAGGATGAGCGGTCCCCTCACCTAAGATGGCCGCCTCCCCGACTCATACCTGAGACAGCTGCCATGAGGAGCCAGCGAAGTCCAGGGGAGTGACGGTCCGAGCACGCTGTGGGAATTGAGGTGCAGGTGTCACTCCCCCCACACCCTGCAACTCCTGCCTCTGTTGCTGTTTTCTCTGCCACCACGGTCTGACATGCAGGCTGCTGTCCGCTTGGAGAGAAGTGCGGAGCATTGTCGGCAGGGAGAGAGAGTCCCGGCGAATTGGCTCCCAGGATCACCGGGAAACTGAGGAACTCCACGGCATGGTGCAGCCGCTACCCGGAGAGATAAGGGTTCTGTGGCCAGCTGCGGTCGGACTGTGTGTAGCACCAAGGACCGAAGAGGTGAGAGGCTCCCCAGGGCCTCCCCCTGATGACGGACTGCACAGAGCCCTGGCAGTATATCGGCGACGAAGACCCGCAATACAGGACTCCACAGGAGGCAGCGAGAGGGCCGATTCCGCTCGAGACTGTTTTGGTGCTGGTGCAGAGCACAGACCCCCCGCAACCGCTGTAATTCCTGGGCCTGGCGCAGGGGTGAGCAGGGACTAAAGGCATCGCAGGCATGGAGGCACAATTGCAACAGTGATCCCACCGCCTGACTCACAACGTATAAGTTGGGACCCATGTGAGTAGGCCCCCACTCCCTTTATAAAGAGCAGCTGATTGCCCAAGACTGAGAGAGGTGTCCTTGCTGCCTACTGCGTCAGTCATAGCCAGATACTAGGTCGGATGCCTGCTTGCTGGAAGGGCCTCTGCTGAGAGGGAGAGAGTAAGGCCCAGCGTGACTGAAGGCACACAGTGACCAGCCCCGAGACTGTTCCCCACCCCACGGTGTGGCCCTGCCCCCCTGAGTGGCCTGCGTGGGGCCCATAGCTGACACTGGCAGAGTGAAAAATCTGATAACAGTCTGATAATAGTGAGTTGGCCCTAGTTATTCAAGAGAGCGGTGACTCTTGATGGGATTGATGCCCAGTGGGGAGTGAGCGGCTTGTGTGGGGAGATCCCTGCAGTTACGGTGAGGGGTCTGGTTTTACTCCTGAGCTTCCCAAGAGAACTGTCAGCAGTGACTAAATTGAGGAAGCTGAGGCTGTGTACTGGCGTAGTGGTCGATGTGAGGAAATAATCATTGAGCGCACGACTGACAAGAATGAGAGTCTCAACAGGCCCTAAACTGCTGACAAGTGTATGGTGGTGAGTCCCCCTTCCCTTAAGGGATGGCGAAAGATAAAGACCTGAAACAGACCTGTCAGGGGAAGATAGATAACTATTCCAGACAGGTGGACCCTCCCTTATACCCTCCCTTAGATGCGAACAATGCCCACCCAGACAACATGGCGCTAATGGCAGCAATCCACCAGTTGAGGTTGATGTTACAAGCTAAAATAGGCACGGTGGGCATGGAGGTCACGCTCCTAAGACAGTATCTCTGTAAGGTCACGGACAGAGTTACGGCAATGGAGGAAAGGATATCTGAGCTACAGGATACAACACACTGCCATAGAAAAGACCTAGCAGTGGTGAAAACACTTACCAGAGACTTGCTAAGGAGGGTTGAAGATGCAGAAAATCGCGCAAGGTGCAATATTCTTAGATGTGTGGGGTTTCCGGAGGGAGTGGAGGGCAACAACGTACCTACTTTCTTAGAATGCTAGCTCCGAGACACCTTCAGCTCTAGCATCCTCTCCATTTGCTTAGTCATCGAGCAGGCTCATAGAGCATTGGCCGCTAAGCTGATACCAATTGCCCCCCACCCAAGGTCACTAATTGGGTGCTTTTTGAACTTTCACGACCACAAAGTGATTCTGAGGGAGGCGAGACAGCTTGGAACTCTCAAATATGACTCCTCCACCATTATATTGTTCCCTGACTACTCTAGAGAAGTGCATAAACAAACACGCTCCTTTGATGCAGTGATGGCCAAGCTCCAGTCGATGCACATTCATTATATGCTACTCTTCTCTGCCAAACTCAAAGTAATTTTCCTTGACAAAAAGCACTTCTTTGAAACTCCAGAAGAGGCCTGGAAATTGATGGAGGGGAGACCGACCCTCCGTCCTTAGGGCGTGCCCCCGCGGAGGCCATCTGGAGGAGCAGACCCAGGGGTCAGGCCCAAACTTTAGACTTTGAAAACGCAAGAGCTGGAATAGATCATGGCGTGGCAGAACTAGGTAGAGAGGGAGGACTGATGGGAGAGACTTGCCGGCTGAGCGCTCCTCTGACTCGGACTATGTAGTGATGAGACAGGAGAAGTTACAACATGGGTGTGAAGATATTGAAAACTCGCCTCATCAACCATAGGAGGGAGACCGGGATGACACTCCAAATGAACTTATACTGGAACTAAACTATGCTAAGTAACCCGACACCTTTAAAAGTTGTCTTGTGCTTGGAGGGCCTGATGGGCTACAATGATGATGCCTGGGCATCAGGGAGAGTGGAGGAGGCCTACCGGTTGGCGTGGCAAGGATGCAGTGCAGATATGTGTACGAGCCCCTTGTGGACGCCTTCTTTCCCTCTATCCTCCTCCCCCTTTTTTGTATTTTATTAGTTCTGATTGATTGAGTGTACAAGGTGTTTGACCCACTTTCCTAAGGTGAAAGCGGGGAATGAGTGTGGAGTGTGGATGGTGACTGCGGCGGTGGATAGAACAGGGACCTCAACCGTCTCCTGGATTGCGTTTGCGGCCTGAGTGGTGAGTGTGTATGAGAGTGATTTTGCGACCTACTATATCTTGTTGGTATTTTGTTTAGTGGGGTAAGAGAGGGGTGTGCTACAGACCTCACAGGCCTGGTCCTGTGACTCATTGCCTAAATTTGACGAGTTCATGTATGCGTGCGGGGGTGGCGGAAGGTGGGGAGGGAGATGGGAATGTTTTATTTGAATTGCTGTTGGTTTTTCCTTTACCAAAAAAGAAGGAAAGAGGGTCCTACTCACCAAAGGGACAGGACGCCACAGACACTAAGTCAAAACAAATTCCTTTGGGATTTTCATAGCATACCATACTTTTCACTGCCACATTCACACTATTAATCATCAGAAAAATGGACAGCCAAAAATTACCAATACACAAATGCTTATTAAATCAATCCATTCAATACATTGAAAGTTTTTGTTAAAAATATATATATATACAATATTTCATGTGGCATAATAAAACAACACCTAAATAAGTTCATTGCATATCGCATATATTTCTCTTCTATAAAAACAATAAACCATACAATCTTCATTAACATATATTTGTAACAATTCCAACCACTATTAATATCAGGCTCACCAACTCATAGGTATTTTGTTTATGGGAACCCTAAGTGGTGATGGGCAACAGGACCAGAGTAACGTGCTTCGGTGGTATCATGAAGGTTCAACCACCTTCTTCAGGCTTTATTAAATGATGTGTCCTGTGCCGCCTTATCAAAGGCTAAGATTGTCTTGTTTCAAGGTGGATTCTTCCTCCACTCAATTTATCTCTGGTTCCTCTCAACGCTTTAAGGGACCGAGCTGACAGGTTTTACTAATACATCCCTCTGAATGTTAGGATGACGATCTACTTCTGAGGTACTGTAATGCTCCAGCAGTATCCCAAATTTCAGTATCTTCTCCTGTTATCATAACATCTGAACTGACGTCAAATGATCGCCATGAAAATAAAATCCTGATTTCACAGGGAAATACGGTTGAGGCTTCCAACTAGTGGCTAATCAGTCCCGGCAGCAAACTCCGTTAGAAGCCAGAGTGGTATCGATTACATTCGTTTGAGAGACCCGGTATTTTGGCTATATTTATCCGAGGCACACTAGGTGGAAGCCTCAACCGTATTTCCCTGTGAAATCAGGATTTTATTTTCATGGCGATCATTTGACGCCAGTTCGGATGTTAGTGATAACAGGAGAAGGATACTGAAGATTTGGGATACTGCTTGGAACATTACAGTACCCTCTAGAGGTAGATCGTCACATCTAACATTCAGCTCGGTCCCTTAAAGCATTGAGAGGAACCCAGAGATAAATTGAGTGGAGGAAGAAGCTCCCCACCTT
Organism: Calotriton arnoldi; assembly: GCA_963921515.1. NCBI lineage: Eukaryota > Metazoa > Chordata > Amphibia > Caudata > Salamandridae > Calotriton > Calotriton arnoldi. The sequence goes on along the minus strand of CAWUFW010001261.1, from coordinate 2,235,354 downwards.
GAAACAAGACAATCTTAGCCTTTGATAAGACGGCTGGGACACATCATTTAATAAGCCTGAAGAAGGTGGTTGGACCTTTATGATACCACCGAAACGCGTTGCTTTCTGGTCCTTTGTTGCCCCATCACCACTTAGGGGTTCCCATAAACAAAATACCTATGAGTTGGTGAACCTGATATTAATAGTGGTTGGAATTGTTACAAATATATGTTAATGAAGATTGTATAGTTTATTGTTTTTATATAAGAGAAATGATGTACGATATGCAATGAACTTATTTAGATTGTTGTTTTTATTAGCCACTTGAAAGATTGTATATATATATTTTTAACAAAAAACTTTTTGAATGGATTGATTTAATAAACATTTGTGTATTGGTAATTTTTTGGCTTTAACCATTTTTTCTGATGAATGATTAATAGTGTGAATCTGGCAGTGAAAAGTATGGTATGCTATTGAGAAATCCCAAAGGGAATTTTTTTTGACTTGGTTTTTCCTTTACACCAGATGCAGGTGAGACGATGGAATTGGGGCAATATTTGTTGCAATGGGCTGAGAGACACATTTGCTACATAGGGCAGGCATGACACAATCATATGTGCCTGACCCGCTGAGTTGTTTCTTGCTTACATGGAACGTCAATGGTTTAGACAACAAGGTTAAGAGAGGGCTAGTTACATCCTACATTAGTCTCCACAAACTGAACGTTGTTCTATTACAGGAGACCCATTTGAGGGGGGACTCAATGTAATTTCTGAGCTCGGGGGCATATACCACACTGGCACATGCAGGCTTCACTTCTGGTTCACGGGGAGTGGCAATTCATGTCTGTAAGTCTCCCCCTTTCAATGTGCGGAGTTCGTGGGAAGACCCACATGGGACTTATGTAGCAGTGCAGGGCCTGTGGGGTAGGCTAGATGTTACACCCATAGGTGTCTATGCACCTCCCCGACTTTAGCAAACTACACTTGATAAAGTAATGGGCATACTACTAGACACAGACTCGTCGCTCCATATTGTTGGACGGATTTAATGATGTGATGCCCACTGCAGTGGATAGGACCGGGACTTCCCCAAGGGCCACTAGGGAAATGCCTCTGGCCCGTTTTGCCACGACACTGAGACTTACTGACCTGTGGCGTCGTCGGCACCCAACAACTAGGTACTACTCCTACCACTCTGGTGTGCATAGAGTGTCTTCCTGGTTAGATTATGTATTTACCCCAGCGGGTGAAGTAGGGGTGATTCATAGAGCGGAATACTTAGCTAGAGGGTTGTCAGATCGCTCCCCCTTCTGAATCACCCGAAGCCGGAAACCCTGGGGTAACAGGCTTAGATGGAAACTGAACACATGGGATTTGCGAGATGAGACTATAGTACATGCGCTCAGCATGGAAATCAAACTCTCTCGGAGAATAAGGATTCAGTGGTGTCAGTGGTGATCTTGTGGGAGGCTATTAGACAGTGTTGCAAGACCGAGCTCAAAACATCATTGCTTTCAAGAAAAAGAAGGCAGTGGACTGAAGCAAGTGGAATTGACAAACGCAGCTTCCTCAGACCCCCTTCATTTGAGAAAGATGTAAGCTGTGTGCGCTGAATATAAAGCGCTGGTACACAACGAGGCACGTAACCAAGTCTCGGCCACCCAGCGCCGCCTCTACGACACCGGGGACAAAACGGGTAAACTGTTGGCATAGTTGGGCCGTCTGGAGATAGAAGTTAGACGGGTGCACCAGATAGAGGGAGCGGATGTCCGCACTTATACAATGGATAGGGACATAGCGGATGCATTTTCTACCTTCTACGAGGCCTTGTATAATGTGCATACACTGGCAACGCAGCCTAAAATAGAGAAGTATCTGCATGAAGTGTCGCCGCCATCCCTGGCAGCGAAAGACCGAGATGCCCTTGACGAGGAAATCTCCCCTGCTGAGGTACAGGCAGCCATAGACAAGCTCAACTCTGGTAAAACACCAGGACCAAATGGTATCCTGGTGGAGTTTTGTTAAGAAAAACACGACCGAACTTGCTCCTGACCTCCTCAATATGTATTTGAGAGCTTGAGAAATGGGATACTTCCATTGGCTTTACGCAAAGTCACAATAGTGGTTATACCTAAAGTGAGAAAACCGGCCTCTAAATGTGGGTCATACTAGCCCATCTCATTGCTAAATATATAAACCAAGTTCCTGGCTACGGTACTGGCAATGAGACTTGCCAGTGTTATAACCCCCCCTCGTACACAGATATCAGTCTGGCTTCATTCCCGGACAATTAACTAGGCATAACCTTGCAGGCTCCACAACTGGTTAGCGGAGGATCAGCCGCGACTTGACCGCCACATTTGAGGCAGAAAAAGCATGCGATGCAGTTCATTAGCCTTTTATGATGCAGAACCTGCGGGAGTTCAGATTTGGCCCACAATTTCTGAAATGGGTAGCGCTCCTATATCATGCCCCTATGGCAGCAGTATGTGTGAATGGGTTTTTTTCCGCAGACTTCCCTATACGGAGGGGGACTAGGAAGGGTTGCCTTCTGTCGCCCCTCCTGTTTGCTTCAGTATTGGAGCCATTAGCGTGTTTAGTTCAAGCACACCCAACTATCACAGGCTTCCATGCCCCCGGGTCACCGATCAATGAGGAAAAGATTTAGTTATATGCAAACAGCATTCTCTTATACCTCACCCGTCCAGGAGAGTCTATCCTTGCAACATTCCAGACATTTGACAGATATAGTGCCCACTCAGGTTACACCATACACTGGGATAAATCTGTTCTATTCCCTGCTGGTGGCTGTCTGGACCCCTCGGTACCCCCTCGGAAACTGCGGATTGTCTAGGAGGGATTTCAATATCTGGGAATATACATGACACTGAATAAAGAGAGGGCCCTAGAACAGAACCTTCTTAAAATACAAGCAGCATTTCGGGCTGATGTGGAACATTGGAGGAAATTGTCCCTAACTTTACTTGGAAGAGCAGCCATGTTCAAGATGGTCACACTCCCGAAATACATATACACCCTGCAGAATACATACTATAGAGTCCCTGAGGTGCTCTTCATGAAAATTGATGAAGAACTCAGGAAGTTGATGTGAGATGCGGGTCGTCCTAGGGTAGCCCGCAATACACTGCTACGGAACCAATATAATGGGCAAGCTTACTATTGGGCTTCCCACCTCATTGTTATCAATTATTGGAGTCACTCCCCAAGGGAGCATCCCACGTATGTGCCTGAGTAGACTCAATTCCAGAGGCATCCCTTTCAACATTACCTGTATGGAGGCAAGGGGGTGTGTCAATTCCTACCTGCGACTCAAGTATGTTTGAATCATGGGTTAGAACGAATAAATTCATTGGGTGGGCCCCTAGAGTCACTTGCGAGACCCCATTATGGATGGGAGCGTAATTCAAAGAAAAGGGGAACCTCCGGGGCTTTAATTCCTGGGACTTAATCAGTATTTCCAAAGAGGGTGACCTCATTGAGAACGGAGGCTTTATCTCCTTTCAATCTCTCCAGAGGATCATCAACTCCATGACACACATCGTTACAGATGCTTACAACTTAGACATGCATAGAGGGCAGATGGTATAGCTTCAGATCTTCCGGAATATACACTTCTGGAGGGTAGGCTCCTGATGGGAGAACTGACTGAGAAAGCTGTTTCCTTGGTCTATAAAACGGTCAATAATAATGCACTGGACAGCCTTAAAAATCTAAGGGCTAAGTGGAAATCGGAACTGGAGGACTTGGATGATCTTGATTGGGAGTCCGTCTTAATGCACCCGAAAGAAGTGGCAATCAAGTTTAGATTGAAACGTATTCAATTTACAATCCTTCACCGGATCTATTTTGATCTGTGCACGATTCCATAAAGTCGGAAGGGCGATGTCCCCAGAATGTCTGAGGTATAGAGCCCAAGGGGAAACTTCCTACATACCCTGTGGACCTGCCCGATCAAACATGCTTACTGGGAGAAAGGGATATGCGAACTAGGTAAGGTTGCAGGAGCAACACTCAGCGAAGACCCCAAGTATATCCTTTTGGGCATACCCAACAATGTTGATATTCCCCAAGAGAAGCTACTTTACTGTAATCTGGGACTAGTAGTAGCAAAGAGAAATGTGGCAAAATACTGGGGAGCCCCTGAGCTGCCAATTATGTTGGAATGGAGACGGGGGATGGAACTCTACATGGCCACTGATAAAGTGACCTATAACTCTACAGGGTGCCCACGTATGTTCCATAAAGTCTGGTGCGGGTGGATTGCATACCACAATCTCGAGGTTTCAGATGAGGTATCTGGATCTGCACAGGTCTGATGCTTGGTGTGCCCACATTGATTGTAAAAGCCTATCGTTTGACAAATCTTTACCTGCTCCTATTGTACTATTGCTGTAAAACGTAATGATTGTTGCCTGGATTGCTCTCGCCTGCAATGTTAATTTGTTAATCATGGGCACACGTTGGTGCCCGTTTGTATTGCTTTTCAAAAATCAAAAAAAATATTTTACACAAAAAAAACACTGCCCCAATCCCATGTTCAGAAGCGTCTGTTTGAACAATGAACTATTACCCATAGTCTGGTACTTTTAGGACAGGTGCTGAGCACATGATTGCTTTCAGGGTGTCAAAGACATTCTGACAGCCTGTGACCCAAATGACCTTCTTTGGCTGCTTCTTAGTGGTAAGCTCAGTGAAAGGGACCACAATGGTACCATACCCCTTCACAAATCTCCTATAATATCCAGCCTCACCAATGCTGACCTGGGCCTTGGGAGGTTCCCAGTCCAGAATGGTCTGGATCTTGGTTTGGAGAGGTCTCACTTGGCCTCCACTTACAAGGTGGCCCAAGCAGACAACAGTAGTCTGCCCAATCTGGCACTTACTGGTCTTGATTGTGAGGGCTGCCCTCTGCAGGGCCTGCAAAACATCTCGCAGGTGGACCAGTTGATCCTCCCAGGTGGAGCTAAAGACAGCAATATCGTCCAGATATGCTGCACTAAAGTCATCCAGGCCTGAAAGAACTGGATTCACCAGCCTTTGAAAAGTGGCAGGTGCATTTTTTAATCCAAAAGGCATCACTTTGAACTGAAAGTGTCCCTCTGGGGTGGAGAGTGCAATCTTTCCTTGGCTCCCTGGGTCAGTCCAATCTGCCAGTACCCTGTTGTAAATCGAAGGTACTAAGGAACCTGGCTGCCCCTAGCTTATCAATAGGCTCATCTGCTCCTGTATGGGGTGTGTGTGCATCAGTCTTTGTCACAGCACTCAACTCCCTGTAATCCAGGCAAAATCTCAAATTCCCACCTTTTGAGTGACGTTTGCGGACCAGTACCACTGGGCTGGCTCAGGAACTGACAGAAGGTTCAATTACACCAAGCTCTAACATCTTGCTTACTTCAGCTTTGATACAGGCTTCGACTTGGTCAGACAATCTATAAATCTTGTTCTTGACAGGGAGGCTGTCTCAAGTGTCCACATCATGGGTACACCAGGTTGTCTGTCCAGGAGTCAAAGAAAAGAGCTCTGCAAACTGGCTGAGGTCTTGCCTACAGTCAGTCTGCTGCTGTACAGTGAGAGTGTCAGACAGGACTACACCCTCCACTGTACTATATTGTGGATTGGTTGATAACAGGTAAGGGAAGGGTTCACTTTCCTCCTCCTGTTGTGCATCAGTGACCATCAACATGGTCATGTTAGCCCTGTCTTGGTGTGGCTTTAGGCGATTTAAATTGACTACTCGGTGAGGACTCCTGGTAGGTGACTTCCCCCTTCTTCTCCAAACTGGGATAGGGCCCAGTCCACTGATCTTGGAGGGCCTTGGGAACCACAGGCTCCAGCACCCACACCTACTGACCTGGTTGGTACTTAACCGTGGCTGAATTTTGGCCATACCAGTACTTGCCAAGTTCCTGGCTGGCCTGCAAATTCTTGTTTGCCTTCTTCATGTACTCTGCAATACGTGAACCTGAGCATAGCACATAATCCACTATGTCCCGTTTGGGTTAGTTTGAGAGGCTTCTCCAATCCTTCCCCCACTAAACTTAGGGTACCCCTTACAGGATGGCCAAGCATAAGTTCAAAGGGGCTAACTCCAACCCCCTTCCGAAGCACCCTTTCTGTAAACAAACCAGAGGCATGGCAACAGAACATCCCATCTCCTTCTGAGCTTCTCTGGGAGCCCTATGATCATGCCCTTAATGGTCTTGTTGAATCTCTCCACCAAGCCATTAGTCTGCGGGTGATAGGGGGTAGTGATTTTTTTTTTAACTCACTCCACATTTATCCCACATAGCTTTTAAGTATGCAAACATGAAGTGTGTCCCTCTATCACTGCCCACCTCTTTAGGAAACCCAACCCTGGTGAACATTCCAAGGAGGGCCTATGCCACTGCAGGAGCAGTGGCAGTCCTGAGAGGAATTGCCTCTTAATATCTAATGGCATGGTCCACTATCACTAGGATAAATCTGTTTCCAGGTGCAGTGGGGGGCGGGGGTGGTCATAGTCCTGGACCCTTGATATACCTCCGTAAAAAATTGTTGTCCAGACATTTTCATTTTTGATTTGTTTTTTTGTATCATTAGAGAAGTAATTTAGCTTGGGTAGACATTGCTAATCCGGACTGAATTTTTTTTGGACAACATTTTAAAAAATGGCGGATGTGTTGCAGTGATTATGTAATATTTCAGGAACCATGAGACCAATATACTTTATTTTGGTTTCGAAACATAGGTTTTGTGGGGGGAGGGGTGTCAAGTAGTCTTATAGAGACAGAAAATAACTCCTCAGAGCAACTCTTCTGCCATTTTCCAAAATGGCGGCTCTATAATAATGTGTTTTAGCCATCATATTGGTAATTTATTTTAATATTGTATTTGTTTCAGGTTTTTCCGTTGATTCAAATTTGTAAACATGAGCGAAGCAGGTGGTAGCAGAGGATCTTTACATCCTGACAAAGTGTTGCTAACTACAAAATCTGACGACTCCTTCAACAAAGAAAAATGTGCCATATCTCAAACTAACCTGAAAGAAAAGCCAACATCAACTGCGGCTGGACAGAAGAGAGTTTGAGATGCTGCAGAAATACGGCAAGACGAAGTTCACAAAAGATTGAAACTGATGGGTGAAGACGATCAAATATTTTATCATTGTAACAACAAGTGCTACAAGGCGTATACAATGGAAAAAAGTCTGGAAAAAAATTGTCAAAAAATAGCAGAAACCAGTGAATCACAACAAGAATCCAAGTCTTCTGAGAAAGCGACGACAACTAAACCCAATGCCCATCCACATAAAAGATCGATGGCTACCCCTCATCCACCTCCAACATCTGATCAGAAAGCAGAGGATCTTTAATGTGATATCTGTGGTTTAGCCAAAGGGGTTGACCAAAGTACAGAGTATGTGAGGCTCAAAGGGCAAACATGTTTTTATCTGCAGGTAGATTCTTCCAAGATGAAGTTTTCAGCAGAGTAGCTGATCTAAACAGCGAGGTGAATGTATTTGCAGCGGATTTGTATGCCCACCGAAGCTGCTTGCACGCATACATTCGAAAATATGGATGTACAATGAGCTCCAGCAGCAATGTAACCGCCAGCCTTCAGTTAAGTTTGCACATTTTGAAAAAGCACATGAAGTTTTAAAGCCACTCTTGAGTGCTGGCTGCAGGTTCACACTCAGTGAGATCAGAGAAATAATGGTCAGCATTGATGAAACTGTATTGATCCATAATAATGAAATTAAGATTTTTCTGGTGAGAATGTACAATGACCGAATTCGTTTTTGTCAGTCTAACAAAAAAGAATGAGTCGCTTAAGGTGTTCTCAGCTGATTTGACTCCTGAAGTTCTTGCTGCCAAAATAAGATCACAGAATGCAGTAAAATCAGCAGGAACCATTTTAAGAAACGTCTGAAAAGATTTAGATTTTGGCATTAATGACAAATCTTGTGATGCCCCAGAGCTCTGCAAATCATGGGAGTAAACAAGAATGCCTTTTGTTGGCGTAACATTTTTTATTTCATTGTTTAATATCAGCAAAGCAAAACTGTTACAAACTAAAGTTCTTGAGTTTGGAACAGAAGCCGACAACATTGATGATGACTTTGAAGATATCAGCGAAGAAGTGGAGCCAATCCCATGAACCGACAGTCTTATGCTGTGCAAATGTACTGTCTTTTCCAAATCATGTTTTATTAATTACATCACGGCAAAAATAAAGCTCCGCTACACATGGTGACTGCCCACGCAATCTATGACAAGTGCAAAAGTAGAGAGCTAATCGCTTCAATAAATGGGATTGGTATATCAACAAGTTAGAATGACATAGTACAGAGCAGGAACTTGTTAGCAGCTCATGCTGTAAAATCTTGTGAATTCGACTGCACACCACTTCCAAGTCACTTTACCAGGAAAGGATTTACAATTGCTGCTCTTGATAATTTTAATTTTGAAGACAGCTCTTCTTTGTCTGGAAATTCCAGCACACATGATACTGCCAAGGTGCTTTTTCTAGACTGTACCAATGAAGTAGCTGCTGGAAATCAAGCTGTTTCAGCTGTAGGCATAAACAAACAAAGCTGCAAACTTGTAACCCAACTGCCTTGCAAAATCACTACAAGCCATCGACACGTCCCAGACTATCAGAATGTTTCAAAGTGGCTGAGGACATGGATCTTCTTCCACCTGATTCTGCGGTCCGCAAAACTTATTTACCTGAATTTATCATATCACTTATTCGGTGCAGACTGAAAGATGAAGAAAAGCCAGTTCCTCTGTGGGATGAAATTAATGCTCTGATCTCCCAGAATACCGTCCCACTGAAGGTTGTTTTTTTACCAGTAATACTATCTCGTCACAAACTACGAAACAGTATACACAGCACTAAAACATTTCCAAAATGTGTTTGCTCAGCTTGAATACAAGCCTATCCTGCCAATTTTCTGCGATGAAGGTGTTTTCCGTACATTTTATGAGCAATCCAGTAGAATTTGATGATCTTTATCCAATGAGAAGCGTTTCCCACATGGCAGAAGTTGCGTTGCAGTGTGCAGGAAGTTCTCAGTGGATGTGGCATAGACGATGCACTTATTGAGGCTGAAATCTTTTGAAGCAAAACTGTCCAGTCAGTATTGAGCGGAACTCATTATGTTTGTTCATTAGAAGGTATGCTCATCATATCTGAGGCTATAGAAACATTGTGTTGGAATGCTTTCTGGAACAAGAATGACTAAATAGGTTTTGCATATCTTTCCTCAGAAGTGAACAAGGCACAGGGTGCACTTCATGCAAAATACATAATGCAAAGCCAGGAAATGTTCAATACACATTTCTAAAATCAGAAAACCTGAAAACCATGTTCGTAGAGTTTGTAAAAGAATGTGAAGAAAAATCAGAACATTGCAAGTTCTGGGGAAATGTTTTACACAAGATAGCTCTAGTGAACAACTTGGTACATGCTGATCTGGAACGTAATTGGGAGCTGCACATAAAGACTGTGGAGTCACTGATTACTGTGTTTCAGGAATTCAATTGCATACACTACCTGAGACACAGGTCCTGGCATTTGAAAAGAGTGAAAAAGCTTGAGGTAGAAAAACCATACCACTACAGAAGATTCATCCAAAGACATTTTGTGGTGAAAGACAAGAGAGGGAAGGTTCAATGCTGTGGCTCCAGATATGAAACCGGAACAGACGATCCAGAGATCACAGAAAAGCGCCAAGGGAATTGTTGGTCAGACACGTAAAAGGGAATATGTTGCTCAATGGCAGCTGGTTTACCATGAAGTCCTTTCTATTTGCAATGTTTTCAGAGAGATGACAAATTCAAAATTAATGGACCATTGTGAAACTATTCCTCACCACGAACATGTGGGAAAGAGAGGGCAACGTTTTTAATAAACCTGTTGACAGCCTTCTTCATTTCATGCAGCAGCAAGGAAACCCCTTTGAAATGACTGAGCCTTTGCGACTACACAACTTCGTGACCAAACAGTATGTGGATAATGATATAAAGACACGTCTACTAGATGTCCTGGAACATGGATCGAAACTATCCACAGAACTGAAGCAGGAGAGATTTGTATTGAAAGACAAAATAGCTGTTTGACATAATCACTAAAACTAAACTTCCACGCTTTATTGCGATAGTAAGAGTTTCGTCCAACCAGCCACTACAAAACAGGTTACAAAAAAACAACTTTCACAAGCACATAGAGAGATGAATGTAGGAAAAGAAAGGGGTGAATATATCAAGGACATTTCTGCGCATAATCTTCTTTCAACAAACTCATTATTTGATGGGGATGCTGCAACCAAATCAGTGAAACACAAACTCGTACAAGAGATTGAAAAAAACTTTCACCTGAAGAATTTCAATTCAAAAAGGTGTCCTCGTTGAAAACTGCTTTTCTTGTGGACTATGTCACAATTGTGAATAGTCTAGGTTTCATCCATGTGAAACTTTGGAGAGCTCATTCAGACTGTTCTACAGATATCAAAGTCAGTGTGCACCTTGCAAGAACTGCACGTTGCCTTTGACAGTTATCTTGAACTATCTGTCAAAGAATATGAGAGAATCAGACAAATGTCTACAAGTGAAACAATTGACCTTCCCTGCATCAAAAAAAATTCAACTTGATAAATTCTGGTCATCAACATCGAACAAGATGAATTTGGAGATGTTAACTCGCCAAAACTTTGCTGATGCTTTAGTGAACACTGAGGGGCTTATTTACAAGCCCCTTGCACCGCCAGTGCGTCACTTTTTATGTGAGAAAAAGTGATGCACCGACGGCGCAAGGGACTTGTAGAAAAGCCCCTGAATTTCCAATTATTGCAAGTGGAATGATTGTTAATGAGGAGTTGGTGCCTGCAGAGAGATATTCAAAAGGTATGGGCCATATTGTTCAAGAACTTAACAGCAAATTAAAGGAAGCTGACCTTCATGTTGTGCCACATGTTGAGTGGGCTGTTCGAAATGGTTCCAATTGAGTCATTGTGCTGTCAAATGACAGAGATGTTATTATTGTCTGCTTAACTTTGTTACAATGTTCATAAGTCGGGATTGTCAGAGTTATGGATACGTTATGGAACAGTCGAGAAAAGACACTTAATCCCGCTTCATATTCTGTATTAGAAACTTGACCAAGAGATGCCCAGTATTCTTATCAAGGCACACGGGTAATGACACTATGAGTAAAATTGGAACAAAGCTTGGAGCTTTAATTGTTGAACCTGTGAAGTTTCTAAAAGGATTTGCTGAGACATAAGAAGAATGTGACTTTAAAGACGTAGAAAAATACCTTGTGCGTGAGTGAAAAACGAGTTCTGACTGTCACACATTTGAGGATCTTTGGTACAGTGAGTTCAAGAGATCAGTCCCGCTAAGTGACCTTCTATAAATGTCATATTCTGTGCGTGGACACATTGAAAAAGCGTTATACTTGATCAGAAGACATGTAAATGTTTTAGATCATGCATATGTAGAGAAAGATCCATGTGAATTTGGTTGGGAAGATATTGATGGGGTGCTAAAACGTACGAAATTTCTAAAGCCTCTACCCACAGAGCTTACACGTACATGCAAAACCTGTGCTACAAAAAGATGTCCCTGTCGATATGCTCTTCTCAAATGTTCAACATTCTGTGAATATGCCACGAGCGATTGCCAAAACAAATAAATAAAGTGAACTATGAAGACATGTCTAAAACAGGAGTGATAAACATTTTTTTTTCTTCATATTCAGATCATAAACATTGTCTGGTGTATACGTAAAAGGATCAAAAATCATTATTTGTTTCATTCTCTTCTTCCTCTATTATAGCCACCTTTTTGGGAAATGGCAGAAGGTTTGCTCTGAGGAGTTATTTTCTGTCTCTATAAGACTACTTGACCCCAAAACCTATGTTCTGACACCAAAATGAAGTATATAGGTCTCATAGTTCCTGAAATATTACATCATCACTGCAACACATCCGCCATTTTTAAAAATGTCGTCGAGAAAAATTCGGCCCGGATCAAAAATGTCTACCCAAGCTAAATTACTTCTCTAATGATGCAAAAGCACAAATCAAAAATGAAAATCTCTGGACAACAATTTTTTTTTACAGAGGTAGATCAGTGGGCTGGGATTATCAAGGGGACCAACCATGTTGATCTCTACCCTCTCAAAGGGAGTCCTAACCACTGGAAGTGGAATTAAGGGAGCCTTTGGTTGTGAGCCTGTCTTACCACTGGCTTGTCAGGTCACACAGGAGCAACAGGACTCCTTTACTTTCTCAGACATTTGGGGCCAATTAAAAAGGGCAACCAACCTGTCCCAGGTTTTGGTCTGTGCTAGTTGTCCAGCACGAGGGATGTCATGGGCTAAAGTTAAAATGAACTCTATGTACACCTGGGGGACCACCACTCTTCTGGATGCCCCTGGTTTGGGGTCCCTGGCCTCAGTATACAGGAGCCCATCCTCACAATAAACCCTGTGAGTGCCACTGGCATCTCCCTCTTCTTGCCTGGCAGCCTCCTGCCTTAGGCCCTCAAGAGTAGGGCATCTCTTTTGCTCTTGGCACAGGTCCCCAGAGAGTCCCCCTCCATCAAGAATCTCTGCCAGGTCAGGCCCAAGCTCCTCAGCTCCAGTTCCCTCCTAAGGCATCTGGGCATCTCCCTGGGGAGACTTCTCCCCCTAATCCTCTGACCTCTTAAGAAGCTGTGTCACCAGTCTTCTTGCCCTTCCTATTGTTTCTGATGGTTTGAGCCAGAGCTTCAGGCTCCAAGTCCTTCTGACTCCCCTGATATGTAGTCTGTGCCCCAGTTCTCACACAGACCCACTCAGGGAGGCCCAGCATTTCTGCATGAGCCCTCCTCTTTACTTCTACCCATGAAGAAGTCTCCAGATCGTTGCCTAACAGACACTCTACTGGTAAGGCAGGAGACACAACCACCTCCTTCTGCCCATTAACTCCTCCCCACTCTAGGTTCATCTAAGCCATTGGATGAAGCCTACTCTCATTGTCAGCGTTGGTAATCTAGTGACTCACATCAGAGGTCATTTGGTCTGGGGAAACCAGTATGGCTGCCACCATGGTGACACTGGCACCTGTATCCCTCAGAGCCTCAACTTCAATCCCATTGATGGTTTACCTTTGTTTGTACTTCTCCAGACTTGGAGGTAAAACTTCCAAGGCTCCAATGCCCACCCCTCCCAGGAAAACCAAAGTAGCCGCAGTGTAGACTCTGGCCTCTCTAGATTACACTTACACTCCTATGCCAACACTAACTATTCACTTGGACTGTCCACCAGTGGGGGACTTCTTGGTACATATTGCTTCACCCTTCTTGTGCTCTGGCTGATTACAGTCAAAGCACATCCCAGTCTTCTTAGGATCCCAATTTTTTTCCTTGATACCTCTTTCCTTTCAACTGGGAAGAGTCACGGGGCTCATCCTCCTGAGGAGTCTTTTGGGGGCCTTTAGAGAACTCCTACTTTTTGCCCCTGTCAGTGATCACCTCCTACCCCTATTGTGAAGTTTGAGCACCCTTCTTGGGGGTCACCACCACCTTGGGTCTTTTTCTGGGATATCCTGGATCTGACCCATTTATCTGCCTTCCTCCCCAGCTCCCTGGGAGAGGACAGTTCAGAATCTACTAGATGCTGTTGTAATAACTATGTGGTACAGTTAGTAAGGATGTGCTCTTTTATTAACAAATTATACAGCCCTTTGTAAGTGTCCACTTTATTACCTTTCACCCAGCCCTCTAGTGCCTTGACTGAGGAGTCAACAAAGTCTGCCCAAGTTTGGTTTTGACCTTTTTGGGTCTCATTAATCTAGACTCTGTACTCCTCTGTGGTGAGTCCAAACCCTTTTATGAGTGTCTCCTTCATGTGCTTATAGGACTCAACCACATCCTCATTAAGGGTCAGAAGTCTATCTCTGCCCTTTATTGAGAATAATTCCCAAAGTAGAGAGCCCCAGTGTTGGCGACCTATCCTCCTCATTTTGCAGGCCCTCTCAAAGACTGCAAACCATTTATCGATGTCGTCTCCATTACTGTACTTGGGGACAATCCATTTGGGGATCTTGGGGTCAAAAGACTGCTCTTTCTCCCTATTTGAATTGCTGCCACCATCTTTGGGAACTAGATCCCACTTAAAGCTTTTCACCTCATGGGCTAGTCTCTTCTCCTCAAGTTCAAGTATTCTCTCCTCCAGGAAGATTTGGGCTAGCATGTCCACAAGCTTTCCTACAACCCAACCAACAGAGGGGATACTTGAGTGATCTCTGTCACTTTCTGATGGTGAGGAGGGTCTGGGGAACAGTGCAGAGTTTTGGTCGTCACAGCCTCCCCCATTGTCTGTTTGGGATAGGAGGTCATCCTCCTCATCTATCATGACTTCAGAGGTATGACTCTCCGTGTCCTGCTCTTCCTCGTAGGCACTGAGTGCATTCTCGAGGGCCTCTTTCTTGGCAGTAGCTCTAAAGCTAATGCCTCTAACTTTGCATAGGGCTCTCAGATCGTTCATCTTGAGAGTGGAGAAGATGGGCATATCGGGGTTCTGTCTATCCTCCATTGTGCTTACTTTATCCAGAAGTAGGGATTCTTATTTAAAGTTACTGGTAACTTTTAAACACACTTTTATCCTAACTTTCTAGAATCTCAGAACTTGATTTGCTATTGGAATGGGGGTCTACACAGGGCCCTAACACTTTCAATCAAACTTGTTTTAAAAAGAATTAACAAAAAGAACTTTCTAAAAACAATTGCTAGGATTTCTTTGTACACACAAAAAAAGTAACGTTAAGGGGTACTGCGAAACACAAGTTCAAGATCTCAACCGTTGTAACACCAATGTAGCAAACTGGAAATATTATGTGGTGTGGCTGGGGGCCTTACCATGTAATAATACAGTACCCAAAGTTGGACCTCGTTTTGACACTAGTAATCCTTCTCACAGGCCTGGTACAGTGGCAATGAGCAGTCTCAGGTGTGTGGAATTTAATAAAATATCTACTTGTCCATGGGGAAAGTTGCTTCATAAATCTACTTGCCCTGTAACGAAATCCACTTGTCCCTTTTGTGCCATGTAATGCGACGACAAAATTATGGCAGCAATCTCATTATATAAGAGCTCTGATATAGCCTCTCTGATTATGCCAAGGCTCATACCATAGTAGGGTTTGAATACTAGCAACTCCCTTATTTTGCCATGTTTCTGCAGATCTACATAGTAGGGCTGAAGGTAGTGGTAAGCTATAGTTCCAGGGTTGGAATGCCCGTTTGAGTCTCTGCAAACCTACTAACTTGCATGTTTTAAGGGTTTTCACCAATTCTTCTCTAATCTGTTCCCATATTGAGAAAAGTTGAAAATGTACTCCTGACAATGGCAGACGTAAAGCTTATTCAAGGGCTGGGAAAAAAGTGGTTGCAAACACTCAACAGACTTTTGCTTGAGCAAACCTACACATGCATATTTGCTCATGCTTAAATGCAGTTGACAAATATTTTCTAGGAGTACTATTTCTTGGCCTACTTCTGTAAATTCTTTTGAATTCACCAAAGCCGTAAATCTGCACTTAATGCAAGGACATATACTATGGGTGCACTTTTTGAGACTTTCCTTAATAATTGGGCCCCTAATTAGGTCTTGTGTTAACCATGACTTTTACTGTTTATTAAAATTCTGTCTCTCTCTCTCTCTGTCTTTTGGCTGTCTTCACTGTGAGTGACAGTATTCTGCTCTTTCACAAGGAGCATATCGGCACACAAATTAGTTTTGTTCAGGTCCAGGAACTACTGTGGCAATGTGTGCTTTTTGAGACCAAAAACAAGGTTTGCTTTTGCCAATGTTTGTTATAATGGTGAGGGCCCGGCAGCTCCACACCAATAAGGTTTTACAAAAACCATTCCAAAACAGGACACACATTGACAAAACCAAAAGGCTGACCACCAATTTCCGACCTACTGGCCTTGCCACTGCTTGTTTATTTTTTTGTTTCCCATAATCTTATTGAAACTGGTTACACTGATTTTCCATTAGGAATATTTTTGGGAAATGCTAGCATACATCAACACATTTTACTAAATGATGCTGCAAAGAAATGGTACCTAATATTTTACAGTAGTTTAGCTAAATGTTTTTTTATTTGCATTTTTGTGAACATTTTATTTTGAAAGCAAAGAATCATCAATCTTCTTTCAAGCTTCTGCAAATATTTGCGTCTAATCAGAGAGCATTATGGGAGCATTATACATAGCCTCATATTGCTAAACTTTGAAAACATGTGTACACATTTTTATACTGGAATCACTGTCACTAGTGCAGTCCGAGCTTACAACATTTACTTAGAGCACTCTCCCTAATAATAAAGGCTTTGCATTAATGAACCATAAATACAAGTTTGAACAGCATTAACACATGGACACAAATATTACCTTAACTGCAGACAGTGCCCTTCCCTGACACATAATTTGATACTGTAAACTGGCAGCAAAAGGGTTTGTGCTGTAGGGGGTTGGGCCTACTTGTCCCAAGGACAAAATACACCTGAAAACTTGTGTTCCCCGTGACCCCAAACAATATGTCCTGGGCGTCGGGCTTTAGGAATTCCACATCCCCAGCAGACAGGCTTCCTTACAGGAACATTTTAAAGCATTTTACAATACCAATAGTGACAATAAGTAATTGGTACAACTCAAAAGAAATCTGACACCAATTTATTAAAATAGAGCTTATTTTTCTATAAATTTAGACACCAGAATGAAGCATGTACAGTTCATATAACTGGACCTATAGAATTTACAGTGATAATTAAATTGATACTTTGTAGAGCTATCAAACTTTACCATTCAAGTTAATGGGAGAAATACAAGGTGGCACTTGGTCACTTGCAGGGTGAGTTTAACAGAACCCACTCAGAGTTAAGGTCTTGCGGGTCCTCTGACCAAGCTCTGACAGTCACAACAATTTTACGTTGCCCAGAGAGTCCGGGTGCAGAGGTGCCTTGGCTGTCCTTGGTGCTGAACAGAATCCGCAGGAGCTGTCAAAAACACAGCACTTTACAAAACAATACTTGCAGGTTGAGTTCAGAGGAGCCCCTTGGAGGTGAAGCTTGGAGGGGCCCCTGGACCAGGAATCACCAGACAGAACAGCTCTGCCTAGCTCAGGCGCCTCGGGTGCCGAAGTGTACCTGGCCATCCGTGGTGCTGAACGGGACAGCAGGAACTGGGGTTACCAGGTGTGCAAACAAATCAGTCTTTGGGATGCAAGGGCTTGACAACTGCGCCACAGAAGTGGAGGGGGGATGATGTGGGGCATCATGTGAAGCAGGTAGAAGTCCGCAAGACCGCAAAGAAGGCTTGGTCCCGGCAAGGGTTACGACGAGGTCAATCTTCATCCAGAGGTCCGGGGAATGCTGTAGAGGGCTGAGACTTGAGGAGGTTCAGGACTACGCTTCCCAGAAGGCACCTGGCCAGTTACTTTTGGGCTGGTCCACAATGGGGCCCGGTGGTCGGTCCTTCTTTGGATCTTGGAAGTGCGGTTTGTACCTGCCGACTGCATGGGACTAGTACCTCTAGCCCTAGGGAGCCCTGATGAAGTCTTTGGCTTGCAGAGGTGTTCACCTTCCTTTTGGAACTGGTCTCTGGTCCTGGACGAGTTGTGGTCCAGCGGGTGCAGGGGGGCTGCCACAGGTGCAGTACTTCGCGCCGCTTATTTGTGGAGTTCTGTCTTGTGCTGACATGGGTCTCTCCTTTGTCCTTCTTCTTCAGACCAGGTCTGGTGTCAGGGGTGCCCCTTAAATACTAGATTTAGGGGGTGTTTAGGGGAGTGAGGGCTATTAACAAATGGGCAACTAGAACTGCGGCTAATCCGATTTTGAGGTTTCAACATCCGCTAGGTGTATGTCACCAAACTACCCAGAACCCACTATTCTAGTGACTTTTCAAGATAGCACGGGCCATCCTTAACTGTACAGACCAACTAGCCCACTCTAGAGGTGTGGCTAACCTTTGGGGGTTGTACGCCTCCTGCATACCTAATTTCCCACTTGCTCGCAAACACGAGTGCCTGGGGGCAGGAGGGGCCTTTGTCTCCACTGGGAGACAAGTAACTGCATATCAGAGGCGGTGAAGTCTTGAGGTTCACCGCCCTGATGGGTCTTTCACTAGCCATCCTGGGAGGGGCGGAGGTGTGACCTCCTTTCAGCCCAGTGATAGCACTCACCAGCAGGAGGTCAAACTTCTGTCTTGGTGGCAACCGGCTCTAAAAGCCCGCCAAGGCACAGGGAACTCAATAACTCGGTGGGCACCCTATAAGGCTGGCACCAAGGTGCACGCCAGTTCATCCTCGACACGAAAATCGTGTCACAGGTGAGAAAGCACAATATTTGATAACAAACACGACTAAATTCGGTGGCGCTGGCTATCTCGGTTTGGTAGCCAGTCCACGTTCACTTATGTACTGCCGTTCACTTACAGTAAACTTGAATGGCAAGGTTACTGTAGAGGTATGTGTCTGTACATATGTACCTGCACCATTAATATAATACACCCTGCTTCCTGGGCTTTAGGAGGCCTACCTTAGGAGTGACTTCTATATATTAAGGCAGTGAGGGGGCTCTGTCACATGTGGTGTGTGCAGTCGCACTCGAGTAGAGATGGTCGTGCAGGCCTCAGTAGCGGACCTGCAGACCTTACTTTTACTCCGATCCCTCAGGGTGGCACAAATAGTGCTGCAGCCCTGGCGATCCCTGTAACTCCCTCACTCTAGGTACCACAGGTACCATATACTAGGGACTTATAAGGGGAGTTAAAGCATCTTGCAATTTGGGTGTACCAATTCACATACAATTTGAGGGAAAGAGCAATGGCACTGGGGCCTAGCTAGCAGGTCCCAGTGCACTTTCAGTTCTAATACCACATTATCCAGAGCAGAAAGGGGGCGGTGACCATCCAAAGAGAGCACTTTCCTACAATGAAGTAAAAACCTTCCCTGGAAGGTAGGCGTGTAAATGCCTGGGAGGGAAGATATGGGACTGCGTCCTGGATCAGTAATTAGGAAAGCGGTGGTTTGAGAAAGTATGCAAAATGGATTTAGTTGGTACAAACCCTACTGGGTCCACGAGCACATTCATAGGTGAGTGGCAGAAATGCTGGAGCCTATTTATGGAAAAACTGTAATTACCATGATTCTTTGCTTCCTAATACTCGGGCAGTTTCTTCCACACTTGCTGCCAAGGACTGGTCGCTGTGCAGATCTCTCAAGTTTCCTTCTTGATTGCCTAGGAATGGGCGACTGTGCCCAGTAGCCACGGTACCACTGTGCACATAATATTCAAGAGAAAGGTATCAAGTGTCTCCTTAAGAGCGTCCCCGTTAGGAGGAAAAACCATAAATGGCAAAAAAAAAACCCTTGCCAATCTTGGTGATTCCTGATTGTTGATGATGGCTAATACAAGAGTTGATAAAGCGAGGCACCAAAACCACCCCGAATAAGAGTAGAGTGTGAACCCAGCATCAAGACTACAGAATGAAATAGTTCAGTAAAGAACCTAACTGCAAAAAACAGATTTAAAAAAAGTCATGGACAAAATGGCTTCCAAATGAAGGCTGCATGTGACGGAAAATAGCGGAATTAATTTGTTGTGGTGCATCCATGTCAAGGCAATGCTTCTGTATATGAGGCCCAGACAGAAATAACCATTACATTGCAGGAAAAGGGGTTAGCATCATCTTGGATTAGCAACTTACTTCAGACAACAAACACTGGGAAAGCGTCTATCATACAGTACAATATATAGATAGATTTAAGGCCAGCTGCACCTGCTTCTTTAGGAGACTGGTGGCTACCAGGCGTGAGATGAAGAACACCTTGTTGGACAGCCTTCCTATTTTCAATGCTCGTGCCCCCTGCAAGCCATCCCTCCAGGCTGGCGCTCCACATGGCCCACGGAACAGCCCTCCAACTGGCAGTGGAGTTGCTGACACTGACTGGGCAGTACAGGAGAATAGGCCTCACCATGAGCTGAGCACGATGACTTGAATACACCACTATCTCAGGCAGATTTAACACCTACCAACCTGGATCTAAATCGAATTCCATTCGGTGTATTTATAATTCTTCAGAGTGGAACACAATTTGAGCTTTCATACGTCTACGTAGTTCATGTTCATCATTTCACCTTTATCTGTTTCACTGTAACAGTGAAATTAGTCGATTTGTCTCTACTTATTTAGGCGTAAGCTACTTTCATTTACAATGGCTCATCATTCCATACGCAAAGCTTGTTAAAGTCAGGGTTCTTCTTGCTGGTGGGTGTAAAGGATCCGAGGTGTGAGAAAAAAGGAGAAGCATAATGGGAGAGGGCGGCATAGGCATCTTTGGCCTAAATACTATTTACCCTGTAGACTGGTTCCAGTACTTCTGACTTGGGTACCATGATGTCATTTATTGGGATGTAAGTGTTTAGTACTATTGGCACAGTGGTTTTAGGAAGTGAAACAACTATTAATTTCCAAAATAAAATGTCGTTTTTAACATGTGAAACTGTTTTTTACACTGTTGTAACATAATGCAGTACATCACCCCCGGTGCATTTAGTTATGACCAGTGCTTTAATATTCAATTGAAACAATGATTATTGAACATACAAGAGTCTATTGTGCCTTGGTAATATAACTTGCTTCCTCCGGTTCCAGGGCCTAGGAGACGTGGTCCAGTACATGACTGGAGCAGTGGGACAGGGTATGGATGGATTACCTCCAGATGAGGTGGACAGTTCCATGGAGGCGGGGGACTTGATCCGAAAGCTTCTGAACCCAGATGAGGAGCACCAGTCAATAAAAGACTTCTTTAAGCACCCTTTCTTCTGGAGCCGTGAGAGGTGAGAAAGGACACATGTGTAACACAAGTAATAGGGAGAGGAGGCTGCTCAATAACTTCTTTATATTGCCAATTTATGTTCATGTTAATCAATTACACATATATACGATTTGTAACACAGGAAAGTACACTGATTCACCCAGACTCCCATGATTAATCCCATGCCCAGGTAACATTGCCGTTACGCCACATCTCCTCCCACTGGGAATGTGTAGCCCTTGTTTCTCTGTTTCTGAGACCTCAGCCGCTTGGGCGGGTTTCTTGGTTGCCCCTAACGTGCAGAGGTACAGGCCCACACCCTGAACCGTTGTATGCACGTTTATGCAGTACATCATTGACTTTCCAACACTCTTTTCATTACTCTTGCAAAAGTGTGACTCAGTCTTGCTATTGTTGGTGTCCAGAGAGGACCTTTTATAAAGAAATTACTAACACAAAGCTGCAAACATGCCAAACTGTAATATTTACTCACAATAGGTTCCAACTATGTTCACTGCTGCAACCATTAGACTGTCATATGCAGGAACAGCTCACTCATCTCAGAGACCATAACAGGATAAACTCTCATGCTCGTTTCAGAAATTGCAGGTAGCATCCTCTCTTAACTGGTATTGGGTAGGGCTGTGCATACCTGTTATGGCACTAGATTAATTTTTGTAGATCCTGATTATTCGGCTACCTGTAGGTCATGAAACCTCCTGTTTATGTAATGCTTATGCTGACTGCAAAGCTTTCCTAGCAAGAGAGTTGCTTTGAGCAGAAATATCTTGTGACAGTAGACAGTTGTGAGGGAAAGGTACGCAAAATAATTTATTCTCATGAGCACATAGGGAAAATGGGTCTTGTGATGAAAATATTGCAAAAGTCCCACTTTTCGAGCACACGTGCACCCTTATGTGGCCCATCTTAAATATGTAGTTCTCACAAGTATTATGCACGGTACTTCAGAAGAAAACTATGCATGTTTGTCCATCTCTGGTAAAGATATATCTTGTTAGATTTCTTCTTCCTCGCTAAGGCTGGGTCATCTCTACATATCCCAGTGGTAGACTAAAGGTGGCACACACATTCTCTGAGCTGCTGTGATGGGTTCTTTCTCCTGAGTCTCATAAGGCTCCATGTGATATTGGGTTGTGCTTTGATTCCCATGCCAAGAAAATACGTAGATGAGAGCTAGGTTTTAGCTAGGTCCCAACCCCTAATCTGGAGGTAGCTTCTACCTACCATATCTTTCCAACCTGGTTTGGTAGTTCTAAGAATGGTGACTCTTGTTCGGTTGTCCACTTATAGCCCACAAACAAAAGTATCCAGTTCCAGGTTCCACCAAGTCCTCTGTAGCTCCTGTGTTGCGCACCTCTTGAAGATGGCCTGGGTATCAGGATGGCCGCAGGGGATGTACTCATTGGTGGCTCAGACCTGTCAGGGATTTACCGATCAGATGCTAACCTTTACCTTCCCTACTCTCCTGCCCTGATGACTTTAGCAAACAAACAGCAGAGGAAGGATGTGGGGGAAATTATGGAAGGCGTCCGAGAGAGCGAATCATTGCAGCTTCCCCTTCCGGTTGGTCGAGCATTGGATAGTGGCTCTTTCACTGGTTCAAATAATGATAAGTTGGTAAACTGGGGCACCCTCTGAAGTACTACAAGGCAAAGGTCATAAGGGAACAATGGTTTCAGGCATGTTACAACCGACAACGCACAGGAAAAATAAATTACCAGCTTAAAAACAAGCAATAGTGATGGAGAGTCAGCAAGGAGGACCTGACTTTCGACCCTGGAGCCGATAAACCAGAATCTAATGGGGAAGTCAGGACGCAGCATAGACAGGAGAAGCTGAAGCCTTTGGAATGCCTGAATACGAGCAACTCTGGAAACTGGAGCAGAAAGGCCAGCTAAGGAGGAGAAATGAAGGAAAACAACAAAGGTGTGAGGTTAGAATGGTAGGTCCAAACTTGGCCAGAAGTGGCTACGTTTTTTTTACAGTGTTTCTGCTTTTCTTGCTCATGAAGCCCTTATGGCGATGCAAAAAAGACACTGTTCTTTCCTATGGGCAAAGCCACATTTATAGTTCTTGCCCCTGCAAAGCAATATTCATCTCCCCATAAATGCAATCCTGTCTATAGGGAGACATTTTGTGTGCCTAATCTGCTGCATATGGGCCATCATAGTATCCCCCACACCAGTTATGTTCACCCTTTTGGGGAAGGCCCTGACCAGATTTATGAGGACATCTGTGGTGAGAACTGCCCCTTAATTGAGGAACATAAACACAATCAGCAGGTTCTCACAATCCTTTGAAGATATGGCACCCTTTTCAGACCATTTAACAATAGAATTGACCGTGTCATATAAGGGAGACAAGGATGGACTTCACATCATACTCTTTGTATTCATCTCCAACTACAGGAGTGGGAGTCGGACTACTGGGCTCGGACAGAGCTGTTTGTTTGCCTGGGTGCATGCATTACGGGGTGTGCTCTGCATTGAGACTGCAAAGTGAGTCGTAGTGTTGAGGGAACCCACCCATTGGAGAGTCTTTAAGGGACCAAAAAACTTGGGACTAAACGTAGAGAGACATCCTGTATGGACAGTAGGTTAGTGATGCCTGTCAAAGAAACATTGGTACTGTGCCTTGGCATGTAGGAGATGCTGATAATGAAGGAACAGTTGTTGTGGACAGGGCTTGAGGCAAAATGTGTGGAACCCATATTGCAGAATATAGATGAACTCCCCAAGGAGCTATTCAAGGGAATTCTGTATGTAAATTCCGTTAGAGCTACCCACTTTGCTCAGTCCTCTTGATGATTTATGAGGAAACATCAGCAATATTGTTCAGTGGTTTGATTTAACCTTTCTATCTATCCATCAATGAGAAGGATAAATGGTGGATTTGAAGTCTTTTCCTACTCTTTTCAATAGAATTTTCAAAAACTGTGATATAAACTGGGTACCTCTGCCTATGAATCTTAATCTCTGGGAGATCCCTGATGATTATATCGCCCAGATGTGTTTTGCACGTTCAGAGCCTGTGAGAATCTTTCGGAAAATGGAGTGGTCTCGTTTTATGAAATAACCCATCTTAACTAACAATGGATGATGTCCCTGAGACTTTGGCAGTTCAACAATGAAATCCATAGAAATCATGATCAGTGACTTTGAAGGCACAGTTAGTAAAAGCCCTGGAGGTTTCCTTTGCTTTGTCATGGCCTATGCACAAATGGAGAAAAAGGAATACATAGTTGTTGATTTGTTCCTACATCTGTGTAACCAAGTAATGATCTAATAGATCATTGATCTTCTTTCGTCATAGTGGCCTCCCATGAGGGGATTGTAACACCACCATGCAGCCTTTTGTTGTTGCTCCTGTGTGGACAAGAGCAGTGGTCCGCAAAGATCATTATTTCATTCTGAACACTGGCCTCACTTTGATCCTCTCATTGGCTTTACAGTGGTCTGAGCATGAGATACCTGCTGCATAAAATACTGCAGTTCTCCCGACTGGTTTGATATAGTGGTGAGAATATATGGGGCAGAAGGCTTGCCTTCTGAGCATTTCAGTTGTCTTTTTAGGGTTTCAGCCTTTTCGTGCTAACGATTTGCTTGATAAGTGATGTTATAATTAAATTTAGATTAAAATAAATTCCATCTGTCATGGCAAGGATTGATACTGTTCATGAAATGGAGGAAAAGTATGTTCTAATGGTCTATTCAAACCCTGATCACATGCTTGGTCCCCTCTAAAGCCCTATTACATATTTCCTAGAGTAAACCTTGTTATTTCTCCACCCCAGGAATTACCATTACTGGGGTCCCAATAAATCAGAAAGTGGGGAAATACCAGGTAGCACACTTTTTGGGGAATAACATACTGGAATCCACTTCCCCGCGTTTTTGCCCAGCGTTTCACCTTGAGATTTCGGCTGCATTAAGGAGCTGAAATCAGCAGCCGAAATCTCTGTGTATGCACAGCAACTTACATTCTGATGCAACTCTCTTTATGTCATGTTTTTGCCCAGAACTGTACAAAGAGCTTACCCTGGGCCCTGTAGACTCCGAAGGGGATGAAGTCTCCTATGTGCTTCATTTTAGCATGTTACTGCATGCCTTGTCATTTTCTGACTTAAGGCTCCCTAACCGTCGGAAGTGCAATCGTGTGTCCACACCAGCAACGAGCGAGGAGGGTTTATTGTGGGGAGCTAGTAGCATGGAGCACAGGCGACAACAACACAGTTCCAGAACACACCATGGTGCGTAGAATGTCAAAATTGTTCGAGGTAGAGCAGACATCAAGAATTCACAAACAAGGGTGGAGCCTGGCCTTATAAAATGTCCTTTCCAAGATGGTGGTCAGTCCACTGGGATTTACTGGAAGATCTCAATCAAAATTGTGGCAGAGATTCTTCCTGTGAGTTCGATTCCTGTATCAAGCATATAAAGGCATCAGTTGGAAAGGCATAATGTATAGTAAAGCCTCTCATTCCCTGTTTTTTGTTGTTGTGCTACATGCCCACTTGTTAAACATTGCTGTCCCTGATTTTTTTCCTGAACAGATTACATGTTTCCTCCCAACATCATTCTTTGCTTGATCTGTTTTCAGTTGGTGTATTTAACTCTTTTTCGCAGTGAATTTGATTATTCCTTGTGGATAATCTTTACTTGGATCTCTTGTTCTCCTTGGTTCTTTTTTCCTTCCTGATATCACAATGTGTTTGGTGCTTAGTTATTATCACCACCGCTATCTACATCTTTTGTCAAGAATTACAGAGTGCCTAAGGATATTTTGTTTCCTTTTGTGAGTTTTTCCTCCAAACTGTGACCCTCTACAGGAGACAGCTGTCACCGTTCACGTATATTATTCTATGCAGGGCGGAACAGCGCCTTCTGGGAGGAGTCACCTTTTCCATGGGCAGTGTAGATGGACTTTCAACAGATCTTTTCCGTATCCTCTCTTTGGCACGTATTGAGGACCTAAGTAGTGGCGACAATGGGAGAAGTCTTCTTAGATTACCAACAGCTCATGGCCATAGAAGGTGTAATTCAATTCGGTCACGAATAATATCCTTCAATAATATACCGCAATATGTAACTCCTCAATACTTAGATGCCTTTGTCACAATATTGGAATTACAGCTACAGAGTAAGCATCTGTTTCCACGATAAAAGATACCTGTTCACCTGAATGCATGAGAATATGGGCTATTGGGAAGGCTACTTTCAATGAGCAGAAAGCTTTGTCTTGAAGGCCAGTCCAGTGAAACAGGACCCCTGCCTTAGATGGACAAAGAGTTGGATAGTGGATGAGAAATCCTGTATACAAATATAATAAAAGTTGGAGAAGCAGATTAAACATATTTCCTTGACACTGGTGAGTTGGGGGCTACTCGCTCACTGCTTTAAGTTGTTTTCTCATACACTGATACCAGCTACAGAAATACTGAAGCCCAAAAATGTGATGCTGAAAGCTTTGAAACACAAACTTTTCAGCTATGACACAGGGCGAATGTTGTTGTAATCTAGTCAAGACTTCTTTAATGTTTCTGCTGTGTTTTTGCAAAAATATCAAGAAGTCGTTGAGGTACATAATTACACACGTGTTTAATAGATCCTGAAAACCTCATTTTCAAAGTGCTGAAATGCTGCTGGAGCGCTACAGAAGCCAAAAGGCATCACCAAGTATTCAAAGTGGCTGTATCTTATATTAATTTCAGTCTTCCCTTCATCACCCCCCGCATTCAAACGATGTTGTAGGCTCTTCTAAAGTCATATTGAGAATGCTGTTTTGATCTGATCTAATTAGATGAAGATAAGGGGCAGTGGGTAGCACTCTCTGATGGTGATTGCATTCAGTGCTCAAAAGTCAACACGGATGATGCTCCATATGAAGTTTAGAAATAAAGAAAATTGGATCTCAGGCAGAGGATGTGAAGCAGGGGTGTGGAATTTAATAAAACATCTACTTGTGCATGGGGCATGTTGCTTCATAAATCTACTTGCCCTGTAACAAAATCCACGTGTCCCTTTCGTTTCATGTAGTGTAGTGACAAATTACGGTAGAAATCTCATTATATAAGAGCTCTGCTTTAGCCTCTCTTTGATTTTGCCAGGACAGGGTTTGAATACAGGCAATTCCCTTATTTTGCCACCTTTACGCAGATCTACATACTGGGGCTGAAGGTAGTGGTGAGCAATAGTTCCAGGACTGCTATGGCCTTTTGAGTCTAAGCAAACCTACTAACTTGCTTGTTTTATGGGTTTTTACTAGCTCTTCTCTAATCTTTTCCCATACTGAGAAGATTAGATTAGAATACTTGTAAAGCGCATGGCTGCCTCGGCAATGAGGCGTCCCAGCGCTGAAGCAAGACGGAGTAGGGAGCAACGAGGAGTTAGAGTTGAGAGAAAAGCCAAGTCTTCACAAGCCGTCTGAAGGCCTGGTGATCAGAGTTGCTGCGAATATGTAGAGGAAGAGAATTCCATAAGGCGGGAGCCAGTCGCCTGAAAGAGCGCCCACCAGATCTGGACCTTCGTATACGTGGGATTCGTGCGAGCATCTGGTTTGCCGAGCGCAGCACTCGCGATGGAGAATAGAGGGCGCACAGGTCGCTCAAAATATCTGGGCCGATGCCTGTCAGAATCTTATGCATGGTACAGAGCGCCTTAAAACGCACTCGATATTCAAGGGGCAGCCAGTGCAGGCGGTGGAGGAGGTTGGAAGCATGGCTGTGCTTGGGGAGGGCGAAGATGGCACGTGCTGCAGCGTTCTGGACCCGCTGTAGTCGGTTCAGTACGGATTTATTAGAGCCCAGGAGGAGCACGTTGCAATAATCCAATCGGGCCAATATCGAGGCCTGAATGATCAATTGACGCGTTTGGGCGTCAAATAGACCAAGTATCGGTTTAAGGCCACGCAGTAGCCCAAAACATTTTCCGGCCACTGATTTGGCATGCGTCTCAAAGCTGAGATCCTTATCAATCATAAAACCCAGGTTTTTCACTGCAGGTTTAGGGGCTGGAGGGGCTCCAAGGGCCGATGGCCACCAATCATTGTTCCAGAGATGGGAGTCTTTGCCAATCAGAAGAATCTCAGATTTAACAGAGTTCAGCTGCAGGAAGTTAGCTGTCATCCACTCTGCGATGGCCACTATATTTTCTTTAAATTTCGCTCTGTCCTGGCTGGGATTATTAGACAGGGTGATCACCAGTTGGGTGTCATCTGCGTATGACACTAGGGTGATTCCTCGCGCTTTAGCCAGCCGTGCCAATGGGCATATGTATACATTAAAAAGCGTGGGGCTCAGTGCCGAGCCCTGGGGAACCCCACGGCGCAGTGGGTGAACACAGGAAGCAAAAGGTGGAGCTATCACTTGGAAAGACCGGTCAGCCAAAAGGAGGAGAACCATAATAAGGCTTCGTTGCCGATCCCTATCTCCTCCAGACGATGGAGCAGAATTTCGTGGGAGACCGTATCAAACGCCGCACTCAGATCCAGCAGAACCAGAGCAGAGGTTCTGCCGGCATCCAAGGCAGATCTTAGTTGCTCAACAACAGTCAACAGTGCAGACTCAGTACTGTATCGTGGTCGAAAACCATTCTGGGAGCTATCAAGTAAATGGTTGGCTTCCAAATAGTGAGTTAACGTTGAATTGACATGAGTTTCCAGGATTTTAGATAAGAATGGAAGCAGTGAAATTGGACGATAATTTTCTGACTTAGAGGAGTCCAGAGTTGGTTTTTTAAGTAGAGGAACTACTTTTGCATGCTTCCAAGATTTTGGGACCACCACCGAAGCAAGGGATAGATTGAGCAACTCCAGACACTCAGGTAGGAGGCCCTGTTGTACTTTCCTAAAGGCGTCTGGTCTTAAGGGATCATCTGGAGATCCTGATTTAATTGTGGCCACTAATCCTTCTAAGTCTTTAAGAAGGATAGTGGGAAGTGATGTGAGAGGGACGATCTCAGGACCCATGTGCGTGTTCCTCTTGGTAATGCTGGGAATTGCGCTATGGTCGAAATTATGGTAGATACCTTCAACCTTCTCCAGGAAGAAGTTCGCCAGCTCTTCACATTGTTGGTTAGAGGATATGATACTGCCTGATGCCGAAGGAGAAGTGACCAAGTCCTTTAAAAGAGAGAATATAGTTTTACTGCAGTTAGTACTTGTGGTGATCAGGCTGGAGAAGTGGGCTGCCCTAGTTTTGCGCACTAATTTGTGGTAGGATTTAATGGCTGATCTGTACTGTAATTTAGCCTGTGGGGCATATGATCGCCTCCATATTCTTTCCAGGACCTTGCAGTTCTTCCTGGCTAGGGTCAAGTTCTCGTTGAACCAGGCATTAGCCCGAGCACCTTTAGAGTGAGTGAGTTTAAAAGGAATGCAAGTGTCCAGAGCTTGAGTTACCCACCTATGATAGAGCACATCAGCCTCTTCCATATTGATGGCTCCATCTAGTGGCTTTGTGCTCAAGGCTGTAAGGAAAGACTCCTGGTCAAGTTTATGCCAAGGCCGTTTCATTGACGGATGCTGGTTCGGTTGGGACTTTATGCCGGGTTACGTAATCAGCATTGAGATGAGGAAATGATCTGTCCAGATCATGGGAAGAGGTGCTAGGACTTCCAGTGACTCTAGGTTAGAAAAGATAGGGTCAAGAAGATGTCCGACGTTATGCGTAGCGCCAGAGACCAGTTGAGTCAGTTGGCAGGCTGCCAGGTCCCCTATGAAACTGAGAATGTCCGGTGATTCTAGCATCTCTAAGTGAAGATTCAGGTCACCAATAATATTAAAATTGGCAGTCTGGAGAGCTAGTACTGTAATTGTGTTCACAAGGGCTTCTCGAAAGATTTTAGAAGGACCAGGTGGGCGATAGATGAGAAGACCCGAGAAGGTGAAGTTTGCACTCAATGCAATTTTGAAGAGCGCACTTTCACAATCCGATAGGTCTTGGGGAATCAGGCTCCAGGAGTGAACTGATTTATAGATGATCGCAATGCCACCTCCTTTCCCCCCTGATCTATTTAGACTGCATATGGCATATCCTGAGGGGAGGGCAAGTGCCGGTATAGCCACAGAGGCCTCGGAAAGCCAAGTTTCCGTTAGGAAGAGGACCTCAGGTGATCGATCCAGAAGGAGGTCGAATATCTCAGCGTGATGTTTAGACAGGGATCGGCAATTGATACTCAGGATAGTGTGTTTCACGGTCCTAGGACCTGAGGGTATGGGGTGCCCAAGAGGATTCAGCCTAAAGGTACAATGTTTACAGGAGGTCAGGCAGGCATCTGGGACCCATCTATGAGTCCCACAAGCACCCACTCCTTGTAAGGCAAATAGTGCTTCACGGGAGTAGGCTAAACTTTGAGGATTAGGAGAGGCAGCGTCCCTGACTCCTGGCGACGTCCAAGCACGGACGGGCGCAGACGGGCTTGCCTTAGGCGCGCCTTCGGCGCGCCAGCGGCGCGCCCGCTGCGCGTCCTTGCAGCGGCGTTCATTAAATGCCACGGGGGCTCAACAGGCTCCACCCGGGCTGCGCACTGATTGGCTAAGAGCCGACCAATCAGTGCGAGCGCTCTACCAAAGTCAGGAAGTAGCCACAGAACATAGGAAAATACCGAGCAACTTTGGAGGCAGGTAAACTTATCAAACTTTAAAAAAGGTGCAGGTTTAGCAGCAAAAGTGGGTGCAATTTAAAACATTAAAAGCAGTTCAAATCGTTCCCCCAACAATTCCCACACGCTCCCCAGCTCAATCTAGCCGTGCGTCCTTGCAGCGGCGTTCATTAAATGCCACGGGGGCTCAACAGGCTCCACCCGGGCTGCGCACTGATTGGCTAAGAGCCGACCAATCAGCACGAGCGCTCTACCAAAGTCAGGAAGTAGCCACAGAACATAGGAAAATACCGAGCAACTTTGGAGGCAGGTAAACTTATCAAACTTTAAAAAAGGTGCAGGTTTAGCAGCAAAAGTGGGTGCAATTTAAAACATTAAAAGCAGTTCAAATCGTTCCCCCAACAATTCCCACACGCTCCCCAGCTCAATCTAGTCGTGCGTCCTTGCAGCGGCGTTCATTAAATGCCACGGGGGCTCAACAGGCTCCACCCGGGCTGCGCACTGATTGGCTAAGAGCCGACCAATCAGCGCGAGCGCTCTACCAAAGTCAGGAAGTAGCCACAGAACATAGGAAAATACCGAGCAACTTTGGAGGCAGGTAAACTTATCAAACTTTAAAAAAGGTGCAGGTTTAGCAGCAAAAGTGGGTGCAATTTAAAACATTAAAAGCAGTTCAAATCGTTCCCCCAACAATTCCCACACGCTCCCCAGCTCAATCTAGCCGTGCGTCCTTGCAGCGGCGTTCATTAAATGCCACGGGGCTCAACAGGCTCCACCCGGGCTGCGCACTGATTGGCTAAGAGCCGACCAATCAGCGCGAGCGCTCTACCAAAGTCAGGAAGTAGCCACAGAACATAGGAAAATACCGAGCAACTTTGGAGGCAGGTAAACTTATCAAACTTTAAAAAAGGTGCAGGTTTAGCAGCAAAAGTGGGTGCAATTTAAAACATTAAAAGCAGTTCAAATCGTTCCCCCAACAATTCCCACACGCTCCCCAGCTCAATCTAGCCGTGCGTCCTTGCAGCGGCGTTCATTAAATGTCACGGGGCTCAACAGGCTCCACCGGGCTGCGCACTGATTGGCTAAGAGCCGACCAATCAGCGCGAGCGCTCTACCAAAGTCAGGAAGTAGCCACAGAACATAGGAAAATACCGAGCAACTTTGGAGGCAGGTAAACTTATCAAACTTTAAAAAAGGTGCAGGTTTAGCAGCAAAAGTGGGTGCAATTTAAAACATTAAAAGCAGTTCAAATCGTTCCCCCAACAATTCCCACACGCTCCCCAGCTCAATCTAGCCGTGCGTCCTTGCAGCGGCGTTCATTAAATGCCACAGGGGCTCAACAGGCTCCACCCGGGCTGCGCACTGATTGGCTAAGAGCCGACCAATCAGCGCGAGCGCTCTACCAAAGTCAGGAAGTAGCCACAGAACATAGGAAAATACCGAGCAACTTTGGAGGCAGGTAAACTTATCAAACTTTAAAAAGGTGCAGGTTTAGCAGCAAAAGTGGGTGCAATTTAAAACATTAAAAGCAGTTCAAATCGTTCCCCAACAATTCCCACACGCTCCCCAGCTCAATCTAGCCGTGCGTCCTTGCAGCGGCGTTCATTAAATGCCACGGGGCTCAACAGGCTCCACCCGGGCTGCGCACTGATTGGCTAAGAGCCGACCAATCAGCGCGAGCGCTCTACCAAAGTCAGGAAGTAGCCACAGAACATAGGAAAATACCGAGCAACTTTGGAGGCAGGTAAACTTATCAAACTTTAAAAAAGGTGCAGGTTTAGCAGCAAAAGTGGGTGCAATTTAAAACATTAAAAGCAGTTCAAATCGTTCCCCCAACAATTCCCACACGCTCCCCAGCTCAATCTGGAAATTTACTCTTGACAATGGCAGACGTAAAACTTGTTCCAGGGTTGAGGAAAAAAGTGGTTGGAGGGAAAGTAAACTTGCAAACGCTCAACAGATTTTTGCATGAGCAAATCTTCACATACATGTTTGCTCGTGCTAAAATGTAGTTCAGAAATATTTTCTAGGTTTACGATTTCTTGACCTACTTCTGTAAATTCTTGTGATTTCATGAAAGCCATAAATCTGCACTACTGCAAGGACATATACTTTGGATGCACTTTTGAGATTTCTTTAATAATTGGGCCCCTAATTAAGTCTGGGGTTAACCAATTCTTTTTGTGTTCATTAAAATACTCTCTCTGCCCATCTATATCAGCTGGCTTCAGTATGAGCGATAGCATTCTGATTTTCACAAGGAGCATATTGGCACACAAAGTAGTTTTGTTCAGTGCCAGGAACTAATGTGGCAATGTGTGCTTGTTATAATGGTGAGGGCCTGGCAGCTCCCACGCCAATAAGGTTCTACAAAAACCATGCCAAACAAGACACGCATTGACAAAACCAAAAGTCTGACCACCAATTTCAGACCTACTAACTGCCAATGCTTGTTTATTTTTGTTTCCCATAATCTTATTGTACCTGGTTACACCAATTTTTCCATTAGGAATATTTTTGGGAAATACTAGCATGCAAACACATTTTATAAATGATGCTACAAAGTAAGGGTACCTTAAATTTTACAGTAGTTTAGCAAAATGTTTTTTTCCTATTTGAATTTTTTTGCGAACATTTTATTTTGAAAGCGAAGAATCATCCATCTTGCTTTCAAGCTTCTGCAAATATTTGCATCTAATCAGAGAGCATTTTGAAAGCATTATACATAGCCTCATACTGCCAAACTTTGAAAACGTGTGTACACATGTTTATCCGGGAACCGCTGTCAGTAGTGCAGTCCGAGCTTACATTTCCATAGAACGCTCACCCTAATAATAATGAACTGCATTAATGAATCATAAATACAAGTTCGAACAGCATTAACATATAAACACAAAAAGTACTATAACTGCAGACAATGCCCTTCCCAGATCCATAATGTGGTACTGTAAACTGGCAGCCAAAGGGTTTGTGCTGCAGAGGTTTGCCCCAAGGACAAAATATACATGAAAACTTGTTGTCCTTGACCCCAAACAATATGTCCTGGGCGTCGGGCTATAGGAATTCCACACCCCTGTGAAGTGTCCTATACATTTTTTTTCAGTGTTTCCTTCAGATATTATTTTAAGACCTGATATTCCTTGTCTGTTAAAGGGTACATTTAGGCATGGGGAATGTCTGGTCCTGGTATCAAATCAAATTAATAACACAATCATAGGGACGATGTGGAGTAACTTGTCTGCTTCTTTCGTGCTAAAGACATCTGCGTACTCCTTGTATACTTCGAGTATATGGTCATTTTTGCATAATATTGATGTATTGTCATAAATGTATATAATGAAAAGCACTTTCATTTATGTCTTACTGGCAGGGAAGCAGGGCTTCAGACAATATTGCAAGTTAAATGTGAGAGACGGTACTTGCCTGTCTGATCTCTGGGTCATGCATCTCTAAGCACTTGGGGGCATATTTAAAAGCCCCTATCGCCACCACAACGTCACTTTTTTGCACGTTGTGTTGGCAATAGGGGCTTCACCTTATTTACAAGGCAGCATTAAGCCACTTAACGTGGTTTAACGCTGCCTTGTAAATAAAGCACCCTTTCATGCTACACTTAGCATGAAAGGGAAGGGCAATGGGTGTTGCGGTGGGCGTTCCACTGCAACACCCATTGATTTTGACGCTGCCCCATATTTACAAGGGCAGCGTAAATATGGGGCAGCACCAAAATCAAGACCAGGGAAAACCTGGTCTTAAACAGGCGCAACGAGGAGAAATGTTTCATTTCTCCTTGAATTTGTTGTTTCTATGTGTGCGTCATTGTGCAGCACACATAGAAACAGCAAAAGGCCATTGATTGTTTATGTGCAGGAAGGTGACCTTTCCTGCACATAATCAATAAAGAACAAGCATTGGCATAGCCAATAGGTCTCGCCTTTGGGACCTTATAAGCATTTAGGTATGCAGCACATTATCCTATATATTGTGTTAGGTAAAAAAAAGTGTCCCACATTTGCAAATTGGGGCCATTTTGAACTTGTAAAGACCCGGTGTTTTGTAATGGTTTGTGGTAACAAGTGTATTTATGATCGCTGTAGACAATGCTTGTCCTAATATCAGATACATAAACAGTGAAAAGTGGTCCACAAGAAATGAAACAGGCCCCCAAACTTCCAAAACAATTTGCCCACACACTGACTTTTCAGACCAGCTTAACGAGCACTGCTTGACTGCCCTATGGGCTAGTCTGAACCTCTACAGGTGTCCTGGCGTGTACCTTTGAAGGCAAAGCAGTGCACTTGCTGGGATTTCGCCTGCAACTGCGTGAGAGGCAATGCTCCTAAAAGTCATTTGGCTCCTGATTTTGTTAAGTCCCGAAGCCAGATACCACAGCCACCTGAAACGTTGGTGGTATGCATAAGTGGGGTTCATATATTTGACCTACTCAAGTAAATTGAAAAGCGCAGTTAAACATGATTTGCCCGCCAAAGAAACAGGGAGGAATCAAGATGGCTGTGAATGGAGCAATTTTAACACAAACTAAGCGCTCCGAAAATACACTTACTAAAGAGGTGCTGAACACTGACAACGGGAGGGGGCGGGAGCAATGGCAACGCGACAACGGTTAGCGCTCGCAAATAGGAACATATCGCAGATAAGCTTAAAGGGAAACGAGAGAGGCCGCAGGCCACCAAGAGTCGGTGGGGACCATTCCGTGCAAATTAAAGAGTGCCCGAACAAACAATAAAATAATTCAAGCATAATGGCACTTGTAACCGGGGCAGTTGCCTCGAAATTGAAACCACACCCAAAGGTGGGACAAAGAGCAGCGTTCCACCAGTAAAAACAAAGGACTACAGAAAGGCACACAAAAGAAGAAATAGAATGTTTGCGGTGTGGTCTAATATCACAGATGGATTACTGCATGCCTCGCAGAGTAGCGCATGCCCGCTGCCTCTAGGCTTGACCTAAAAATGCAGGGGTTCGATTCTTAGACATTTACAAACTTGCACTCATAGGCCTTTATCCTTGTATTAGTGCAGTTTTAAAACTTTTAGGAATTCACAAGAGTTTACAGAAAGTATGCCTTGAAACCAGATCCATAGCAATGCTTTATTCCCAATTTTGTTTCAGCAAATATACACATTCTATTTACCTAAGAATATAGAACTGACAGTGGTACCTTCCAGTTGCCAGCACCTAACCTAATATCGCTCTCATAATCTTATCCCCTCAATACAAATAGGGATCCATGTGCACACAGAATAGCACCCACCGTCACAGTGCCTGTTCCCAGAGGAACCTAACAGATCAAAAACATAAGCACAGGTGCACCATGCAACAGAATTGAATTAATAAAGAGAGTCTGTATCCAGACACAAAATTCTTCAGTTTTTTTCTTTCTTTTATTCCATTTTGATATATCGTAAAAAACAGAATCCAGTTGAAGTGACTCGAAAAACAGTACAGCCAACACGTTTCGTCCTAAAACAGGACTTCTTCAGGGCACAAAGTGATGGTAAGAACCATCATAGCCATAACGTTAAAGATCATAGAATTCCCTGTCGGCAACTTGTATCCCTTCTGGTTTGTTTCTATAACCTTCAATATATCAAACGAAGGTCTAGGAGGTCACGGGCTTACACCACTTCATAAGGTGTGGACTTGTGCAGAAAAACACCGCTTAGCAAAAATGAGGCTCTAACGGTCAACGGGAACACTGGAATCCGTAGCAGCAAACAGGAAAAGCGAGTTCACTTTCCTTAAACCCTTTTCTCGCAACCATAGGGAGAGGGGGTGGGGGAATTAATCCTACCTTTATAGGGAGTATATTTTCCAACATTTTCTAATGTGGGAAGAGACTGGGGAGGTGTAGGTGAATGCTCAAACATAAGTTTGTGAGCATGCAGAGACTCACAAGGCATGCCAAAACTGGAACCCACTGCTTCCCACCTACTTCCAGCCCCTTCATGCAGATATGCGAAGGGGGTAACGGGGGATAAATTCAAGTCCTTGTAAGAATTGAGACATCTGATATGAACTCTGACATAATCAGAGAGACTATAGTTTTGGCACCTCACTGCATGGCACCAAATGAGACAAGTAAAAGGGACAGTAGTTTTCTGAAGCATGCCTGTCCCTGGGACAAATACATTTTTTATCAAATTCCACACCCCTCCCTAAGGATCTAGTAAACCTGCCACTGGTGTTATCTGAAAGGGATATTACACAACACTAGTGGGACACGAATCAACCAAGTCTTGATGGTTGGCTCCATAGTAGAAACATATAGTCCTTGAACAACCCATTTATAAGGTAAGAGGATGTCCAAAGAAGCACCAGATTTGTGAGTCATGCTAGGACCACTTCTAGAAACCCATCCTTCAAACACCCTCCAGTTAATGGACAGTAATGGTCAAGCTTTATGCAGTTTACCTCTCATCCGTTATCATATACATACTCTCATCAGCTGTTCATTCGCCAAGTAAATAAAGTG
Organism: Calotriton arnoldi; assembly: GCA_963921515.1. Classification (NCBI taxonomy): domain Eukaryota; kingdom Metazoa; phylum Chordata; class Amphibia; order Caudata; family Salamandridae; genus Calotriton; species Calotriton arnoldi. Next base: position 2,198,383 of record CAWUFW010001261.1, on the reverse strand, counting down.
GACAATAACCTTAAAGGTGGCTGCTTGTTATGATTTTTGTTTTTCTGTCTACAGCTGCTCCTGTGTAATCACAAAATGCCAATAAAGCGAGTTATTAAAGGAAAAATATATAGGGCTGCTCCAGAAGTACTGCAAGGTTTCTTCCTCCTGAAAGTAAGCTGGAGCACTAATACTGAAAATATGATCATGTTTGAATAGCAGAAATCTAGGGCCCGTTCAAATCAATTGGCTTTGTTTTCTAAAGCTCACTAGTAATAACAAGGATGTATATAGGTTTCCTTATTGGACTGAGTGCTCATGGCCTACCAAAAAGTGCTGTTTAAGAAAGTAATCTTGCCCTGCACCAAAACCAGTAACCACATTGTAAGTTATTTAACAATGTTACTTGAAAGAAAGAGTAGATGTTACTTATTAAAGAAAATAAACAAAAGCAGAAGATGCAACAGAATGGACCCCAAGATTGTGATTCTCTGGATCACGGATCAATGGATGGTAACAATAATACAATAAATTAATTGGGATGCAATGAAGGTATTATAATCATATTTGTAACAAAATAAGAAGATAACAGTTGTTCAGCAGCTGTGACTCAAGACAGGCTCCTACTTCATGATTTTGCTACTACAGCAGCTGCTGTTGCTCAATTGGGTGTCATTTCTGATATTTATATGTTTCCTTCATCTTACTGCTTGATTTTGCTTGCGAGAAAGTGTTGCTAACTCATTGAAATGTCACTCATAATGGAGCTGAAATTATGAAAATGTCACACATAGCAATCTAAAACCTTGCCAGCTATGGGTTGGACAACAAGGCGCACAAGGCTTTAGAGGTCAGGAGGAGACCAAAACAGAGAAACATCAGTAAGCAGAATGATATGTGCTTCTCTGATACTAGCTCATCTCTGCACTGCAGAAGGGCACTTTAGATCAAAAGAAGCCATTTGGATTCTGGGCTCACCAGACTGTTCACATTATGCTACTGTCCACTCTATTGGCTCTCGTGCACTGCGTGACTGCATTTTGTCTGCTCATAAGTGCACATCGGCCCAAAAAAAGTTAAATTCATTGGCAAGGTGGGTGGGCCAACATTGTACTTTGCCAATGCTTTACTCTCTTTATCCTTTCTTTAAGACAATATTGTCCCTTTAGCTAGGTCTTCCAATTACATTAATTCAATAGTACCCTTCTTTGTGCCTCTACAAATCGAATGTTCCTGTGATGGACATTATAGGTTATTTTGCCTATGTGCACTACTTTCTAGGAAGTCCTGTACCATCGTTTATCAGCATGTCTCTTTTTCCTGCTTTTAACTGTTGTGGCATAAGCTTGCAACTATGTACATATTAAAATAAATCACACCTGCTGCCACAGCCAGACCTATTGGCTTTGAAATACTTGTTATGCAAATAGCAGTCCTGACATTTGACGATTTCCGAAAGATTAAACAGTCCAATACAGGCGAGATGGTGATAACAAGAACCACTCAACAAACCAAGATACACATTAGATGCCCAAAAAAATCAATATGTTATTAAACAAATAACCTCTCATCTCGGGTTCCGTAGTAACATTTTATTCACTGCAAAAGCGCTTCAACAACTGGTCGGGGTAGTAGCACTATATAAATAGCATTTACAAGGAAGTGCGCATCGAGGGCGTGGCACTAAAAGCCCTTGCTTACCGATTTCCTTCTCGAGGGTCCCATGAGGCAAGGCACAACACGGTGGGCAGCAACGCGCCTCAAACGCTCCGAGCTGTGTATGCCACTACGACGGAGACTACGCATCTAAAAGCACGTACGACGCGTGCGTACGTACGCACGTATGCGTATGGCGGCAGTGCGGCGCTCTTGGGCCAAACCATTGTGAAGGTGGCATTTCAAACCCCCCCCCCCACATATTGCGCTGCAGCTGCAATTTCCCAAATCGTGCGCCACGGCGGCGCGGCGCCCCTGGCTTCTCTTCACGGCGCACCGGGGTGCCGCGGCGCACAGTACTCCGAAGTAATGACTGAATTATTTACTGTACTGTTTATTTATTTAATGTACTGTTTTCGCTCTGTATAACGTAATAAAAATATATTATAAAAAGCAGAAGATGCAGGAAAGGATAATCTGGAAAGCAAATCATAATTCCGAAACACTCAAAGGGCACAGACTGTTACCCTACAGAAATACCAGTCAAGATATTATGTAAGGCCCTCATTAAATTAGGATACAAAAGATATGCATTAACAGAAGAAATGTGCTTGCTGAGGTTTAAATGAGAAATGCCCCTAGGGACCAGCCTCAAGATATGGGTGTTTTAAAGCTCTACTCTGGGATTAGGTCCACTTTCTAAAATGCAAATAGAGGGTTAAAGAGGATGGGGGTTTATGGCCAGAGTTGCCGACTTTGGAACTGGGAAAACCAGGTTCGAGTCTTGGCGTCGGCGCAACATCCTGTGATTCTGGGCAAATCACTTAATGTCGCCGTGTCTCAAAATAATGAATGCGACCTTGTGTAACGTAGCTGGTGATCATGCAAACCGCTCCAATACCTTGGGGTCGAGTACAGGCTACATAAAACTGCACACAAAAAAAACACGATTTGGAAGTGCAGTGATCCACCTTTTGGTCTAAGTCCTTTGCAGTACTGTGCGGAGTCCGAAGGATCATCATAGTCTCCGATTTTACTTATCATTTACATAAGGCATTTGATATCATTAGAACCTTTGATTTAGGCCTGTCCTGTGTTGATGATACAAAACATATTTTTAGGCTTCCACCGCCCTCCGGAAGAGATCCAACATACACTTAACTAGTAAAATCTGGATAAGTATTGATATGTTAAAACGCAATAGACACAAAATAAAGTTGCCGATTTGTGACCTGTATAGAATGTGGAATTTCGGCTTCTGGTCTATTCGGTTGTAATATAGCGCAACGTTCATTCAACTAGCCTCTTGGCGCTGCCGGGTGTTTTGACATGCAGCCTGTCATTGTGTGGAAGGGGGAACTTATTCCTGCCAGGCTCGGAACTAGAGGATTTAGTTATTCCTATCAGATACGAACTGGAAGTAGGGGATCTAGGGCTATAATTCCGAAATGTGTTTAGTAGCAGACAAGAAGGGTACCAACCACGTAATCACAACATGGGGCATATTTACGTTCTCTGGCGCATCCCTGCATATCAGCAGGGATGCACCAGGGAAAATGCGTCACGCAAGTTTACCCTTGCGCACGTCCGATGCGCCGCATTTACAATGCGGCGCATCGTGGCGCAAGGATAAGCAGATGCGTGATGCATCTAGCCGGCGGAAGGTTGGCGCAGTGCTGAAGTTGTGTCGCAAGCGCGATGCAACTCCAGCACTGTTCCAACCTTCCCTATCCCTAACATGGTGCGTCAATCCTTACGCCTGCTTGAAGCAGGCGTAAGGATTTGACGCACCAGCGCCGGAAAAGTGACTGCGTGAAATCTTGTAGATTTCACTACGTCACTTTTCCGAGGCGTTCCTGCGCCGGAACGCCCCGCCCTGCGCCGGTACGCCCACATGAAACCTGACGCAGGTTTCATGTGACGCAGGGGTTTACTACGTGACGCATCTCCCTAGATGCGTCACGTTGTAAATATAGCGCAACGCAGCGCATGGTTTGCGTTGCCGCTGCGTCACATGCGTGACGCAACGGCGGCGCAAAAGTGGCGCAAGGGGCTTGTAAATATGCCCCAACATGTTTCCAGTTTTTGTATGCTCTGTTACAAGTCATTGTATAAATGTCCAACTGGTTAAACGGAAGCAAAACTCCAACTGGTACACAGAAACACATGGGGTGTCCTAACGACATGAAGCAAACTCGCAACGGCAGCAAGCAGTCGTCATGACAAACTAAACCTGGGGAGAAATACACGACTCCCTAAGACTTAAAAAGCTATTATTTTCAACATGCTCTCAGGTGACTGGGCAGTTATTTACGGCTGAAAAACACCTCCGCAGAGGGACCGCCTCTTGGTAGTGGGCAGAGTAGCTAAGGCTAAACCAAGAGTAGTGCACTTCAGATCAGCAGAGCGGAGCATGTCATCAAGATTCAGACGGGTAGAAAATCTACAGGAGGCCCCCACATCCATCTCTCCCACCCTCCCTCATGCACAGTAGGTTTTCTACGGAAACGTGTCAATGATCCCTGAGTAAGACACCCCAGTTAACCGGCCGGCTTCGGTCATCGCGAGGTAATCAGACACTGCACTCCATGATGCTTAAAAGGCCATTTATTAGGACAGGATTGCATACCTTAAAAACACTTCAACAATTTATCATAATTATCAAAACATCTTTAAACGTAAACCCTTTCTTCCCACCATTCTCTCTTCAACCCCAGCTTTCACCTCAGCACCCCATCTTGCTTCACTCCTCCTTTCACCTTTCTTTAAATAACCTCCTTCCATTCCCAGTCTCTTTCACTCTTCTTTTACCCGAGCATCCTCCAATGAAGCCTCCTTGTCCTGTATCAGGCATCCCGCACACCATCTTCCTTCGCATATGCTCCCTCCCCCCCTCCGAGGGGTGGATACGCCCGCATCTGACTCTCCACACCCCCCCCCCCCAACTACCGCCTCTGCCCTTACAACCTGTCCTACCATGGCAACCCTTCAGCACACAATCAAACCAGGTCCCAAACCCCAATAAAACTTGTAGGGTGGGTAAGTGACCAAACTTTTATCCCCTCTGTAGTGTGAGGAGTCAGAAAGAGGCTGAAACCCCCTCTACTGACTCCTTATATCATGACCCCCCAAACTCCACCCTTCCCACAATCCGCCAATCCTGTCCTGCCGTGTCACTTAACCTCGTTAAGCCTCCCAGGGGAAAACTAGGCTGCGCCTTCGCTTCACCCGGGACCCACATCGCGAGGTAATCAGACACTGCACTCCATGATGTGTAAAAGGCCATTTATTAGGACAGGATTGCATACCTTAAAAACACTTCAACAATTTATCATAATTATCAAAACATCTTTAAACGTAAACCCTTTCTTCCCACCATTCTCTCTTCAACCCCAGCTTTCACCTCAGCACCCCATCTTGCTTCACTCCTCCTTTCACCTTTCTTTGAATAACCTCCTTCCATTCCCAGTCTCTTTCACACTTCTTTTACCAGAGCATCCTCCAATGAAGCCTCCTTGTCCTGTACCAGGCATCCCGCACACCATCTTCCTTCGCATATGCTCCCCCTTCCCCTCCGAGGGGTGGATACGCCCGCATCTGACTGTCCACCCACCCCCAACTACCGCCACCCAGGAAAATCCCAGAGGGCGTTTTACTGCCCCACCCCAACCTGCCGCAACACTGTGCTCCGCACTTCCCGTCATCACCAACTTCTCATTGATATCTCCCATTATCTCCCTCAGTCCCCAGATAGTGAATGGTGCCCCAGATCAGAGAGGTATACCCGACTGTAACAAAACAGTCCCATTTTCCCTTCTACTGCTTCCATATAGGCTGCCACCATAATGTCCCTGTCCAGACCAAAATTCTCAGTGCTCAATAGATCGTCCTCATTACCTCGATGGGCGCATATGCTATCACCTCCCATCCATCTCTGCAAAGGAACCAATGCAGACCATTCAAGCAAGTCCCCGCCAGCTTCTATGTGAATAACACATCCCACATCCCCAAGTTGCATTACCGCTCGCCCTGAGCGCCGGATTAAAATCGTTCCTCCTCTCAAATGTGTCACAAGCAAGTCTGGTCATCCCTTTTCATGCACCATGATCGCCCAAACCGGCAAAACAAGCACCATCTCCCCCCAAGCATTCCCCACCAGGGCACATCATGTCCGTTGCTTGGTCTTCCAACATCCAGTCCAACGGTGTCATACCGTTCCTGGTATCCCAGAGGCGACAGCTGTCCCCCCTATCCAATCGCCATCCCACAGTTCCCGAGACTGCTCACACCCTACGAAGAAAGGAAATATTAACACAAGCTATGACACCCCTTTTTTTCTCTCCCCCACCCAGGGGCAACATGAAACCCTCTGTCCCCATGTATCCATGACCAACTGTGTCCCAAGCACGCAGCCGCATTTGCTGGCCCGATCCCGATGCAGACAGTCCCTGATTACTGCCACCGTCTGGTGGAGTACTGCCACCCAACGGCAGAACACTGTTGAAATGACCATACGTAAAGGAAAAAAAAACCTTTTGGAGCAAGGGCCTTGTTTTCTTCGAGGCATTTCCTTCCAATGTATGTGGACACACATACCCTGGCCCACATTCCCCACTACCTGAGCCAAGCATAGCCCCTGAAAGGCATATTTACATCATTGCACCTGCCCCTAGTTGTGCGGGCAGGGGTGCGAATCAAAGACCAGCACCCTCCCAAAAACCATACAGCCGCTAGTGCTGCATATATCTGACGTGAACTGTATCCCAGAAATGGCAGAAAACCCGCCCACCCACTGTGCCGAATCAGGGTCCATCAGGTCAAACTATACTGAGGCCCACCCTCCCGTTCAGGTGAGGTGAACATGATCAAATAAACCTGAGACCCATTTCGAAGTACATTCCTCTGGCTGCACTGATTTGCCCACGTGGCTCATTCTGTGGGTCCAGTAACATACATAGTTTCTTAGGGGCTGTCCTAGTTGGGTGGACCAGTCTTGACATTCTTAACTATAATAGACAAGGCCTTCCCGCCCCGGTTGAGGCCAAAGATTGTCCCATGGTCATCCACTGATTCATAACTCTGCATAAATATGTCTTACCAAAATTTCTGTTCATGTTTACCCTGCCCCCCACGCCCCTCTCTACCAGAGTCAAATGTGGCCCTTGAAATGCACTTGAATTACCAACATCATACTTGGCCCTAGTTGCCCCGGCCGGGGTTGACAGGTCATACCTGTAATTTAAAGGCACTCGCCGTATCGATCGAGGCCGTAGCTTGCTACCGGGCCCACAAAATGTCAGCATCGATGCCCATGTAAGGTATTGAAGATCACCATTCTTGCATTCCTCATTCCACAGTTAGTCCCATACCAAACTGTGCAGGAGACCCCAGGGCTTCACTCGGCCCAATGTGGAAGAGCCGTGCTTCTGGCCTCCCCCTTTTCACCCTTCCGTTTCCTTTCCCACACCTTCAATTACCTGGTCAAACCCCAATTGAGTTAACTGCATACCCAACCAGGCCCCAACCTCCTGTGCATATCACATTGACCACCAGCCTATCTCACCTGCGATAAAAAAAACTCCAATGTCCATTCTGCTGTGACTTCCACTGCAAACCTCCTTCCGCTGCCCGGTGTTGTCCCCTCCACCTGCCTTTGCTTTCTGTAAAGACACCAACAGACATGTCGAAATGCCCTGCCCCCCCGCAGGGTCTCGCACCTCAGAAAGCCTCACAATCACGTCCCCATGCCCTTCACCACCTCACTTATTCCATCCCCTGACACTCAATCCTACCCATGCACCCCAGCATTCACAGCAAACATCTATTGCACGGACATAACATCCTTCGTCACACCATGCAGCACCCCGCCGCCGAGGTGGGTAGTGCAGTTGAGGTACTGCGTGGACAATCCCACGATGTAGGGAACGCCGTCATAGATGCCCCTACTTCTTCTGACCAAGAAACATGGAGCCGTCATGCACCCCAGCTGGTGTCCCCAGCCACCTGCCCGCCTCTTCTGCGGGCATTGTCCCTTTCATCTATCACCTGGCTGTCCCAACCAGGCGGTCTTCCAGCACCACCAGGCCCACGAGCCGTCCTGGCCCCCACGTGGGTCTCCGCACCCTTATAGCCTGCTCTCTGTCCCCAGCTCGCTTGGAGCCCTGGCGTCCTTGTGACTCCCCCCCCCAGTCTGAATGAAAGCCCTCACAGAGCTGCAGGACGCCATCCTCCCCAAAGCCCTGGAGCTGTGCCTCTCCCGCGTGATTGTAACCGACAGGCCCTTAACCGGCTCTGCCATCCTACCCCAGGCTCACCTTGGTGGCGAAACAGCCCAAAACACCCTCCGGTGCAGGGGGAGAGAGGGGGGGGGGGGGGAGGTGGCGAGGCACCCATTTGCACTAGGCACCCTCTGTAGCCTCTACCAGCACGGAATGTGCTCGCCATACTCAGGCCCCAACCCCACAAAACTTGCAACACCGGGTCACCGCTTTTCGACGTGGCTTGCCAAGGCCCAGAAAACATATCAACGTGCCTGGCGAACGCTGCCATTATAGTGCTACGTGTACCTGATCCAAACCCTGCCCACCCACCGATCCTTCTTCGTAAAACATCAATGAACCCATTGAGACATCCACTAGTCATTGGTTGTTAGGACTATCCATACTGTATAATAACCACTCTGAAAAGTAGGCCGGGCACGATTAAGCAAAGACCAGTTTAGCACACCTTCGCCAGTGCCACCCGTATGCCAAGAAATAACCACTATTATACCAGCGCAGGCCTTATGGAGTAGTGCCCCACGTTCAAATACTTGCCTCATACGTCTCTTGGCATACTGCCTTATGTGTAAGCCTGGGCGTAGTTCGCGAAGTAGCGCTACGCGAAGCTACGCAAAGTGCAGTTCGCACTACGCGAGCTACGCGTAGCACTACGCGAACTGCGTAGTGCACTGTTCGCAATGATTGCACAGTGCCGGATGCTTGTCCGCACTGTGCAATCATTGAAAACGGCATCTTGCACAGTGCGAGCTGTCTTTACTGCCGCTCGAGTAGATTTTTACTCGAGCGGCAGCTTCTCAACGCGGACTGGTAGTTACTCATCGCGAGCGGTCGCGAGCATACGCGACCACTCGCAATGAGAAACCTGACCTCCCCGCGTTGAGAATCTCGCCGGGAGGTTTATTTTCACGCTCGCGATCGGCAACTTGATGTTGCTGATCGCGAACGAGGAAAAAGTCTCGCCGGGATGACATTTTGCTTGCTCGCGGTCGCCAACTTGACGTTGAGGACCGCGAGCAAGCAAAAATGACCGCTGCACTACGCTACACGTGTTTGCACTGTGCTACGTGCAATTCGCGTTGTGCGAAGTAGCGCAAACTTCGCAAACTACGCGAGCGTAGCGTAGTGCTTTGCCCAGGGTTACTTATGTGTAGGCTAGGAAAGAAGCTAGTGACCATTATTCAAGCACCTTAATTGTGCATAAAATAGTGATATTTAAATGTGATCCTGTCAATTAGTTGCACTCCATTCTCTGGAGCTCGCTCTGCCCCCGCCCCAGTGGTGCTTGACACAATAGCAAAAACATGTCATTGACTCTGCTTAGGAGCTATCCATTTAGAAAATACCTTTCTGCTATCAACCTTTCCCTGAACAATGGTGTAGAGCCAAAACACAGGGTGCACGCTAAAACGCTCACCCCTACCGACAGCGTTTGAGGTGTTCGTGAGTAATCTCCTAATGCCTATATAATGTGTACCAAACCTACCCTACAGCCGAAATTACATAAAGTATCCGCCTAATACATGTTTCACAGAGGCCTAACTCAGAGGCACAGATCTTCCCCAACTGCTAAACTAATTTATGTCTCCCCTTAGCAGAGGAAGACAAACTGCTCGGAACTCACTCACATTATACACCGGAAAAACTGCACACCTCGTGTCATACACAACTTCAAACCAACACCGCCACCTAGCGGCAGATTGTCATAGGCACAGTGCCAATGACAATTGAGGGCAAAAACACCGTCGCAAACCAACGGCTGCCCCCCTCCGATTCCTGAGGTGACGTGTCTGTCCATCTGCCGACAAAGCAAGGGGGATGGCTGTCACTTAGGTCCCGCAAGGCCGGAGAGTGTCTTACCCATGCCCGATGCCTCCACAAACCCATGCCATCATAGCCCAGAATTGTAGTGTACGTCCCACTGCCCTCGCCCCCGGCTCCGAACTGACCCCAGGCCTCCTCCCCCGGCTTAGTGACGCAACAGGAAAATTACCCCATTACCAAAAGCGACGCACCGAGGGTGTAACAGGGGATTCCGTCCAGTATCACCTGTTCTGCAGCTGTAACACTTTTTCCTCCCCACACTCGCCTCAGCTAGGCCCTCACCTTCTGATCACGGTCACAAACCTTTATCCCCTCTGTAGTGTGAGGAGTCAGAAAAAGGCTGAAACCCCCTCTACTGACTCCTTATATAATGACCCGACCAAACTCCACCCTTCCTGCAATCCGCCAATCCTGTCCTGCCGTGTCACTTAACCTCGCGAAGCCTCCCAGGAGAAGACTAGGCTGCGCCTTCGCTTCCCCCGGGACCCACATTACGCCGATATCGTATGTAGGGCGTAACGGTAAAGTCCGGGGCTCGAGTCGGGGGTACACGCAGGTACACGGCGTCCCCCCACTCTTTTCACAGGGTGGACGCCGTCCCCCCTGCCAAGAAGTTGGGTCCCATAGAAATATGCTGAACTTGTCCCGATGTAATTTTCAGACACCGGGACACGTTCAGCAGCACCTGCACGTTGCCTGCTTTCCATTCCCAGCAGCAACGTGCAGGCAGCGAGGGAGCCTTTTTTTCACCTCCAGCAGGGCCGAAGTTAAGGGGCCATCCGGCCTCCTTTTGTTTGTATATGCTGACTGGGGGCCTCCTGGAACCTTACATTTAAATGTAAATGCCACAGAGGGAAACAAAGGCACACAGCTTGCCTGCTCTTCACAGGTACTTAAGAGAGGCATGCTTTTGCCTTTGTTCTGTCCCTGTATATAAATGCAGACACAGTAAGACTGTCAGATGGGTTAGTCTGTCCCAGTATCTACACAAATAATTTAAATAGCACTATTTTATTTCTTTTATAGCGCTACGTCGTGACGTCATGAGGTCATTTGCATATTGTCTTACTTGGTCAGACCCCCCACTTCTTTTTATAGGACTTGTGCCCTCGTAAAGTCCATACCCATCACAAACAATTCTCGGGCTAGTGTGCAGTCAACCTCACCGCAACCGCACCCCATTCCCATTACCTAGCGCCAATCCAGAAAGTAACAGCTACAGAAACCAGGGTGCGATGCCAACTGTTAATAGTTTGCAATGCTTCAGCACGCCGCTGTGATCAGACAGCACACAGTGGGTGTGTGTGCTGCACTCTGCCAGAAGCGCACCAGGCTAATGCAATCCTTTACGACGCCAACCACTGCAAAAGATACAGGGTCAGGAAGGAATCAAGATGGCTGTGAATAGAGCGATTTTAACACAAACCAAACCCTCCGAAAATACACTTACTAGGGAGGTGCTGAACACTGACAATGTAGGGGGCGGGAGCAATGGCAACACGACAACCGGTAGCGCTCGCAACTAGGAACATATCGCAGATATGCTTAAAGGGAAACGAGCGCGCCTGTGGGCCACCAAGAGTGGGCGGGGACCATTCCAGGGAAATTAAAGAGCGCCCTAACAAACAATAAAAGAATTCAAGCGTAATGGCTCTTGTAACAGGGCCAGTCGCCTCGAAATTGAAACCACACCCAAAGGCGGGACAAAGAGCAGCATTCCACCAGTAAAAACAAACGACTACGGAAAGGCACAGAAAGGAACAAATAGAATGAGGGGGTGTGGTCTAACATCACAGATGGATTACTGCATGCCTCGCAGAGGAGCGCATGCGCGCTGCCTCTAGGCTCGACCTAAAAATGACGTTTTGCAACTTCTATGTGTGCTGCATTAAGCAGTACACATAGAAGTCACAACTCGTCATTTAAAAAGATTGTTTATGTGCAGGAAGGAACACCTTCCTGCACATAAACAATCTTCCCCTACAACGCAGGCACCCTTGCACAATGGTGCAAGGGTGTCTGCGTTGGCGCTAGGCAGCTAAACTTAGTGCCAGCGCAGGGGGAAACGCAGGGCTGCACCATATTGTTGTAAATACGGTGCAGCCCTTCGTTTCAGAAGTGACGGAGCGTGGCGTTAGCCTTCTTGGCTTTACTCCACGCTTCACCACTTTATTTGTAAATATGCCCCTTGGTCCCTAAAGCTATGGCAAATACCAAAGCTTCAATGAAATCAAAGGTAAACCTTTCCACATGACTCGATGTAACCAAATGCTTTGTTCACCAACAACCATCTCCAGAGGTCAAGATGTTTCAGTGTCTGGAGTAGATTTATGTAAAGTATTAATCTGATGTTTCCACTGGAAAACTGAATCCATGAAACCTCTTGAGGCTCCAGAGTCAAGTAAGGCTAAGACATGCCGTGATCCTTTCCCGGTAGCTAGACCACTTGCAAATAAAAATGGGCTTTGTCAGGCATAGGACGTGTAAGACTGTCATGGATAAGATCTTTTTTAGGTTTTTGGATTTTGTTGGGTTTCATTTTGCAAAGTAAGATTGCTCAAAGCTGTAGTAACAGAAGTCCAAAGTGAGTGTCTCATCGAGACTTTGGGAAAAAGACTGCCACCACATTCATCAGCCCACCCGGCATTCCTGTAGAGCTACTGCGGTATACTGATTGTATTGTAAAGTAGAATGAGGCGAAGGGTGTCCGTTGCAGGTCCAGGTTTAAGCACACTGCACAGTCACCAATATAAACACTCAAGACAGTGCGAGTCCCTTTTAATTAAATGTCAACAAGATTCAAAAACTAACCTAGAGTGGCTGTCTCAATTTTCTAGTGATGACCTTTCTCCTGTGGCAGCCTCCAAAGTAAAATCTCTGGGAATTGGGCTTGATTCAAATCTATCCATGGCATACCATACAGAACAAACTGTGTTTAAAGTCCAAGGCACTCTAAATGCAATCCAAAAGCTGAAACCTTTTCTCCAACTCAATGACTTCAGAACTGTTGTCCAGTGTTTAGTCCATTCCAAAAACGAATTAGGCAGCATAGGGCTAACAGGTATCTCACCCCCATCAAAGGAGTGATTCATTCCTCATCCAGACTTGTTTCTGGAACAAAAAAATAAATCACAGCATTCCAGTACTCAAAGATGTACACTGGCTACCACTCGGAGCCAGATTGAAATTCAGATTAGGTTGTTTTAGCTACAAAAGACTATTTTGTCACCATCCTGATTACCTTTTCTCAAGCAGCAAATGGTTTGGTGATACTAAGAACCTGAGAAGTCTACAGAAATGAACTCTACACCAGTGGTGGATGGTGGATTTTGATAGTGGTGAGGCGCAAAGTTGAGATATGAGTTGGAATGCTCATGCAAGCGAGCCTAAAATAAAAGATGTGCGGTTAGGGAGACCAGGTGGCTCCATGTCACCAGGACACCACTTTTCCCTTCCTGGACTTTGTTGTTACATATTATTGCATTCTGGGAGCTGTAGCCTTGGTTCATTGTAATTGAGCCAATTGGATCAATATGCCTGATAACAAAGATACGCAAGAGCACAGTCCAGGAATGGAAAAGTGATGTCCCAGTTATATGGAGCCATCTGGTCATACTACGTGTGAAGAGATTCTCTCCGCAAGAACATTTTAAAACAAATGGGATCACATAGTGCATTTTACAGCGTAAGTTTCAAGAAATCTTGGAAACAAACAACAAGTTTGCCAGTCAAAATACCGAAAAGTCTTTTTTGAAAAAGCCCTACTACCCCAATTAAACACACATCCACCTATAACAGGCATCTCTCCCACTTTAATTCAATCACCGAGTAAAGGAACGAGGGAGAGCAGCAAGATGGAGAGTAGTCAAGTATGGGATCCAGGAGGAGAAGAGGACTGCAGAGAGGAAACGACCAATAGAGCACAAAGGCTTATATTCGAGCCTAGATACAAGGATGAGAGGAACTGAGGAAAGCAGAGATATGGAATGAATGGAAGTACTGTGCATGGAAGAACAGTGAGCTAACGTGAAAAGAAGCAAGAGAGCAGACAAAGACTGGAGAGAGAAAACCAGGAATACGGAGAAGCTTAGATTGGAGAGTGGAGACAACAAAGGGTGAAAGAAGAGATGAGGCAGATGGGAGAGTAGAAACAAGGAAGGGGAAAGGAAGAGAAGAGGCATGGAAGGAAGTGGAACAAATAGAGTTGAGGCATGCTTTGGAGAGATAACAAGGATGGGAAATGGAAAAGAAGGATGGCAAGCAATTGCAAATCCAATAGGTGTGGGTTTAATGTGGAAATGAAGTCTGTGATAGATTTTTAGAGTGAGACACAGAAGGAAGTAGCAGAAGCAGACAGAGAGGACAAAAGTTGTAAAGTAGCCCCTCATGCCGGTGAATGCAAGCGCTTCTGTGGAGGTGGAAGGATACACCCAAACTGCATTAGGTAAGAGATAAAGATTCCACTAGGCTGAGACAAGACGTGTTTGACAAAGACTAAGGCAGTGGGTGAAAGAGGCTTATCAAAGAAAGCCAATGGTTAAAGTGAGTGAAGTAAAAGCCCATTTTAGGCATATTGTTAGCAGCAGGTCTCCTTCCCAAATGTGCTGTCAAAACCCAGACCCTATGCGAGATCAATTGACTTTGTCAATGTTTTTTTAGTTATATGGTATGGTATGGCCGCCTGTCATAGTATAATATGGTAAATGAGTCTCAGTGGTCACAGGCCTGCAGCACCACACAACCCGAAACGTCAGCAGACTTTGACCTGGTCATCCAGAAATTCTACACCTGGATCATCAAATGCACTGACAGATGCGCCCTGCTGAAACCAGCTAAAGCCAACAAAACCTTAAAACAAGCCAGCTCGTACACCCCAGAGCTCAGAACCACCAAGCTCAACTGCTACTGACTAGAGAAGCGATGGTGCATCACTAAGAATCCCTCCAAACTCTTAAAAATAGTTAAGGAATTCTCCAACCCAACAGCCATAGAGAACACCATCCACCCCTCCCAAGAACTCTGCAACACCCTCTTGGACTACTTCCACAGCAAGATTGTCACCATCTACAATAACTTCGACCCCCAACCCACCGCTCTCAACCTAGACAACCTCAACTAACCAGTGAATACCAGCCGAACGATCACCACCTGGTCTTCACTCACCACTCAGACCACCACACCCATCATGTCGTCCATCCACTCCGGGGGGCCCACCGACCCCTGCCCCCCGCATTTCTTCAACCTCGGAACCAACCCAATCAGCACAGAACTCACCAGCATTCTCAACACCTCCATCTCCACAGCAACCTTCCCGAACAGATGGAAACACACAGAGGTCAGACCCTTCCTAAAGAAACCCTCGGCCGACCCCAGCAACCTAAAAAATTACCGACCAAACTCCATACTCCCCTACCCAGCCAAAGTACTCGAGAAAGCCATCAACCAACAGCTCACTGAGTACCTTGAACAAAACCACCTACTTGACGCCTCACAATCGGGATTCCATGCCAACCACAGCACAGAGACCGCGATGATTGCTGCCACAGATGACATAAGAAATCTCCTCGACCGAGGGGAAACTGTGTCCTTGATCCTCCTCGACCTCTCTACTGCGTTCAACAGCATCTCCCACCACACCCTCATCGACAGACTCTACATCGGCATACAGCAAAATGCCCTCAAGTGGATCACCTCTTACTTTATAGGATGCACACAGAGCATCTGACTGCATCCCTTCACCTCCGCACCCAAGGACATCATATGCAGCATACCCCAAGGATCATCCCTCAGCCCTACCTTATTCAACATCTACATGACCCTCCTCGCAAACGTTGTCAGATCCCACGGACTCAACACTATCCCCTATGCTGACGACACTCAACTAATCCTCTCGCTCACCGAGAACCCCTCCAACGCAAAAACCAACTTCTGCAAAGCCATGACCAACGTAGCCAAATGGATGAGAAACAACTGCCTCAAACTAAACTCTGACAAAACAAAAGTACTGATCTTTGGAAAGAACACCTCCGCATGGGACCACAGCTAGTGGCCAGCAGAACTGAGACCAACACTCACTCTGACAGACCATGCGCACAACCTTGGCATCATCCTGTAGGAAGCCAGTCAGCCAAGACACTAGTGTTAGGTCGTTTTTCAGGGGGCATCTCTAAGATGTCCTCTGAGTGCATTTTGCATTTAATCCCCCACTGGCATCAGTGTGGGTTTAATGTGCTGAGAAGTTTGGTATCAAACTTCCCAGATTTCAGTAAAGCCATTATGGTGCTGTGGAGTTCGTAATGACAAACTCCCAGTCCATATACTGTTTATGGCTGTTACTGCACTTACACACTGGACTGGACTTAGACACTGTAGGGGTACAGTGCTCATGCTCTGTACCCTCACCAGTGGTGTAGTGCACCCATCTAGAGGGGTGTCTTACCTATACCATGGCACTGGGTTGTAGGCATGGCACACAGGGATGTGTGCCATGTCGACTCTTCACTTTTCTCTGCACCAAAACACGCAGCCAGCAATGGTAGTGTGTGTGTGTGTGTGTTAAGGTACAGGACCTCTAAGGGTGGCACAATAAGTGCAGCAGCCCTTAGAGGCCTTCTCTGGTCACAGGGCCCTTGGTACCTAGGGTACCTTTTACACGGGACTTACATGTGGCCAGAGAGGTGCCAATTTGGGGATACATAGTACAGTTTTAGGAAAAGAACATAGGCCCTGGGTACCTGGTTGGCAGGAACCCAGGGCACACTTAGTCAAAGAGCATCAGCATCAGGCAAAATGTGGGGGGCAACCATGCAAAAAGGGGCACTTTCCTACACATCCTCAACAGTTAACTGACCATGAAACGACAAGTCAACGTAGTCACCTTCTCCTGCTTCCACACCCTTTGCCTGCTCTGCAGAATCTTCAGATGGATCCCAATCAACACCAGAAAGACCGTCACACAGGCCCTCCTTACCAGCCGCCTCTACTACAGCAACGCTCTCTATGCTGGAATTTCCACCCAGCTCCTCAGAATACTCAAAACCATACAGAACACTGCAGCCAGAATCATCCTGGAGCTTCCCAAATGGACCCACATCACCCCCCACCTCAGAAACCTCCACGGGCTCCCCATCCAGAAGAGATGCCAGCTCAAGGTCCTCATGGACACCTATCAATCAATCAATCACAGAATTTGTAAAGCGCACTACTTACCCGCGAGGGTCTCAAGGCGCTGGGGAAGAAGGGGGGGGGGGGGTTGCCGCTACTGGTCGAACAGCCAGGTCTAGAGTAGCCTCCTGAAGGTCAGCAGGTCTTGGGTCTGTCGTAGGCTGAGTGGTAGGGTGTTCCAGGTCTTGGCGGCAAGGTGGGAGAAGGATCTGCCGCCTGTGGTAGTTCTTCGGATGCGCGGGACGGTGGCCAGGGAGAGGTCGGCGGAGCTGGCGGTTGGGAACGTAGAAGGAGAGTCGTCTGTTGAGGTAGGCTGGGCTGGTCTTGTGGAGTGCCTTGTGTGCGTGGATGAGGAGTTTGAAGGAGATGCTCCTGTCGACGGAGAGCCAGTGCAGGTTTCTCAGGTGGGGGGTGATGTGGCTGTGGCGTGGAACGTCGAGGATCAGGCGTGCAGAGGCGTTTTGAATTCTTTGCAATCGTTTGATGAGCTTGGTCGGGGCTCCCGCGTAGAGGGCATTTCCATAGTCGAGTCGGCTGCTAACGAGGGCCTGGGTGACTGTTCTTCTCGTGTCTGTCGGGATCCACCTGTAGATCTTGCGGAGCATGCGGAGGGTGTTGAAGCAGGAGGAGGAGACTGCGTTGACTTGCTTGGTCATGGAGAGCATTGAGTCGAGGATGACTCCCAGGTTGCGTGCGTGGTCGGTGGGTGTCGGGGGTGCCCCCAGTGTCGTGGGCCACCAGGAGTCGTCCCAGGCTGAAGGGTTGGAGCTGAGGATGAGGACCTCCGTCTTGTCCGTGTTCAGCTTTAGTCGGCTGCTCTTCATCCAGTCGGCGACGGCCTTCATTCCTTCGTGGAGGCTGGATTTGGCGGTGAGGGGGTCCTTGGTGAGGGAGAGGATCAGTTGAGTGTCGTCGGCGTAGGAGATTATGTTGAGCTCTACACAATCTAGGACCATCCTACATCAATCATCAACTGAACTTCCATCTGCCCACAAGACACCTGCGCTCTGCCTCACTCGCTCTCGCACCCCCCGCATCCGTCGCAGCAGTAGCGGGGGCCGCCCTTCTCCTACATCACCGCCAAGACCTGAAACGACTTACCTCTCCACCGCCGAACAGCACCCTCCCTGGCGGACTTCAGAAAGAAACTCAAGACCTGAGATTTTGACTCAGTGCCCAGATACCCCTAGGGGTGACAGTGCTGCACTATACAAATGAATGCTGATTGATATGGTATGGTTTGGTGTGTCATTGAGCTATAGCAGCAGAGGTAGTCTGAGCATTGTTTGTGGGGTGGGTGCTGGAAGCTAAAGGCTGAGCAATGAAAGGAGGCTAAAACTACAGTGGTTGTTGGTAGTAGTCGTGAGATGTGTCGGGTGGCTGTAATATAATCAGTGCTTGCACTGTCAGTGTCTGGTGGCATCGCTCTGATTTTGCAAGACTAGCTGCAGTGCTAGCCTGTACACTGCTTTGGAAGGGCTGTGCGCTCACACTCTTGACCTGCTTGTGGGTGATGCTGTTCTGGATCCCCTTCTAAAACTGGGGTTGCCTGCAGCACAACAGTAGCATTCTCGTTTTTTCTCCCGCAGTTAACAAAGCTGCCCACTCCAGGACCAGGGAGGGTGGGTGGTTGGGGACCTGCACCTAGCACCTCAGTTTCCATCTCCGCTGCTATCCTTAGCCAACATAGCAGAAAATGCATTCATATTTCAACATAACTCGGCAAGAGGCGCATCTGCAAGCTGAAGTGTACAGAGAACTAAGTTGCATACGCCAGAAATGATTGGGATGAAAGTCTGTGCAACGGCTCTCCAGTACAGGATCCTTCTTTTTGCTGCGGCTCTGTTTTCGCAAAAGGTTGATTACAATCAGACCCAAGCAGTGCTGCGATGTCACTGTATGCATGGAGACACTGGCGTGACGTCCATAATAATGCAGCTTGAGAACTAGGAAGCCGAGGGCCGGTCAGCCGTAGTCACTAAAGAGGGGCTAGCTGTGCCAACACTACAAAATTTTCCAGCATATGAGACAAGAATGCTAGATTTTATTAAGGACACGGAGGCGAGGATTATACTTCTCAATCTTTACTGCTCAATTGAACAGCAGCCAATGAAAAAACAGTAAAACATATTAACACTACAAATCCCATGAGGCTTTGAACCACTCCTCGTTAAACCACCAATCAGAATAGTCCAATGTCTACAAAATAGCGAGGCACCATCTTACTGCCTCTTTCTTTGCAACAAGCAGTCTTCCTTAGTGTAAGTCAAAACAGGATACAGTTCCAGCTCTCAACGGAGAGCAACTTCCAAATAACAGGTCCCAGAAGAGACAACTTATCCATAAGGGTACAGAGATCGCCAACCGACCATGCGACTCCAGATTCAGCTCTGTTGGGAATCCGTTCCTGAAATCAAAAAGATGTTTAACTATCATAGAACCCAAGAGCCTCTTCATAACAAGGGAGGGAAAAAGCAAACTTGTCAAGTTACATCATATGACATCATGGCAGTTAAGAACCATTCTTACCTGTCCCAACGGGTGGGATAATCCTCGCCTCTGTGTCCTTAATAGAATCTAAAATTCTTGTCGCATATGCTGGAAACTTTTCTATTCTATGGCAGGACCGGAGGCTCAGATTATGCTTGTTCAAAGCTGACCAACCACAACAGAAGAAACATGTACAATCGGTTTGTAATAAAATATCTTGAACATTGAGTCAGATGACCAATCTGCTGCCCTAAGAATATCCTCTAGCCTGGATCCCATAACAAAAGCTTTGGACGCCATTGCGCCCCTAGTAGAATGAGCACCATACACAGAAACATCTATACCGGCATCAGCCATGATCCATCGAACCCAACGAGCTAATGTAGCCGCTGATACCAGGCGGAAAGGTTTCTGAATTGACAAAAGTAAAGGTCCTAAGGGTTCGGTTCTGTGAGGCAAAGTACGCTCTTCATAAGTTTTTAAACATTTAACCACACATAGTTTGTCATTGTGGGGAAAGGCAGGATAATCAACTGATCGTGTCATAGTCTTAGTTCTCCTGGATATAATAAACGATACACCATGTGGAGAAAATAACCTACCTGCTTGATCAAGTGCACGTACGTCTGACACTCTCCGACAAGAAATGAGACACAAAAGCATGGTAAGTTTTTCTGAAAGTTGTTTTAATGATAAATCTTTATTCTCTGGCCAAGATTGTAATAATGATAACACATTTGAAACATCCCATAGAGTGTTATATCTGGGTTTCGGAGGTCGAGCGACTCTTATGCCTTTCAATAATTTGCAAACAACCGGATGAACACCTACCGGTTTTCTATCTATGTGATTATGTCCGGCTGACAACGCAGATCTAAAGTTGTTTACTGACCTGTAACACAACCCGGACTCAGCACACTCTGAGAGAAAACTCAAGATATCTTTCAGATCGGATCCCACGGAATCCACCTCCTGTTGAAGGCACCAACCCACCCAACATTTCCATGCAGCAGAATATCGTTTATGGGTGGAAGGAGCCCAAGCTTGTTGTATAAATCCGGCAGCCGCCGATGGAAGGCCTTCAATTTGCTCGGGTCTTCTGAGATTTTCCAAACCATGAGGGTCAGTTGGTCCTGCAGAACCAGCGGGTGGGGAGACCTGACTGTTTCCAGGAGCAACTGTGGAAATACAGGAAGTCGAAAGGGTAGATCTAGTGACAACTCCAAGAGAGTTGGAAACCAGGATTGTGTCTTCCAAAGAGGTGTGATTAAAACCAACGATGCTGACTGTCGGCGGACTTGAGCCGCCACTCTCGGGATCAGTGCAAAGGGGGGAAAGGCGTAGTTTGTCTGTGATCCCCAATGATGAAGAAAAGTGTCTGTTCCCAGCGCCATCGGGTCTGGTCTCCAGCTGAAGAACCGGGGAATTCAAGCGTTCAGACGAGAGGCAAACAGATCCATGAAGCAAGGGCCTCGAATAGACATGATCTCTTGAAATAGTGAAGGATGGAGTTTCCAATCGCTGAAATCCCTCAGGAATCTGGAATTCCAGTCCGCCACTAGGTTGTCTTCCGCCAAAACCGTGATCTTCTGCGATAGGCAGAAGTGCCAGAACTCCTGAGCTTTGTTGGCCAACAGACGAGATCTCGTACCTCCTAGGCGATTTATGTATCGTACCGCTGACACATTGTCCATCTGCAGAAGGATGCAACAATTGCTCTTTACTGGGGAGATCGACTTGATGGCGAAGGAGCCCGCCAACAGTTCCACACAGTTGATGTGGAGTTTCAGTTCCTCCGCTGACCAGCGCCCCCCGGTAGCGAAATCCCTGCATCTTGCACCCCAGCCCCATCGACTGGTGTCCAATTCGATGACTACGTCGGGAGAGACTCCGAAAATGGCCTTGCCATTCCAAGCTTTCATGTGGTTCAGCCACCATTGGAGTACCTCTTGGGCCTCCATTGTCAGGGCAATAGTATGATCGTAACTGAAGTTCTGCTGAAGATAATGAATCTTGAGACGCTGTAACGCTCTGTAGTGAAGAGGACCAGGAAAGATCGCTTGAATAGAGAATGCCAGCAGGCCGACAATCCTCGCCTGGGACCTCAAAGAAACCGTCTGTCTCAACAATGTCGTTTTGATTTCCCTCCGATGGATTTTATTTTGGTTGGATGGAGAAGTAATTGGGCCGACACAGAGTCCATCTGCTGAGAGGGAGTCATCATGGACTTCTTGAGGTTTATTACAAAACCGAGGTTCTGTAGGAGAGACACAGTCCATTGCAGGTGCGTTAGTAGCAGAGAGCGATCCTGTGCTAACACACACAGGGGGTTGAACGCTCTGAGATTTAGTACTAATATCTGACCACCTCCTTTCTTTTGGACCAAGAAGACGTTGCTACAAAAACCTTCAGGATGAAGAGTTTCCGCAGCAATGGCCTTTTTTGTCAAAAGATCTAAGAGCTCGGAGTCTATAAAAGACTCTTCTTGTCGGGAAAAATGGAGAGGTGGAGGGGGGGCATGTTGAGTCGGTGGGGATGTCAATTCTATCTGATACCCTTGAACAGTGTTCAGGACCCATGCATCTGAAGTGATCTTTAACCAAGTGTGTATGAAATGCATCAATCTGCCCCCCAAGGGGATCGACGGAAGAAAAGGTTAAATCATTACCTGAGGACTGGGTGTCGTTGTTGCGGAAGCCTCTGTTGACGCCCCTGTTGATGCAGCCTCTGAAACCCCGTGATCTGGTGAGATAGAAGCCTGCTTGAGCTGGATCCTGCGCATACCCTCTGCACCTGGGGTTGTAGCCTCGTTGAGGACCTTGCTGGTTGAAGCGGCCGGTCGAGCGTCCTCTGCCACAACCGGCCCTACCAGAAAGGGGATTGAATACTCTCCCGAGAGAGGACTGAGATTTGTCTAAAGATGTGAAGGTATTTACAAACTTGGCAATGTCCTTGACAAAGCGGTCTCTGAAAAGTTGACCTTCCGCCAAGGGACCAGGCTCTGCAGAGGCCAGCTCGGCTAGTTGCGGGTCGATTCTTAGAAGAACAGATTTGCACCTCTCAGAGGAAAGCACACAATTTGCGTTGCCTAGGAGGCAAATTGCTCTTTGAGTCCATCCAGCAAGGACTTCAGGGTGAATGGCTGCACCGTCTCCTGGGCTTGAAGAGCAAGTTCCAAGATTTTGGCCAGAGGGCCAGGCACATCCAAGAGTTTGTCCTGGCATGCTCTCAGAGCTCTGTCGATTCCCTTCTTTGGATCTTTGCGGTATTTTTTGAATAACGTTTGCATAGAGGTATCTATGTCTGGGGTGAGAGCGGTTTTGTTAGGGAGGTCTGGGCGAGGACATTCTGACTTGAGGCAGGATATGACCTCGTTGTCAAAGCTTTTTCGCAGATTAATCTGTATATATTCCGCCACCGCCGGGGACCAATCTGAGGATCTAGGGTGGACAATGCTAGCTGGGTCAAAAGTGAAAGGGGAAAGAGTCGTTGGAGAAGAGGGACACTTGCGTTTCTTAGATCGCTTACGACGGCGTGGCTCTTGAGAGGAAGAGGAGTCTGTATCTGCGTCCGTAGTGGGGGAAGGCGGAGGGAGAGACGGTGGCGGTAGGGTCGCCGGGTCAGTACTATACTCACTTGCTTTCTCAGTAACTTTAGTGTAGATCTTTACATGAGGCCAAGAGTGGCCGGGGGCTCTGCGGGAGGGAGGGGATTAGAGGGGGGATTGGAAGGAGAAGGGGAGGGGTCGCTACCTACCAGACGGTCAAGTCTTTGCGAGATGGGAAGAGGGCAGAGGACAAGGCTTTATCAAGTTTCTTGTCAAGGGTTTTGTCAATCAAGGTTTCCACATTTTCTTCATAATAAAAGTCCTCATCATCTTGTGGACCATAGACAGCTAGGTCCTGTTCATATACCTCGTAATCAGACATGGTGTATGGAAGGAGTTTCTTCCTAGCTCAAAATCCCCTCGGGGAAGCCAATTGATTACAGCCCTGTACAGCTTAGATATAGGGCGTAGGTTGGGAGCAAAAAGGAGCTGCAGCAGAGATGCCCAGGTACCCTAGGCTGCTTCTATAGGACTTAAGAGGGGAGCCCTGACTGCCTAAGAAGCAGCCAGAGAGGTTCCAAAAATTAGTATTTTTATGAAATTCCAACTTCAAGAAGTGTGGAGAGAAGGAAATTGTTGTTCGATTACCAAAATATTCAAATTAGCCCGGTACCGGCGCTGCACTGCTGAAGAGGACCCTGTTATATGAGCCCGGGTCAGGCATCAACAGCTCGAGACGGGCCGCGTGCACTGTTGCGTGCAGGCTCCCGAGGTCACGTGTATGCAGCCCAATTGGGCTGCCTACGCGACCTCGCTCCCGGGAGGGGCTACTCCCTGTGCATATCGCAGAGCGCTCGCGCTCGTTAGAGCCCGGCCGTATGGACAACGGCGCAGGCAGACGGAGAAGGAGAGGAAGAAAGGGGGGAGGAAAGAAGGCGCAACACGCGCCGAGAAGTAGGGAGGCGGTGCCGCGGGAGAAGCGCGGGCTGTCAAAAGTGCTCTGCAATATCGGACAATGAAAGTTAAATGCACAGCAATATCGGATGACTGCAAAGCGGTAATAACCTTAAGCACGATGATCTATACGCACGTTGATCAAGATCAAAGCATGTCATGCAATCCAATGTAACATCGGACAATGAAATTTAAATGCACAGCAATATCAGATGACTGTAAAGCGTTAATAACCTTAAGCACAATAATATATATACACGTTAGTCAAAATCAAAGCATATCATGCAATCCAATGTAGCACAAAATAACGAGGCACTTATCTTGACTGCGGAGCAGCAAAGAAAGAGGCAGTAAGATGGTGCCTTGCTATTTTCTAGACATTGAACTATTCTGATTGGTGGTTTAAGGAGGCGTGGTTCAAAGCCTCATGGGATTTGTAGTGTTAATGTTTTACTGTTTTTTCATTGGCTGCTGTTTAATTGAGCAGTAAGGATTGAGAAGCATAATCTGAGCCTCCGATCCTGCCATAGAATCCTTTAAACTCCAAGAGCTGTTTTACAGTCAATCAATCACAGCAGGCCGTGTATGACCATAGAGGCTTGAAGCGCTGATGTATAAACTCATCGCAATATTTTTATTCAGTTTGTTTTTTTATCTCCTGTCAAATGTTCCGGTTTAAGTACGATAAAAAATGCTTCCATTCTTCATATTGCTTATCGGTGGTGAAAAATAAAGGAACGACGACTAAGAAGCAACAATGACGGGGGAAGCAAGATTTTATTTTTAAAAAGTAACTGAATCTGACCGCGAGTAGTGGATAGACAGTAATAAAGCTATTAAACTGTACTCGGTCCATGTTCCAAACACACGAAGGAGACTAGCGAAACCACATGCGCTGACAAATGAGAAGCAAGTTGGTTAGGGTGCTGGCAGTGGGTAGGGTGGGGGTGTTCAGGTTTGTGCAGATTGTAGGGTGATGGTTAGGGTGTTAGTGGGTAAGGCGATGATTGTAGGGTTGTTGAAGTGGTGGTTTGTAGCGTGGTGGTTAGCATGTTTGTGGGTAGGGTGGTACTGGTGGTGGTTGTTAGAGAATGGTGGTGGGAAGAGTGATGGTTAGGGCGGTGGTGGGTAGGGTGGGGGTGCATCTGTGTATATAATGCGAAATGCCACAACAATTGTGTAGTGCAGACAAACACCTTTTGTGATGTGAAACTTCACAAAAGTGTGCAGAATAGACAAACACATTTTAATAATGTGAAACTGCTAAACAAATGTGCAGTGCAAACAAACCCAAGCATCTAATGTGAAGCATCTAAAATATTGTGCAGTGCACACATACACACATGTTTTGCCCACGTGTGTTTGTGAAGCTGTAAACACTGTAAACAAATGTGCATTGTAGACACCCGTGTTTAACATGATGCCTCTAAAGAAGTGTGGATTGAAACGGTGGGGATGGGTAACCAGACGCCCTTGATAAAATGTAATATCACCCTCACTTAATATTGTAGAGTGTGTCTGACAAGTCTCTGAAGTCAACTGTTCTTCAGTCTAGTATTTACTCCTTGCACTTAAGGTATATAATAGACACTGCAAATCTCTTTTTACTTAAGTAACTAAATAAAATTATTATACTTTACAGCATGCTTTTTATTCTCCAGAACCTGTGGATCACTTTATTTCTGGTTTTAACTTGGCCAAACGTTAGGCCACCATCTCATACTTCTTTAGTACCCACCTTTTAAAGAAGTATCTACACTTGTATAGATGACAACCATATTCTTATTGTTTCCTATTTTACTTTACTTTTCTTAGTCGACTTTTGCTCCATTACTACCCGCCTTTGATAAGTACACTCTTCTTGTGTACCGACGGTGACCATTCCACGACTTATTCCTGGATTATGCCATCTACACAGGAACCTACTTGCGTTTTCAAAAGGTGGGGCCATATCGTGATTTATGGTGCCATGCTGGTTTGGTATCTTCGGTACTTTATTGATGGAAATAAGTTTCTTTTCACTGACTGGACTAGGATTTGTCACAGAACTACCTACCAGGATTTTCACAGGTTTGTCTATCGCACCTCACTTGTCTACATGTTGCAACCATAGAATCGAGTTACTTTCTGGATTCTACATGGGTGTTTCAATATAAGACTTTTTGGTCACCTCTTTTTCAGTCTTACTAAACTAAGCACCTTCTTTGAATGATCTATAGCTGTCCCGTTTCATCATCTTTTCCCTCTTCTCATTTCTTTACTGAAATGGTTAATTACTGTCTTATTTTGTTCTTCTGTTGTTGGTGCAATCAGCTCAGTTCTGGAATCTTATCTATTAAAAAATGATTTCACTGTTCTGGGAGATTTTAACTACCATCTGGAAAATCAATCAGACCCTGATACAGAACTCCTGACAGATACGCTGTCAGGATTAGGTCTGGTCCAAATTGTGGAAGGACCGATACACACTGCCGGCCATCTGTTGGACGGAATTATTACCAATAATCCCAACATCAGCTTTTCATGTACTCTACCACTTACCTGGACAGATCATCTCGCTGTAGTATGGGATCTCAGATGTTCCTTTAATTCTCCCCCAGGACACTGAAACCCTACCTTAAATCTCGGGCGTGGAACAAAATCCAAGCCTCCGATTTTGACTCTTTACTGACTCACTCTCTTAACATTCAGGAAATTAGTGCGGATCAGATGGCAAAGGTCAATCACAATTGGCTTCTTTCAGCCTTAAACGTGGTTGCTCCGGCTAGATGTTTGAAAGCTCTCTCAGCCTTGGTTTACTGACTCGCTCAAAGTTATTAAATAAGAATGCCGGAGACAAGAACGCAAATGGCGATCTAACTATTGCAGTCAGGAGAGAGTGAAATATAAAGCTTGTCTTAGTAGCTACAAAGAATCCATTCTAAAAGCTACATTTTTCATATAATAAACAAACTGACCATCTCGAAAGGAGCTGATACAGCTAACACTAATTCTGCGTTCTGTAACTCCATAGCCAGGACTTTTCAGACGAAGGTCCTAGAGATATTTAACAATTTATACAATAGTGGCACATTGTTGTCATCCACTTACTCAATTGCTAAGCCTCTGAGCTTTAGGCAATTTGCTGTTCCTTCTCCAGCGCAGGTTGCTGCACTCATACCTTCGATTAAGTCGGGTTTCCCCCAATGACCCATGTCCCCACAGGGTGATTCACCTGGTTCCTGAAATCATATCACATTACCTTGCATCCATCTTTTCCATCATGTTTAAAGCAGGCGTTTTTCCGACCGTTTGGAAAGCTGCATCAGTAATTCCTCTACTGAAGAAACCACTCTCGACCCGCTTGATCCCAATAACTATCGCCCGATTGCACAGCTTCCCTTTCCGGCTAAGTTAGCAGAAAAAATTATGAACACCCAACTTTCCTCCTATCTTGAGGTCAATCATCTTCTAGAAGATATGCATTTCGGCTTCAGAGAAAATCACAGCACCGAATCTGCGCTGCTTACAGCCACTGAGGAAATTAGATCATCCCTAGATAAGGGAGGTAATGCAGTGCTGATTTTGCTCGATCTTTCAGCGGAATTCGATACGGTCAATCATGACGTACTTATTGACCATTTGCAGAATTTGGGTTTTCACGATTCAGTACTGATGTTGATTAAATCTTATCTGTCAGGACGCCAACAAGTGGTGTCAAGTGGGATCTTCAATTCAGGAGCATTCTGTTTGCCTTGTGGGGTACCTCCGGGATCTTCCCTTTCCCCAACCCTATTTAATCTTTACGTCACCCCACTGGCCGTTGTGATTAGATCTTTCGGGCTTTCCCTGGCATTGTATGCCGACGATACTCAAATTATTGTATCAGTGGCGAAGGGGGAGAGTGGGGCTGGTGATACATTTAATGAATGTATGAGTGCAGTGAACAGCGGGATGGCCAGCAATTGTTTAAAGTTGAATTCTACGAAAACCGAGGTCATTCAATTTGGTAACAATCCAGCAATTTGGTCCCCCCACTGGTGGCCATCAGATCTAGGTCAGGCACCCACGCCAACATCCAAAGTTAAAAACTTGGGGTTTTTGCAGGATAGTGATTTGAATTTTAAAAATCAAATTCATCTAACTACCTCCTCCTCCTTCCACTGGCTCAGAACCATTAAGAAAATCGAGACATTCGTGCCGGCTGACCTACTGAAAGCAGTAGTCATAGCCTTAGTACTCTCTTGATTAGACTACTGCAACAGTCTTTACACCAGCCTCTCTAAAGGCTCACTTAGAAAACTTCAGACCATCCAAAATGCTGCTACTTGGTTTATTCTCACAATTCCCAAATTTCGATCGGCCAGGGCCGCTATCAGACAACTGCACTGGCTTCCGGTCCAGCACTGCATTTCCTTTAAGTCTCTTTGCCTAGCGTACAAGTCAATCTATGGAAATGCACCTGCATACTTGAAGGCAAATCTGATACGGTATACCCCTAGCAGAATTCTTCGGTCAAGCACAGCTAACCTGCTGACTGTTGTCCCATTCAGGCGGGTCACCTGGGGAGGCAGACGCTTTTTTAGAACCACAGCTTTACTGTGGAACCGTCTGCCTCCAGAATTGAAAGTTGCACCCACGCTCTTGGCATTTAGGAAGAACCTTAAAACTTGGTTGTTCAACCAATGATCCCCTAGGACTTGGCCCTCGTCTGCTCTCTTCTGATTCATTCAGCGCCACGACGCCTCCGGGTATACGTGCGCTTTATAAGATTTTTCATTCATTCGTTTTTAAATATTTTGCAGCTGTGAAAAGTCACGAAGTGACGAAACACATGTTGGCTGTTCATCCACAAAGAACACAAAGTTGTATATCATCTGTATCAGAAGACTATCTGTTGGTTCATACGTTATAATAAACAGGAACAGTGCTCCTTACTAGTCTTTACTGCTTGGACAGTGTTTGTTTCATACAATACTATTTTGAGTTCTTTGGTTTACAAATATTATAGGAACACGAGTCTTGCAAGCGAGAGCGCATGCTCACGCAGGATTGACCTTAATGAGGAGACTAAGAAGGGAGGGAAAAGGCAAGGTAGGTTGAGGGTGAATTGGGGAAGGTAAAAATAAAAGCGCTATGACGCGTGGACAGAAAGGCACAAAGCCAACATAGAAGTAGATGGTGGGGACGGGAGATGTCTTCTCTCTCACTTCCATGGCCCGTGGCTTCCAAGGGAGCAATAAATATAGGTCACAAGCCTCCAAACAGTAGGATAAACAGTGGTCTCTTCAGCAGTCGTATTATTCCACTAGGCTATTTTACGGAGATTGTTAACTGTGAAATATACGCATACACATTGCTTCAGCAGGAGCATTAGCCTGTTGGGCTATGTTGCTGGGATTCTAACATGCCAAAGTCTGATCCCTCACAGATCTACATCCTTCGTCTGAATTACCTTCATCAGTGGGGATTTTTCTCCAGAGCGGGCTTTTTTAATGATATATTTTTCTGTCTGGCCCTCTTAGCAGTTTGTTTCCAAAGTTGTCAGATTGCGAGCTTCATGTCATGTGGGCAAAAGCAGCCTCATGACATAAGGTCAGTTTTAGGCTATGCTAAAAGTGTGGGGTGGGTGGGGGGGGGGGACCAGCAATGTGTCGCATCTGGGCCTCTCCAAACCTACTTCCTTTCTGCAAGTTGAAGTCTAGAACCTGAGATCCTGCACAGAGAAGGAGGAGGTGTTTAGCTACAGCCCATCACCCTCTCCCCCTCGTTCACTGCAGGGGAAACATTATTTTTAAGTAAGTCTCTTACCTGAATAATGCACTTTTTATTGCAGTTTTGTATGACGCAAACTCAACCGAAAGGTATTGGAGTGCTTTGCATGAGCAACAGTTACATTGCACATTCATATTTTTAGACCTAAAAGTAAACCAAACCAAATACTTTTTAATGACTTGTGGCCCAGTGAAAACAAAAACCAAGAATTACTGGCTGGATGGGGCAAAACTGGGTAGAACAAATACTTTTAATTTTTTAGGCATTTTATTTAGTTCTTCCCTGACCTTGTCACCCATGATAAAGCTAAGAAATCAAGATTTTATTAAAACAAATGACACAGTGTTTCGATTTGCACATAAATTGCGACAGAAACCAGTTAATTTCTATTTATAAAAGTAAGTGTTTACCCGTGGGTTCATATGGGGCCAGTATTTTGGGCTTCTTGAATTCAGATATTCTTAAACATACAGAAAATGATTTATATGCAGGCTGTTGTTAATCCCAAGAAGCACATCCTCGATTATAGGCCATGAGGAAATAGGTCTTGCATACATGGAGGATATGATCAGGCTCGCACTGGGGATTTTGTGGCTAAATTGCTGGGCCAAGCAGGAAGCAGGCCTGGTCAGACTGTTTATCACTGGATAATGTGTATCAGATTCCTAAGTTAAAAGAATGTTTTATCTGGTGGGAGCCCCAGATATGTTTGATAACTCCTGGTCGGTCGATATGAGCTGTAAAGAAAAAATCAAATTGCTCTTTCTTGACCACTGCATGAAGATAAGGTGGGAACGGGCCTCATCTTTGCTTAGTGTTCAGGATTATTCCACTATTTGTACATTGCTGGTAGTGAACCTAATCTGTCACTTATATAATGCACCATAGACAGCGTTTTTATCTGACTCTTTTTAGGCTAAACACTGTACGCCTTATTATTGCTTTTCCCATGCAGGGAACATTCTTTAGAACATTGCTACCCTGCCCATGTGGTGGCGTATCCAGGGAAAGCACGTCACTTTATGCTTCTTTGCACTTTGTCTGTGCCACGTCGCTCATTTTTGGTCCCTATTTTACATAAGAATAAAATCAGATGAGATAAACTTGCTCTAATAAGCTTACAGAAGTCAGAACAAATATCTGTTTTGCTGTTTTTCATTTTATAAAAAGAGCAATCACTATCAGGAAAAGGTATGAGTCTGGTGTATGCACTTTACGAGTTTTTAATCTTCAGTCTTATAAATATATAATGAATCTTTTACTGTATTTGTAACTGTATATTTTATTGGAATGTGTTGTGATGCGTTACTCTTTTATGGCTGTTTTTAGTGAAGAAATTTATATTGAAATATTTTTGTAGTCACAGTGGGATTGTGATCGGCCCAGAATCACAGGATGTTGAGCCGACGCTGAGACTCGAACCTGGTTCCCCAGTTCCAAAGTCGGAAGCTCTGGCCGCTACTTGTGTGCCCTGACACTAAAGAGCAGAGCTGCAGTCTCCTGAAAGGACCTGGTCACTAGGCAGCCATGCCTGGGCATGGACTGGGTCAGTGGTGTGGCCCAGGCAACTTTCTACCTCAGGCGGGGGTCACTCAGTCTAGGGCAGTGAAGGGAATTTGCGATACGAAAGCAGGCAACGAAACAGCGCGGCCCTGGACAGCAGAGATATTAACAGGAAGGGCGGGAGGCCCTGCCATGTCTGATCCTGTGCAGAAGCGATTTAAGGACTGGGCAAAGTGGGCTCTAGCCCAGGGCCCCAGCCTTCGAGTGGGCCCCCTGATAGAGCCAGCTCTGTTCTGCAAAGTCTTGTCCTGATTGCCTTGAACAATTCTTAAGCAGATTGTTTTAAATACCGTTTTCCTTCAATTTATTTTTAATATGGGTGATGCGTGAGAATCTATTACAGACATTTTGCAGAAAAATATTGTGTTTGTTTCATGCAACATCCATAAAAAGTTTCTTTTAGATCAAAACAGTACCTCACATTTGAGAAATGGTAGGGTGTCACAGAGATTATTTGCAGTAATATTAGTGAGCTGTTGCCGTGTCACAATATTAAAAAAACAATTCCCTGAATATTAAAAGCAAACACATTTAGAATTTGGCCAAAGTGCTTGAGCACTGTCAATGACCTGGCCAAAGAGGGCATGAACATGAACGAGCTGTAATTGGATCATAAATCCAGAGCTGTTCCGAACAGGGGGGCCCAAAATCTGTTTGGCCCAGGGCCCCCAAAATCCTTAAGATGTCCCTGATCCTGTGGCAAGCAAGCTATACCAGTTAGCAAAGCTACAGCTTCTAAAGTTCAGCCAAGGCAGAAACAAAACGCTACTCCTTCTATTTACCAGTGCTGGGTCAGATGAATGAGCAGTATAACACGGGCCTCGCAGTACACCAAGCCTATAAATCTTTGAAAAACAGTACAGACAGAGCTCCCGCTGTGAACCAAACCAGAACTAGCTTTGTGCGCAGCTGCTGTCTGCCAGGCTCCACCCCAGTCCCGCTAAACTAGAACCACTCTCCAATGATGACTTAAGTATCCTAGCTTGAGCCTCAAGGGCGAATATTATGTTGCCCAGCCCGGCACATGCGCACTTTTACTCATCTCCCCAAAAAGACATCATTTTCAATATCATGCTCCGATGCAGGCAGCAGTGCTGAACTGCTCCGGCCATTCTCCTTTCTCCTCACATAACTGGCAGGGGAGTGCCCCTTACGCCTATGAGTACCACCCATCCCTGACCTACACTACAAGAAATTCAGCACCAAAAATACAGCCACATAAATCTTCTGCAGTGCTGTGACAAAGAGCTGGAAATCCTTCTCTGGGAGCCCTGATTTGGGAAGTATCAAGCCACAACTTAAATGATGCCTGGGGGAAAAAAGCGCCTCACCTACAAAAATCAGTCATCCTCCCTCTTCACCACATCTCCAAACCAGGCCTCTCATTCTTCTTCAGGCTTTCTGGATGCGTAAGGTTGATTAAAATCCCAATTGAATGTTGAGGTTGGAAGTTGTTTCCAACAAATTAAGAGGCTCAGACCTCTTTATCCTTTACTTTCCATCAAGAGCTGTGCTTTGTTTTTTGGGAATGGCGGTAAAGGCTAGTTTTGGTCACTGCAGTGTCAGTCTACAAAAACATCTCCTGGATAGATGAAAGCAAGCCCAGAAGGCCCCTGTGCAGTCTTTGGTATTCCCAGAAAAGATTAAGTGCTGCCAGCCTGTGGATTTTACACTGGCATCCTGTCTTCGAGTGAATCGAATTAAAGATCCTATGTGTGGTGTAAAAATGCCTCCATCATCAAGGACTATTGTGTCTCTGCTACAGGATTTCCTCCTACTATTCTGTTTGGGAACTATGTTATGTTATGTTATGTTATATTTATTGAAAGCACTTACGCTAGGCTTCTTGGCTCTCATGAAGGAAACATGAAAGGCATAAAAGGAAGAGAAAAAGTTACTGTTTAAGAAGCTACGTTTTAATGACTTTTCTGAATTTGATTATCCTGTATTCTGGGCGAACGTCATCTGGGAAAGAGTTCCACAGCATGGCTGACGCAATAGAGAAGGCTCTGTCGCAACAAGTTACCATTCTGGCATGTTGTGATCTCAGTAAGAGCTGGCTTATGGCACAAAGAGTATTTTTTGGTTGGTGAACTAAATACTTGGTGGTTAGAAAGATGGGTGTTATCCTATCCCATCCTGAAATACCAGGTATAAGGTGAGCAGCAGCATTTTGGACACGTTGCAATTGATGGAGGAGTTTTTCACAGGTTCCTGGATTCATTGCATTGGCAAAGTCCAGCTAGGATTGATTCAAGGCATTGACAACTGGAAAGTGCCAGTTTTTGTCGCTATTGGGTCAGAGTTTCTTTAAAATTATAAGTTTGCCAAAACATACAACTGACGCTTTGTTCACCTGAGTTTCAAGTAATGAGTTGGTATCCAAATGAATGTCGAAATTGCTTAAAACCTTAGCATGAGATGGATGGTGTTGATGGATACAGCCCAGCAAACTGTGAGACAGGAGTGGATGAATTAGGACCTTGAGCCATGATGCAAAATAGGACCTAAACACAGCAATAGAATTGTTATACTTCTGAGCAGGTCAAAAGCACAAAAAATGAGCTTAAATAAAATCCAGCTTTCTATAGGTTGAAAAAGAATTGTTTCCAGCTTATCAGAAGCTTTCTTACTATTGCGAATTACCGCTGTACTTCAGAGACAGTACCACAGTACCGGCGAAAAAAAAAGAAAAAAACACCTAACAGTGTAGATTTATACTGCACCCCCCTTACAAGCACACTTTTTTAATTTAAACTACAAACATAACAGTACTTAAACATATTTTACAACAAAAATATACACATAATACATTAGACTACACAAATGTAGTGCAATCCTGCTAATTAACAACAACACACACTCTTTGAAATACTTACATTTCTATATATCTTTCACTGCAATTAATGACATAGGAACAAATGTAAAACAAATTCCTACTTCTAAAAGCCCATGAAATTACCAAAAAAAAAAAAAGATTAGAAAAAGTTATAGTTAGGGGTAATTATAAAAATAATAATGAAAAACACCTAAATTCTTTTTTTCACTACTGTAAGGCCTACTCCTTTCATAGGTTAATGTTGCTCGAATATCAATTTACCTTGAAAAACAAAAGACAAGAGGCGTTTGACAAAACAGGAACAATTTGTTTAATGAAATGCTTCGGCCGGGAGACAGTTACAGAAATGGGTTCTGAAGACTGTCTCAATGTACAACCGATCTAAGCGGCATTTTATACATTTCATTGGGTATCATAAAATGTTTCCAGCGATCCTTTTTGTGTAAGGAATGTGGACTG
Organism: Calotriton arnoldi; assembly: GCA_963921515.1. Lineage (NCBI taxonomy): Eukaryota > Metazoa > Chordata > Amphibia > Caudata > Salamandridae > Calotriton > Calotriton arnoldi. Next base: position 2,163,876 of record CAWUFW010001261.1, on the reverse strand, counting down.
TTGTCTTTGGAGTCATAAATAAGGCCCCGGATAATTAATGCCAGTTTGCCTGGACCTTGTATGGACACAATGGGGCCAGTGGGTTACTTGTCCAGATGTACTATGTGTGCTGTGTCTTGATTGGCTGTGTGTTCCTAACTTTGTTGCATCTGACTTTATGGTGTTTTGGGAATGCCCGCACCCCTCCGGCCATGTTTGGCAGTGGGGTGCAGGCGGGTGCTCGGCGGTGGTGCACTTGGAGCTCTGGTGGTTGACTTGTTTGGATAGGAACTTAGCGGTTTTGGTTAGTTCTGACAGATACATGTGTAATTCATCCCCAGTGCTTGAGAGCTAGCCTCGGCTCCTCATTTGGTCCGGGTTTTTGGGATGGGTGACCCAATCAATCTACCAGTAGCGATCTGGTGTTCTGTGAGATGGTGATCAATGCTGGGTGTGTTCCTTAGTGCAAACAAGGCTAGGGGGAGACAGTGGCGGCACTTCTTATTAAGACTGGTGCAAATTTTGCTTATTTTAGTTTTTAACAGGCCGTTGAGTCTATCAACGACGCCGTTGCTATGGGGGTTATACACTGAGGCTAGTTTGTGTTATTCCTAAAAGGGTGCAGATAAAATCGAAGATGGAGTTGACGAAGTGCTTTCCATTGTCTGACTGAATGATGTCTGGTACCCCCACCTGGGTATTACTTTTCTGACAAGGAACGTTGCCGCTGCCTTGGCGTCGCAGTGCATGCAAGGGCCGGCTTCAATCCACCTAGAGTATGGGCAGACTACAACAATATGGTATCGGTAATAAGTACATCAATTGATCATGTCGATAAAATTGATGTGTAACCCCCTGAAGGGCCCTGTTGGCCTTGGGATAGCTGATGACACGACCTTGAGTGTAGGTTTGGGTGAATATAATTGGCAGATGGTGCATCCGTTTAAATACATAGTCACGGTTTCGGCACGGTTGGGGATAAACCAGTCGTTCTGGAGTACCACTATTATGTTGTCTTGTTCTGGGTGTGCTGGTTGGTGTAGTTGGGGCAATACTATGTTGACTAAGCTCTGAGGCATGATGGGCTTTCCTGTGGGTGTGTATCGGTATATGAGGTCGTGCGCGGTCTGTGTGCAGCCCCTGGCTACCCATCGCTCCTTCTCGTCAGGCAATGCTGTTTCCTGCAACTCCCTCAAATACAACCCTGCTGTTTCTGTGTAAGGCTTGTCCTGAGGGGGTTCTATCTCTGATGCCTGTTGTAAAGGAAGTAGTGTCTCCTTAATCGTTCCATAAGCTGCCCTTTTTGCAAACTTGTCAGCTAATGCCTTTCCTCAGGATATAAAATCTTTGCCCCCGGTATGAGCGGCGCACTTCACCACAGCCACGCGTATAGGTAATATCAGTGCATTGATTAATAATTCTAGGAGGTCTCTGTGTGTGACTGGTGTGCCGCCTGATTTCAGGAACCCTCGCCTTTTCCACCTTCCTATACTAGAATGTACTGTGGTGGTGACATAGGCTGAACCTGAGTAAATCGTAACCATTTTCCCCATACTTTGGGTGAGGGCTTTGATTGTTTCTGTCGGCTCTGCTGCCTGTGCTGAAAGGTGGAGGAGGAGAGTTAGCTGCACTGTGACTTGCAGTGGTTCTGAGGGCGCGTGGTCATGAGCCGTCACTACTGCTGTCCCCGTGTGTCTTACCCCAGTCTCACGGAGGAATCATCGATGAACAGTACCTCACAATCTAGGATGGGATTCTACTCTGCCTGGCTAATGCCCTTGGAGTGTATGTTGCACAGTCATGGGTCTCCTACCCCTCCTGAACCTCGTTAGTTAGGAACTTGACTGTGTTTATTAGATGACACTGTGCTATTTTTAATGATGGCCTGGAGAGCATCAGTTCATAACTCGAAGCCCGTTGTGTAGTGAGCGGGCTCTTGCGTATGACCGCAAACACTGAATGTTCTGCATACAATGTCAGCTGTGCCCACTTGTCAATTGAGGTGCTTTTGTCGACGGCAAAGGCTGCTGATGCTAGTGCCTGCTTGCCTGGGAAATGACCCTGCATGACTGAGTCTAAGAGCCCTTAGTCGGGCGTTCCTAACACAGCGGGCGTTCCTAACACAGTGGAGTGCGTTATCTCTGCCTTGAGTTTGCAGAAGGCATTGTGCATCTCAGGCATCCACGTTAGTTCCTCGTGGCCAGCTTTCGCCTTTTTCATGGCGAAGAGTAAGGGGGCGACAAGCGTACTGTAGTCTGCCGGACGTTGCATAATCCTAAAAACCTTTGCTTACCCTTTTTCGTTTGCAGTGGTGACATAACCCTGATAGAGTCTGCGCCTTCTGATGTGATCTGTCGACCGGCCGCTGAGATCAGTTGGCCCAGAAAGTTAACCTCCTGTTGTACATACTGCATCTTCCCCTTCTCTACTTTGTACCCTCACTCGACAAGTGCAGTCAGGAGGGCTATCGTGTCTTGACGACATAGGTCCTTAGAGGGACTGCATATCAAAATGTTGTCAGCTTACTGAATCAGGGTACTGCTTGATTGGAAGTTAGCAAGATCTTTCCTCAGTATTTGATTGAAGATACTGGGGGACTGACAATACCCTTGTGGTAGTCTCCGGTATAGCAGCTGAACCCCTTATTCTTTTTGACCATGAAGATTGGTGTATTGCAGGGGGAGACTCCCACATGGAGGACCTCCTGATCGATCAGTGCCTGGATTGTGGATGCTAAAACCTTGTCAGCTTTCTTGGAGAGTGAGTACTGGTGCACTCGGGGTAGGATGGCCTCTTCCCGCAACGTTATCCTTACCAGTTGGCGGTATTGATGAGACCCACGACATAAGGTCCCTTCGCCCATAACTGTGGCGGCACTGCTGACAAGTCTTGCTCCTGCTATGTTGTCCATACCGCCATGGGGCAGCGGAGCCCCATTTCTCAGTTCCACCCTAACCTTAATCGAATTGGAAAAGATGACTTCTGAGGCCGTTGGACACTAACTGAACAGCTGGTCATCTGTTACCTCCTGTATACTGAAGCTAGGCATAACGAAGATGATACACGCCCACATCGTGTTCACTTGGTCGGTGGCCAGCAGGACCCTGTATTTGGGCCATATTTCAGCAGCCTGCAAGCAAAACAGCGCCTCCTCTTGGGGTTCCTAATCATGGTGACCCTTCAACCGGAACTCAAATTCACTGGGCAGCTGTAGCTTCTGACCAAGCAGTTCCGGTGCATTAGCAATAATTGTGAGGACGTCGTTAGTGGAGGCCTTCAGGTTGGTGGGCGTCGCTCTAATTGGCCCGTCTGTGCAATGTGTGCGGGTTAAAGACATGAGTCTTGATGGGGAAACCCCAGGGGTCGAGCAGGTCATTGTCCCATCTTTTGAGAAATGAATGGTCATGTTTACTTTTGCCATTAAGTCTCTTCCTAGGAGATTATATGGGGATGAGGGATGATATAGCAGATGTCCCTTTACGCGGCTGCCTCCCACGTCTACTCCAGGGGTTTTGTGAAGGGGACCCTCTTAACCGTGCCCGAGAACCCCTGCGTGTCCATGGAGTCTTTGGATAAGGGAACGATCCTTTCTTTTAGACATGACTTTGTTGCCCCTGTGTCAATTAGGAAGCTGTAGGGCGTGTTATTTACCATTTATGGTGGGTTCCTTCTCGGACCGTCGGGTCACTGACAGCAGGGGACACGTGAGTGTGGGGGCTGTGTGTCATTCACCAGATGCAGGACTGACCCGGATTGGCCCAGTGACTTATCTAGTTCTGGGAGCGGCAGAGGGATTGTGACCAACTCCTGCCCTTGGGAGTTCTCTGTACTACTTCCTCAAATCCTGCTACTACGTGCTTTATCATTTCTGAACCTCTGCGGCAGTACCCCCATTGGTGCCGCCGCCTTCTGTGCTATTGCAGCCACAACTGTTCTGTCCAGGACCATCTGCTCCCTGTTCAGTCACAGTGAAGCCCTGGTTCTGACCCAACCTCTTCCTATTAACTCTCTCTTTCCTTGACTTGCCTTCTCTCCCTCCTTGTTAGGCTTTGCTGTAAGTAGGGAACGTTCCAGTTAAGATTTCCCTTTCCGTATCAAATGTAATCCTCCACCATAGCCGTGTCCTCTGGCTCAAGTAACCCTCCTTTAGGCCAGGACCGGTCAGATTGGTTCCCCTCCTCAGTCCAGTTTGCTAGCAATTCGCAGAACCGGTGTAGGAAAGTAGGATCTGCTTCTTATGGTTACCCCCACTTGTTGCTGATTGCACCCACTGTTTTTGACTAGTCTGGCTGGGTTCCTGCTAATCAGGACCCCAGCCTCTCTTCTTTCTCCTTTAAAACTGTAAAACATGTACTAGGTACACTCCAGATTGGATACTGGGGTACTCTTATAAGTCCCTAGTATATGGTACACATGTACCCAGGCCATAGGTACCCCAGAGGCCTCCCATGGACTGAAGCAGGTATTATGCCACCCATGAGAGGCCATGAAAAATGGAACTACAGGGCTGCCATTGCAGCCTGTGTAAGCTGGTGCTTGCACCACTTACGAAAGATATAGGTTTACTATATCTACATGTCACTACACTTAAAACCTATCAGTCACCCCTATAGCAGGCCTTATCAATCCTGAAGGCAGGGTGCTGGATTTTGCGTGAGAGGGTGCCCCTGCATGAGCAGAGCCCCTCTGCAGCCTTCGGAGACCATTCTCCTGGGTTGTCTGTGACTCAGCCAGACATATAGGTAGAGGTGCATTATAACCATGCGGTAAATGCTATCTCGAAAACGGCTGAAACAAAATATGTCGTGTTTGTTATCAAACACCTTGGAATCATACCTCCACACCACTAACTGGTGTGGGAGGTATGATTCCTCCCTTCTGAAGCAAGCTTCGTGGGTTCCCTAGTTCTACCGGTACCAGCTTTCTCGACCCTGACAGCACCAAATGGTTACTGCCAGCCACAGACACATTTCTGCCCTCCTGCTGCTGAGCCAAGCTCGAGCAGGGGAAGGCAGAACAATAGGCATCCTGTCACAGGGAGGTGTGACCACCTCCCAGACAGGATTTAGTGTATTGGGGCTGGGTGGGTGCACTGTCTCAGTGCCAGAAAGTCTGCATGAGGGGCACATTTGGTGTCCCTGTGCATAGTCCAGCTCAAACCAGTTCTGGGAGCCATTGGCTCCTGCTCTGGCGCGAAACTGGACAAAGGACATGGGAGTATCCTCCCCACTGTCCAGACCCTCCCCTAGGAGGGTCCCCTGAATCTGTCCAACCCTCTCCCGTGGGTATAAATGGGATTACTTGGTTACAGGACTTTAGATTTTACGTGGACAAGATTCTACAAGAAGAAACCACTGAACTTCGACCGTCTGGACTTCGCTGGACCTCCATTGGGCTCGACTTCGTCTCCCTTTCCGTCCAAAGCCTCGTCTGTGTCAGTGCTCCATGCAAGGCTCTGTGCACAACCCTGTGGAACTCCAAGACAACTGAAGAATCTCCCTTGGGGTGAAAGTCACTCCCCTGCATTCGCAGGCACCGTAACGCATCTGACCGGTCTGCTGATCCTGAGCTCCTGCAGACTCCGATGTCTCCAGCAACACAGGAGGTGGGTTCCGAAGGTCTCCGAGGTCGAGCTACCCTCTCACCAAGTTTGAGGCCAGTATCCATCGTGGGGACCGCATAACCCGTACCTCTGTGCAGCGCGTTCACTTGCAGCTGCATATGCTTGTTGTCATGCAACAATTCCGTGCATTGGGCTATCTGTAGCCCTGACCCCAGCGCACATTTTCTACAAAGGACTCCGGCCTCCACGCACTCTGTGCCCTTCTAGCTGTTGTCCTGTGAAACTGCCTGAGGACCCCTTGCGACTCCTGTGCCTCCAGCCTGTGGGTCCTCTTGAGGGTCAACACTGCTTTTCTTGGGCTCTCCTGGTTGCTCCAGGCCTGCCCTGACTCGTCTTGCTGTGGTGAGTCCCCTGGTCATTGCTGGGCCAGACCGACACCAATCTTGACCATCTTTGTGGGTTGCCGCTGCCAAGGCTTGTTGGTGCTCCCGCCGGACACCGACCCCTCAGCACTCGACATCCTTCGTGGAACGGCTCGTATCCGGCTCCTGGTCATCCTAGACGTCTCCGGGTCCCTGCAGCTGAAGAGTCAAGCTCCCCGTCAATGCACCTGAAGCACCGGACATCGGTGGGCATTCGTCTCCCGAGCCCCTGGTCACTCCTGAGTGACCCAGCCTCTGTCCACTCTGCTTTCAGGTTCCTTTCTTCAAGAATCCACATGTGGATTCCACCGGACATTCTTCTTCCTTCCAGCAGTGGCATTTCTTTTAGGTCCTCCATAGAGAACGACGACGGTTTCCGACACCACTTCAGACCTATGCACCCAGCTCCCCTGGGATAGGTAACTCGGGTACTTCGGTATCCACGGGTGGGGTGGCTCCCCAACCTTCTAAGTTCCAAGGGAAGTCCTCATCATCCACTGGGAAGGGTCCTTAATCTTTAAATCTTCAACCGCGACTCTCCCATAGAGTTGTACAGAGCACGCGGTCGTGTTCTCACTCTGCACCCGTCCTCCGTGGGGTCCCTACGTACTCACCTTGGGTGGTTCCTTGGGGTTCCAGCAATTCTACACCTCCTAGACCCTGTCTAGTCCCGAGTCGTGGTTCTTATACCACTATTTTAGTATATGGTTTGGTCGCCCCCTGGAGCCCACTGTGTGTATTGTGCTTCTTACGATTGTTTCTTTGCTACAGTATTGTTTGATTTGTGTTGTATCCTCGTGTAGAGGATACTAGAGAGTGTTATATTAATAAATACATATGTTTATAACTACTGTGTGGTTTCCCTTTCATTTAACCAATACTATAAGGTTGCATTCTGGTAAAAGAAGCTGCTTAACATTCCTTCAAGACTTAGCCTGAAGGCTGCTCTCCACAGCTACCACTAGGATAGCTTTCTATAACAGTTATCTTTAACCTAATCACCATAAGGGTTGTTTGGACTGGTGTAGGTGCCAATTTTAATTAGTGGACAGCATATATCAGGCCAACTTCTCACATTTGTGTGCAGCGGTTGGGATTCAAGCCTGCATTGTTTTACCAGATAAATCTTTATATTGATTAACTGAAAAACCACTAGTATCTAGGCACATATAATACTAGCTTAGTTCTACTGAACTTTGGGTTGGGTAGTCAAGGGTCTAGCACACCCTTTCTCCAACCTAAGAGAGTTTAGTTCCCACTAGGTTAGGTAGGTGCACACACCACACCACACTTTGTATGTCTTCTAAAGGAGAAGCCACTGGTGGCTCTCTGCCTACTAGGTACAATGATTTCACATTCCCAGAATTGAAAGCCATGTGTGTATCTAGGAAGCTGAAGACCGGGAGAAATACCAACACCCAACGTCTCATTGAGGTGTTACTGTTAGATGACCTTAGGAAGACCCCTGGGTCAGATGAACAGGACAGGTTGGGTGGGACAGGGAATGAGGACAGGTCAGGAGGTGATACCTTCTATGACTTAGAGTCAAACCCTGGCCAGGAGGATCAAGATGATCCCCCCCCGTGGACAACTCAGATCTCCAGGAGGAAGGGGGAGATGGCCCAAATGATCCTCTCTTCACTCCTCCAGGAAAAGTGCAGAGTTTACCAAGGAGATGTAGATCTCCCTCTGCAGAATCTGATCACTCTAGACATTCAATAGGGACCTCTGTATCTAGCAAGAGGGACAACTCTTATGACAGGGAGTGCCAATTTCTTGAACTTGAGAAAGCTAGGCTTAAGCTCAGGCAAGAGCAAATGGCCCTGGATAAAGAGTCCCTAGAAGTCCAGAGAGCTAGAAAGAAGTTGGGATTAGATTCCCATGGTGGCAGCAACACAGTGTCCCTAGAGGTAGGGAACACACATTTGATAACCGAAATCTCAGCAAGATTGTCCCTCCCTACCATGTTGGGGATGACATCCATAAATGGATAACTGCTTTAGAGAGGGCCTGTAAAGTACAGAGGTTCCCTCAAGTGCAGTGGGCAGCTATCTTGTGGCTCTCCTTTGCTGACAAAGGTAGAGATAAGCTCCTCACTGTTAGAGAAGAGGATGCTGACAATTATTCAGTCCTGAAGAATGCTCTCATTGATGGGTTTGGCTTAACCACTGAGCAATACAGAATTAAGTTCAGAGACACCCAGAAAACACAGAATCAGGACTGGGTAGACTTTGTGGATAGTGCTATTAAGGCTCTGGAAGGCTGGTCACCAAAGTGAATGATTTCAAGGGATTGTACAGTTTGATTATGAGGGAGCAGATCCTTAATAATTGCCAAAATCAGTTGTTGCATCAATACCTGATTGACTCTGATCTGACTTCTCCCCAAGAACTGGGAAAGAAGGCAGATAAATGGGTCAGAACTAGGGTGAAGCAGAAAACTCAGACCAATGGTGGTGACCAGAAGAAGCAAGATGCTAAAACCTCAGATAAGGGTGGGGACAAGGGTAAAGATCAAAAGTCTTCATCAGGGCCCCAAAAACCTGCATCTGGGGGGGGAGTCACAATCCAACAAGGGAAAAGGCAAGAAGAAACCTTGGTGTTACTCATGTAAGGAAAAAACCCATTGGACAAAAGGTACCAATTGTCCAAAGGCCAAGGATTCAACTCCAACCACCACTGCCCCTAAGGCAACTGCTCCCCCTAGTACAGTAACAAGTGGTGGTACAGGGAACAAGGGATTAGTAGGGTTAACCTTGGGCTCTGAGGTGGGTTCTGGCTTAGTCAGAACTCCAGCTCAGGCTGTTCTAGTCTGTGATGGTGGCATAGATATGTCCACCCTATTTGTCAGTCCCAGTAATCTGGGCAAATACAGACAACAGCCTTTAATCAATGGTAAGGAGACCATGGCATACAGGGACACAGGAGCAAGTGTCACTATGGTGACAAAAGATCTTGTGGGCCCTGACCAGATCATACTTGGTGAAATGTACTAAGTGACCAATGCTAACAATGTAAGGACTGATAATTCCTTGGCAGTTGTTAATTTCAGCTGGGGAGGGGTAACTGGGCCAAAGAAAGTTGTGGTTAGCTCAGACCTCCCTGTGGAATGCTTGTTGGGCAATGATTTGGAAACTTCAGCCTGGGCTGAAGTGGAACTCAGGACACATGCAGCAATGTTGGGCATCACTGCAGATGTGTTTACTATGACTAGGTCACAGGCCAAACTGAAGTCCCTGGTTCTGAAACAATGGACTAGGTGCCTTCCAAGAAGAGGAGCAGCAGGGGTAAGGCTGTGTCTTCCCCCCAGGCTCAGAGTGAGGGTCAGTCTTTTGAGGAAGATGACCCCAGGCCTTGTGAAGGAACTGTCTCAGAGGAACTTGAGCCTGATCAGGTTGAGTTCTTGGGGACAGGGGGCCCTTCCAGGGCAGATCTGAGTCAGGGGCAGCAAACCTGCCCCTCTCTTGAACCCCTCAGACAGCAAGCTGCTGGGAATGTCAGTGGGTCCCACAGGATCTACTGGGATGAGGGACTCCTATATTCAGAGGGTAGAGACCCCAAACCTGGTGCCACCAGGAGGTTGGTTATACCTCTGAAGTTTAGGGGCTTCCTACTCACCCTTGCACATGACATTCCCCTTGCAGGTCACTTAGGCCAAAGTAAGACCTGGGACAGACTTGTCCCTCACCTTCACTGGTCTCATATGTCAGAGGACACCAAGGAGTTTTGTCGCTCCTGTACCACCTGTCAAGCCAGTGGTAAGTCAGGTGGGACCACAAAGGCCTCCCTTAAACCACTTCCTGTGGTGGGGGTTCCCTTTGAGAGGGTTGGGATTGACATAATTGGTCCCATGAACCCTGCTACTGCATCTGGATACTCTTACATACTAGTGGTGGTGGACCATGCCACTAGGTATCCAGAGGCAATTCCCCTTAGGACCACCACAGCACCTGTAGTGGCAAGGGCCCTCCTGGGGATTTTCCCCAGGGTGGGTTTTCCTAAGGAGGTCCTAACTGACAGAGGTACAAACTTCATGTCTAGTTACCTAACTGCAATGTGCAAGGAGTGTGGTGTAAATTACAAATTTACAACACCCTATCACCCACAATGCAATGGGTTGGTTGAAAGGTTCAACAAAACCCTAAAGGGCATGATAATGGGACTCCCAGAAAAGCGTAGGCAAAAATGGGATGTCCTGTTGCCCTGCCTTCTCTTTGCCTACAGAAAGGTCCCACAAAAGGGGGTTGGCTACAGCCCTTTTGAACTTTTGTTTGGGCATCCAGTTAGGGGTCCCTTGTGTTTAGTGAAGGAGGGATGGGAGTTACCTCTCAAACCACCTAAGCAAGACATAGTGGACTATGTACTTGGTCTCCGCTCCAAGATAGCTGAGTACATGAAGAAGGCAAGTAAAAACCTTGAGGCTAGCCAGGAATTGCAAAAGGCCTGGCATGACCAAAAGGCTGTGCTGACTGTTTATCAGCCAGGACAGAAGGTATGGGTGTTGGAGCCAGTGGCCCCATCAGCTCTCCAGGGCAAGTGCAGTGGACCCCATACCATACTTGAGCAGAAGGGAAGAGGTCACCTACTTGGTGGACCTTGGAACTCTCAGGAGCCCCCACAGGGTGCTCCATGTGAACATGCTCAGGTCATATGTTGACACGGCAGACATGGGCTTGCTCATGGCTATTGATGAGGGACAGGAGGAAGAGGGTGACCCACTCCCTGACCTCCTCTCACAGAACCCTGATGATGGCTCAGTAGATGGTGTAGCTTTGGCAAGCAGTCTCACTGAGCAGCAACAGACTGATTGCAGGAAGGTCCTCAATCAGTATAGACACATGTTCTCACTGACTTCAAGTCAGACCACCTGGTGTACCCATGAAGTGGACACAGGTGAGAACTTACCTGTAAAGAACAAAATTTACAGACAACCTGACCATGTCAGGGACTGCATCAGGACTGAGGTCCAAAAGATGTTGGAACTGGGAGTAATTGAGCCCTCAGATAGCCCTTGGGCTAGTCCAGTGGTCTTGGTGCCAACACCTCATACCCAGGGTGGTAAGAGAGAAATGAGGTTTTGTGTTGACTACAGGGGACTCAATGCAGTCACTAGGACTGATGCTCATCCTATACCAAGGGCAGATGAGCTTATTGATACTTTGGCCTCAGCCAAGTTCTTAAGTACATTTGACCTCACTGCTGGATATTGGCAAATCAGACTAGCTGAGGATGCCAAACCAAAAACAGCATTTTCAACCCCTAGTGGGCATTATCAATTTGTGGTAATGCCTTTTGGCTTGAAAAATTCACCTGCCACATTCCAAAGGTTGGTGAATAAAGTCCTTACAGTCCTGGAAGACAATAGTGCAGCCTATCTTGATGATATAGCTGTCTTTAGTTCCACCTGGGAGGATCACCTGGTCCACCAAATTAATGTTTAGGAGGCCCGGCAAAAGGCAGGCCTCTCTATCAAGGCCACTAAGTGCCAGTATGGCAGAGTCAGGTTGTGTACCTGGGCCAGCTTGTGGGTGGAGGCCAGGTTCAACCATTACAGAGCAAAATCCAGACGATCATGGACTGGGTTGCTCCAACTACCCAGACTTAGGTCAGAGCTTTCTTGGGCCTGACTGGGTACTACAGAAGATTTGTCAAGGATTATGGGTCTATAGTGACTCCCTTGAATGATCTCACATCAAAAAGAATGCCCAAGAAAGTTCAGTGGACAGTTAGCTGTCAGAAGGCATTTGATGACCTCAAGCAGACCATGTGCACTGCTCCCATTCTGCAAAGTCCTGATTATTCCAAACAATTCATTGTTCAAACTGATGCATCTGAGTTGGGGGTAGGGACTGTGTTGTCACAACTTAATGCAGAGGGACAGGATCAACCAATAGCTTTTATTAGCAGAAGGTTGACCCCCAGAGAGAAACGTTGGTCAACTATTGAGAGGGGAGCCTTTGCTGTGGTTTGAGCTCTGAAGAAGCTGAGGCCATACTTGTTTGGCACTCACTTCATTGTTCAGACAGACCATAAGCCCCTCTTATGGCTAAAACAAATGAAGGGTGAAAACCCCAAACTTTTGAGGTGGTCCATTTCCCTACAGGGGATGGACTATACAGTGGAACATAGACCTGGGAGTAACCATGCCAATGCAGATGGACTCTCCAGATATTTCCACTTAGAACATGAAGACTCAACTGGGCAAGGTTAGTCTCATCTCCTTACATTTAGGGGGGGTTGTGTAGGAAAGTAGGATCTGCTTCTTATGGTTACCCCCACTTTTTGCTGATTGCACCCACTGTTTTTGACTAGTCTGGCTGGGTTCCTGCTAATCAGGACCCCAGCCTCTCTGCTTTCTCCTTTAAAACTGTAAAAAAATGTACTAGGTACACTCCAGATTGGATACTGGAGTACCCTTATAAGTCCCTAGTATATGGTACACATGTACCCAGGGCATAGGTACCCCAGAGGCCTCCCATGGGCTGAATCAGGTATTAGCCACCCATGAGAGGCCATGCAAAATGGAACTACAGGGCTGCCATTGCAGCCTGTCTAAGCTGGTGCTTGCACCACTTACGAAAGATATAGATCTACTATATCTACATGTCACTACACTTAACACCTATCAGTCACCCCTATAGCAAGCCTTATCAATCCTGAAGGCAGGGTGCTGGGTTTTACGTGAGAGGGTGCCCCTGCATGAGCAGAGCCCCTCTGCAGCCTTCGGAGACCATTCTCCCGGGTTGTCTGTGACTCAGCCAGACATATAGGTAGAGGCGCATTATAACCACGCGGTAAATGCTATCTCGAAAACGGCTGAAACAAAATATGTCGTGTTTGGTATCAAACACCTTGGAATCATACCTCCACACCAGTAACTGGTGTGGGAGGTATGATTCCTCCCTTCTGAAGCAAGCTTCGTGGGGTCCCTAGTTCTACCGGTACCAGAGTCTCGACCCTGACCGCACCAAATGGTTGCTGCCAGCCACAGACACATTTCTGCCCTCCTGCTGCTGAGCCAAGCTCGAGCAGGGGAAGGCAGAACAATAGGCATCCTGTCACAGGGAGGTGTGACCACCTCCCAGACAGGATTTAGTGTATTGGGGCTGGGTGGGTGCACTGTCTCAGTGCCAGAAAGCCTGCATGAGGGGCACATTTGGTGTCCCTGGGCATAGTCCAGCTCAAACCAGTTCTGGGAGCCATTGACTCCTGCTCTGGCGCGAAACTGGACAGAGGACATGGGAGGATGCTCCCCACTGTCCAGACACTCCCCTAGGAGGGTCCCCTGAATCTGTCCAACCCTCTCCTGTGGGTATAAATGGGATTACCTGGTTACAGGACTTTAGATTTTACGTGGACAAGATTCTACAAGAAGAAACCACTGACCTTCGACCGTCTGGACACGCTGGACTTCGCTGGACCTCCATTGGGCTGGACTTCGTCTCCCTTTCCGTCCAAAGCCTCGTCTGTGTCTGTGCTCTATACAGGCTCCGTGCAGGACCCTGTGGAACTCCAAGACAACTTAAGAATCTCCCTTGGGGTGAAGGAGTCACTCCCCTGCATTCGCAGGCACTGTAACGCTGACCGGTCTTCTGATCCTGAGCTCCTGCGGACTCCGAAGTCTCCAGCAACACAGGAGGTGGGTTCCAAAGGTCTCCGAGGTCGAGCTGCCCTCTCACCAAGTTTGAGGCCAGTATCCCTCGTGGGGACCGCATAACCCGTACCTCTGTGCAGCACGTTCACTTGCAGCTGAATATGCTTGTTGCCATGCAACAATTCTGTGCTTTGGGCTATCTGTAGCCCTGACCCCAGCGCACATTTTCTACAAAGGACTCCGGCCTCCTCACATTCTGTGCCCTGCTAGCTGTTGTCCTGTGAAACTGCCTGAGGTCCCCTCGCGACTCCTGTGCCTCCGGCCTGTGGGTCCTCTTGAGGGTCAACACTGCTTTTCATGAGCTCCCCTGGTTGCTCCAGGCCTGCCCTGACTCCCCTTGCTGTGGTGAGTCCCCTGGTCCTTGCTGGGCCAGACCGAAACCAATCTTGACCATCTTCATGGGTTGCCGCTGCCAAGGCTTGTTGGTGCTCCCACCGGACACCGACCCCTCAGCACTCGACATCCTTTGTGGGATAGCTCGTATCCAGCTCCTGGTCGTCCTAGATGTCTCCGGGTCCCTGCAGCTGAAGAGTCCAGATCCCCATCAGCGCACCTGAAGCACCCGACATCGGTGGGCATTCGTCTCCCGTGCCCCTGGTCACTCCTGAGAGACCCAGACTCTGTCCTCTTTGCTTTCAGGTTCCTTTCTTCAAGAATCCACATGTGGATTCCACAGGACATTCTTCTTCTTCTTATTATTATTATTATAACATTTGTAGAGCGCTACTGTTACCCGTAGGTGTCCTGGCGCTATGTGAAATCTTACCCGAGGATCAAACCAGAGTCATTCTAATCAGTGAAAAGCCAGGTTTTTAAAGCTTTTCGAAAGGCCAAAAGGCTCGACATACCTCTAAGATATAGGGGAAGCTTATTCCACGCTTTGGCTGCATTAGCTACAAAGCTTTTTCCACCCCAGGTGGCCTTTTTTACAAATGGCACATAAACCAATTTGGCATCAGATGAGCGCAATAGTCTGTTTGGCGTATACCAGTACAGCCGCTCTTTTAAATAGGCCGGCCCGGCTCCATAAAGTGCCTTGTGAACCAGACACATTGCCTTGAACATAGTACGCTTCCTTACTGGCAACCAGTGCAATTTCCGAATTTCTTTCGCTATTGAAGCGTATTTTGGGATGCCTGACACCAGTCTAGCAGCCGCATTCTGAAGGAGTTGCAACTTCTGCAGAGATCCTTCCTGAATATTGAAGTACAAACTATTACAGTAATCCAGTCTCGACATAGTGAGAGCTGTGATAACTGTTTTATGACATTCTGTAGGTAACAGTGGCAGAATTTTCTTGCATGACCTCAGAGCGAAAGACGTAGCAGAGACCACCGAGTTAACCTGGTCTTTAAAATTGAGCTTCTGGTCAACCCACACACCTAGGTTTTTAACCTTCCTGTTGGGTGCGGGAAGGGGGCCCAGGGAGTCTGGCCACCAATCTGGAGTCCAAAAATTAGGATCATTCCCAAAGCATACCACCTCCGTCTTACTGGAGTTTAGCTTAAGGCAGTTTTGGGCCATCCAGATCCCTACGGCATTCATGCACTCTTTAAAACGAACTGCCGTGCTCTTTGACTCAGCTGGTAGAAGAGACACCACAATTTGAGTATCATCCGCATAGGTAGTTAGACTGAACCCAAATGACTGAATAAGGGGCGCCTAAGAGGACACATATATATTAAATAGTGTCGGACTCAATGAGGAGCCTTGCGGGACCCCACATGGTAGTGAAAAAGGTTTAGATACAAATTCCCCCAACATTACCCGCTGACTCCGGTTTGACAAGAATGATCTTAGGAGTCTCCAGGCCGAACCCTGTACCCCAATCTCTTGCAGCCGTTCCATCAACAAATCGTGATGGACTGTGTCAAATGCTGCAGAAAGATCTAACAAGATCAGAGCAGCCTTGCCACCTTGATCTAGAATGGTCCGTATCTCTTCAGTAGATTTCCTTCCAGCAGTGGCATTTCTCTGAGGTCCTCCATAGAGAACGACGACGGTTTCCGACACCACTTCAGACCTATGCACCCGGCTCCCCTGGGATAGGTAACTCGGGTACTTCGGTATCCACAGGTGTGGTGGCTCTCCAACCTTCTAAATTCCAAGGTAAGTCCTCATCATCCACTGGGAAGGGTCCTTAATCTTTAAATCTTCAACCGCGACTCTCTCATAGAGTTGTACGGAGCACGTGGTCGTGTTCTCACTCTGCACCCGTCCTCCGTGGGGTCCCTACGTACTCACCTTGGGTGGTTCCTTGGGGTCCCAGCAATTCTACACCTCCTAGACCCTGTCTAGTCCTGAGTCGTGGTTCTTATACCACTATTTTAGTATATGGTTTGGTCTCCCCCTGGAGCCCACTGTGTATTGTGCTACTTACGATTGTTTCTTTGCTACAGTATTGTTTGATTTGTGTTGTATCCTCATGTAGAGGATACTAGAGAGTGTTATATTAATAAATACATATTTTTATAACTACTGTGTGGTTTCCCTTTCATTTAACCAATACTATAAGGTTGCATTCTGGTAAAAGAAGCTGCTTAACATTCCTTCAAGACTTAGCCTGAAGGCTGCTCTCCATAGCCACCACTAGGATAGCTTTCTATAACGGTTATCTTTAACCTAATCACCATAATGGTTGTTTGGACTGGTGCAAGGTGCCCACTTTAATTAGTGGACAGCATATGCCAGGCCAACTTCTCACAACGGGCGTTCGAAGATCTCCCCTTCCTCTCTTGTTACTAGCTGCCTCGGGGTCAACCTGTAACTGTTACATGCTTGGGTCCAGCAGTGCCCACCCTCGTCGTTGTATCCCGGAGGACTGGGGACCCCTCCTTCGCCCCTGCTAGTTGTATTACTGTCTAGAACCGCTATGAATCTCCCTGTCACTTGAGTGTGTTTGCCTGAACTGGTGGGAGTGCATGTTCTGCATGCTGCTGGAGTTCTATGGATTGAACGTCACGGACGGGGGGTTGACCTTCGGGGTGCCCTTGCACTGGACTGGGGTGGCGCTGGGATTGCCTGGACCTGCTGGCATGTTAGGCTCTCATACCTGGACCTAACTGTGTGTGGCTCGGTAGAGGGCCATCCGGCCTCCTCAACTGGCAGATTGGTATATCCTGATGAGGAGAGAGAAGGCATCGGATAAAGCACCTACATATCTGCATGTGGCAGGGGATGTGTGGACGCCTTGCTAGCTGTCTGTGAGATAGGATTATCGGTCTTGGCCTCCTCGAAGATGGCCCATAGTTCTAATAGTGTCCCTTTCCTGTCCTTCTTTTGTCCTGCGTACTTGGTTCGTATGTGTGTTCTTATGTGTTTGATTACGTTAGTGTCAAAATTTCCCTCCTTTGGCCAGGGGAACGTGTGTGCCTTAGTGTTTGCGAAGGCATTCCTGGCAAAATGTATTATGTTTTTTAGCCTGTGTGGGGAACCTGGTTTGTATGTGTTTTAGTGGTGACTCCATGATAAGTTGGGTAGTTTTAGAGGACAAATACACCCTAGCTTTTCTGGTTTAGGGAATCTTTAGTTTTGATCTAATCTTGGGGAATATATATATATATATATATATAAGGGTTACTGGTTCCAACTACTTTACTATGAGCACAGCGCGATCTACAGATGCATCAATATTTCAACATGAACCTTTCACTAACACAAATAACAATGCATATGAAGAGGCGCAACATAGAAAGAGTGTCAATAAACCATTATCTGAACGACATGAATTTTTGGCATCAAATAATTGTGAGAAACAGCAGTACCTTCATATGAAACATTGAGTCAGCAACAAAACACAATACTTAAGCCAAAACACAGTTGCATTAGTTAACAGCACCACAACATCAAATATACCTTGCATAAATTTCAACGTAATAAAAAAAAAAAAACTGGCCGGGAAAAAATTATCACTTAGTCAAAAATACCTTAGCCCACTCCTAGTGCATGCTATCCTGTGACCAGGTGAAGCTCTGTGCGTTACTCTGGACTAAGTGAGCCTGACAGTCTGTCAATATCGGCTCCGGGACAAAGATAACAATTTTTCGTGGAGGAAAAGGAATAACTCAAAAGACACAGGCCCCTCTTGGCCAACATGAGCTACACCTAATCTCCCAGTTCCAATTTTTTTTCCCTAACATTCGAATTGCTCCCTGTATTATACCCAGGGGCCAAGGTTACCTTCTGTGTCATGCCCAGCAGTCCAAGCGACCAACATCTGTCACTTCTTTCAGATACCAACAGTGTTAAGAAACCAGTGGCACTAAGAAAAACCTTTTAGACGAAAAAATATGTATCACACCCAGAGCCCAAGCGTACCATCTGTGTCACGCCCAGTGGTCCAAGCGGTGAGGCCTCAGTCTTGTATTGCACCCAGGGGACAAGCGTATCATCTGTTTTACACCTAGCGGTTCAAGCGACAAACAATAATCACCTTTCCTAGCGTGCTGACTATCGAAAAAAGGTGACCTCCCCGGGAACTCCTCCAAGGCCGCCTTGCGACTACTCAGTTCGGACACATAAAATAGGTAACATGCCAGATTTCTGTCAGTGGCAGGTCGCTCAGGTCAAATCTTTGCGCTTCTTCCTAGTTTGCATTAAGCCAAATGCTGAGACTAAGGCTCTGATGTGGTCTCCTACCCTCTGTGGCGGTGGCTTCAGGACGGACCTCCGCCCAGCTTATTCAGCAGAACTTCCAATCAATTGCAGTGTCTGCTCACATTCCTTGCTGCGCAAATGTGAATTGGTCTGGGCAGGGTCCCCCTCTTTCGGCTGAAGTCTGGTCCGAGGTACCAATCAGCTCCGGGCTGGCTCGCCAAAATGTTGCTCTAATATGAAATTACCTTGAAAAAACAAAATACAAGAGGCGTTTGGCAAAACAGGAACACTTTGTTTCATTAAATGCTTCAGATGGGTGACAGTTACAGAAACGGGGTCTGAGGACTGTCACAATGTACAATCGATCTGATCGACATTTTAAACATTACATTGAGTATCACAAAATGATTCCAGCGATCCATTTTTGGTATTAATGTGGACCGTTGTCTTTGGAGTCATAAATAAGGCCACTGATAAGAAATGCAAGTGGACCTCGAACTTGCGTGGACACTTTGGTGGGGCCAGTGGGTAACATATCCAGATGTCTGGCATGAGGGGCACCTGATCACTGTGTGTACTGTGTCCTGATTGACTGTGTTTTCTTAACTTTATGTGGCATCTGACTTTATGGTGTTTTGGAAACGTGCGCACCACTCCAGCCATGGGTGCTTTGTTGGGGCCAATCTCTCTAGACGATTGTGGTGTCACTGCGCCTATCTGTGGGATTGATTTGAGTGCCCTGTTCACGTGTTTGTCTGCAGGCTATTTTCCTCTCCACCTGTGACCTGTCAATCAGTAACCTCAGGCCTAGGTCTCAGAGCCTGCCTGACCACATATTTCTGAGTCGTGGTTGGCGGAAAGTTCATGATGGGATGGGTGAATTCGATAATAGTGATGCAATTTTGTTCCTATACGTGAATGTATCATTATTCACATTGACATCGACTTTTTCAATATTAACATTAACATTGGGAATTCCTTAATACACTTTTAAGATAAAATTCTTGATTAGAAAGGAGGGTGCACAGACAGAATATCGAGTTGTTAATATCGAAGTGCCAGAATATCGAGTTGGAAATATCGAAGTGGCAGAATATCGACGACCAGAATATCGACTTGAAGGTAAGAAATATTGTTTTCTGTAATATCGAAGTCAGTAATATCGTTTGTCAAAATATCGTTGTTAATAATATCGATATTTATATTAATGTTCTGTATTTTAGTATGTATGTTAAAAGTATGTGATCTAATTTTTTTGTATAAGTATAGTTGTTTTTTTAATGTCTGAAATTTTTAGAAGTAATTAATTTTATGTCAATTAAATTTTGCGTATTTTAGTTCTGTAGCGGGTAATTTAATTATAATAAAGTAATTAATAATTTTTATTTGTTAGTATTTATAGTAAAAAAAAATATTAATTAATTATTAATTGGTGATTATTTTTTATTAATTGATTGATAATTATGTAAATTGTGTTTTTTCTTAGGAGCGGGTTGTGGGTTTATAGGGAATAGGGTGGGAAGTAATTTAATTATAATAAAGTAATTAATAATTT
Source organism: Calotriton arnoldi (assembly GCA_963921515.1). Taxonomy (NCBI): domain Eukaryota; kingdom Metazoa; phylum Chordata; class Amphibia; order Caudata; family Salamandridae; genus Calotriton; species Calotriton arnoldi. The sequence goes on along the minus strand of CAWUFW010001261.1, from coordinate 2,144,108 downwards.
TTATTTATTAGTATTTATAATTAATTTTTTATTAATTGCTTATCAAATGTTATTAATTAATTGATAATTATGTAAATTGTGTTATGTTTTTATAAGGGAATAGGGTGCAAAGTAATTTAATTATAATAAAGTAATTCATAATTTTTATTTATTAGTACTTATAATTAATTTTTTATTAATTAATTATTAATTGGTTATCAAATTTTATTAATAAATTGATAATTATGTAAATTGTGTTATTTGTTTTAGCAGCGGGTTGTGGGTTTATATGGGAATAGGGTGGGAAGTAATTTAATTATAATAAAGTAATTCATAATTTTTATTTATTAGTATTTATAATTCATTTTTTATTAATTAAATATTAATTGGTTATTACATTTTATTCATTAATTAATAATTATGTACATTGTGGTTTTTTTTTAGGAGTGGGTTGTGGGTGTATAGGGGAATAGGGTGGGAAGTAATTTAATTTGAATAAAGTAATTAATAATTTTTATTTATCAGTATTTATTTTATATTTTGATTTTATAGTGTTTGTGGTAATTTATTTATTATTAATTATTGTTTGTTAATAATAATTAATTGTTAAATATGTTAATTGTGTCAATTATGTAGGAGTTGTTTGTGCGTTTATAGGGGAATATGGTGTGAAGTAATTATTTAAAAATCATTAATAATTAATTTTTTGATTATAATTAATTTATATTAAATATAGTTTTTTGTTTGTAAAATGTTGTTTTAAACTTGTATAAATTAAGGTTTGTAGTTAATTTTTAGTACTTTTTAACATTAAAATATTTTTCTATCTTTTGTAATTTATGTTTTTTATTTTTGTGTATTAACAATTTTTGTATTGTAGTTGGGATTTTGTTTCTTTTTTATTTTAATTTTAATTTTTTGAAATATTAATTTTAACCCTCTGCTATCCAACACTTTCCCTACTGTTGCACTCTCTGGAGTGGGAATAGTAAATTTTACCCTTTGCTATCCAACACTTTCCCTACTGTTGCACTCACTGGAGAGGGAATAGTAATTATTACCCCTACGCTATCCAATACTTTCCCTACTGTTGCACTCTCTGGAGTGGGAATAGTAATTTTTACACCTACGCTATCCAACACTTTCTCCACTGTTCCACTCTCTGGAGTGGGAATAGTAATTTTTACGCCTACGCTATCCAACACTTTCTCCACTGTTGCACTCTGGAGTGGGAATAGTAATTGTTTCCCCTCCGCTGTCCAACACTTTCCCTACTGTTGCACTCACTGGAGAGGGAATAGCAATTTTTACCCCTACGCTATCCAACACTTTCCCTACTGTTGCACTCACTGGAGTGGGAATAGTAATTTTTACCCCTACGCTATCCAACGCTTTCCCTACTGTTGCAGTAATTGCAGTGGGAATAGTACATTTTTACCCCTACGCTATTCAACAATTTTCCTACTGTTGCACTCAATGGAGTGTAAAATGTAAGTTTAAAAATGTATAAATATTTTAGTATTTTATTTTATAATATAATTTTTTTATTATTATATTTTATGTTATAGGTGTGTATATATATATATATATACATATATATATATATATATATTTTATAGTGAATTTTTATATATTTATAATATTTTAAAATAAATTAGTTATTAGTTTATTTTTTTAAAAGTAAATATACATTTATATATTTAATTTGATATATCTGTTAAAAAAAATTAAATTACATTTTTTTATTATAACTTTTTTACTGTATATTATAACTAAGTAATTTTTTTCTCGTTTATTTTATAATATAATAGTTTTAACATTATTTTTTATATAAAAAAAGGATATTTTGGACATCGATATTTTTGACATCTATATATTTTTTTCGATATTTTTGTCATTTATATTTTAAAGATAGGATGTCGATATTTTGACTATCGATATTTTTACATTGATATTTTTGACATCTATATTTGTGTCTTTGATATTATGTCAGTGATTCAGAAAGGAGTAGCTGTATTATGTTCCAAATCTTTGGAATGGTAATTCATTACCAGTACATGTCCTACCTTTTACTTACACAGCACCCTGCCCTATGGGCTACCTAGGGCCTACCTTAGGGGTGACTTATTGTAATAAAAGGGGTGTTTCAGGCTTGGCAAAGGGTTTTACGTGCCAAGTCGATGTGGCAGTAAACTGCACACACAGGCCCTGCAGTGGCAGGCCTGAGACAGGATTGAAAGGCTACTTGAGTGGGTGGCACAATCAGTGCTGTAGGTCCACTAATAGCATTTAATTTACAGGCCCTGGGTATATGTTATACCATTTTGCAAGGGACTTACAAGTAAATGAAATATGCCAATTGTGTATACACCAATTTTACCATGTTTAAGGGAGAGGCACATGCGCTTTAGCACTGGTCGGCAGTGGTAAAGTTCTCAGAGTCCTAAGGCCAACAAAAAGAATCAGCAAAAAGAGGAGGTAAACAGGCAAAAGGTTTTGGGGGAAGACCACCCTAAGGATGACAGGCATAATATCTGGCATCTAGCTATCCCGGAGTGCTCTATTCTGCCCATTCTCAAAATGGCTAAACCCTTCTCTTGGTGTTTGGAGCTCAGTAGCCCCCCTAGAGGTGTGGCTACCTGGGGACTACACGCCCATGGAAAAACTGGTTTGGCCAGTGATTCCCACACTATGTTCCGAAGGTCAACCTGTCTACACAGAACAAAGACCAGCCCCTCTAGAGTGTGTTCAGTATTTGCCCTTCAAAGGTGGCTTCCCCTTTGAGGCTTGCCTTTTGTGCTAACACCTTGTGTGGCTTCCTTCCAGGAGGAGGTGACGCCTCATCCAGCTTTCATGCACCTATTCTTACCTGTCCTGGGAGCCGTTTACATGTCCCCCCAGTTGGGCAGAAGGCTGTCTCGTGGCTAGCATCTGCGGATGGCCACTCAAAAACTTGGGCAACAGCGTGGCAACTTTCTAAAAGTTACATGTAGCAACAAGTTATATTAATTTCAACTTGGGCATCAAGTCGGTCTTAATTATTTCTTGTTTGATATCTAGAAGCATTAACTTTAGTAGTCCCATTCTGAAGTCAGCACAGCTGAGTTGTCAGCGTGTAACCCTGTACTGGCTAATGGGTCTACTAGCCACTCTCACAGTAAAAACAATTGTGAGTTTTTACTTTCAGAATATGTGTACTTTTTAATTTGCTGCACCCTGCCTTAGGACCGATAGGCCTGCTGTATGGGTAACTTAAATATATTAAAAAGGGAGTTTGGGCTTTGCCAGTGTTTTAAATGGTAAATTGAGTTAACTGCTCTATCAGTCTACAGTGGCATACACGTTTTACCTTTTAGCTCTCAGAGTGGCACAACAGGTGGTGCAGTCCCTGAGGGGACACTTTAATTTACAGGCCCTTGGTATCCCTGGTACCATATTCTAGGGACTTATAAATAAGATAGCTTATGCCAGTTGGGTATAAGCCAATTGAAAATGCATGTTTACGGATCAGGGCACTGAGGCCTGCTTAGCAGTCCCCAGTGTGCTCTCAGAGTCAAAACACCAGCAGCATCAGTTAAGTACTTCATGGGAGTGTACACACACACATGCACGCACGCACACACACTTTATTTTTCTTTGATGACAACACAGGACATCCAACGCGTTTCGTTCACAACGTAAACTTCGTCAGGGCCAGTTTTCATGTAGGTAAAAATAGAGCGTGAAAGGGGAACATAAAATGCTAGTATCCTCTCTCTTGGGTCTTCTCTGTGTCCCATTAGTGGACATATATCTCCAAATGATGTCAGGAGTCCTTATAGAATCAGGATACAAACATTTTATGTTCCCCTTTCACCCTCTTTTTTTTACCTACGAGAAAACTAGCCTTGAGGAAGTTCAAAGAAAAATAAAGATTTTTGGAACTCATACAATTGATTGGACTGATATATACATATATATCTATATATATATATATATCTATATATATATATATATATATATATATATATATATATATATATATATATATATATATATATATATATATATATATATATATCCTTTTATATTGCAGTGCACTCCACTTGTGTTTGTTGGGTTGTCCTGACCTTTGGGTTGCACCTCTGGAATAGCAGATGCAGTGCCTGTACATGCAACAAGATATATTTGCGAAAAAATATTGGGATAAAGAGGGAGGTGCGGTTTTGGTGCTTTGGCTCGCTGTTTCATTTTGAATTATGCATATTTATATATATTTTCACTGAAAGTACCAAAGCGTAAAGTGACGTTCTAGTTGGGTGAAGATGTCAGTTACAAAATGCCATTTTAAACATACAAAACCACTGAAATTGACCAGTTATTGTCATGAATGAATGTCTTTTATATAGCGCACAGCTACTCGGATAGTGTCCCGGCGCTCAGCATAGACAATCAGGAGAGAAGAAGGCAAAGCCCCCACGAGTGTACTCCATCCTAAAGCTAAAAAAGGTATGTCTTTAGGTCCTTCTTGAAAGGTCCTTCCTCGGTTATTAATCTCACATGAACAGGCAGCTGGTTCCACATACTCACTGCTCTGAACATAAAGGAGGACCCCCCTTTCCGATGTTTACGGAAGCGGGGGATAGTTAACAGGCCTGTACCACTAGATCGTAGCAATCTACCTAGTCTGAACTTCTTGATCCTCTCATTTAAGTAAACAGTGCCTCTATTGTAGAGGGCTTGATGAGCCAGGGACATAGTTTTGAACATTAGGCGCTTGCGGACTGTATGCCAGTGATGTTTCTCCCTGTAATGAGATACCGAGGCATGTTTAGGTAACCTGAAAATAAGGCGAATTGCCATGTTCTGTATTACTTGTAGACACTTGATTAAGTACTCAGGGAGACCCAGATACAGAACGTTTACATAATCCAGTTGGGTCAAGATCAATGCCCTTACCACGGTTACCTGAGATTCGTGGGGGAGAAGATACAGAAAGTTCCTGAGCATGCGGAGGATCCAGAGACAAGATCTAGCCACTGCCAAAACCTGGGCTTTGAAAGAAAGTTGGGAGTCAAACATTATGCCCAGGTTTCTGGCCGCTGCTGTGGGTGGGGGTGGAGGGGTGACCTTACTGGGCCACGCACGAGTCCACCCAAAAGTGGGGTTTAACCCAAACAAGAGAATCTCTGTTTAGTCTGGGTTGCACTGTAATTTGTTAGACTGAAGCTAAATTAGCAGTGTCTTCATAAAGAGAGCAAAAGATTCTTTAGCGCTCACTGAATCCCCTTGATAGGAGAGCAAGAGCTGCCTATCATCCGCATATGACACTATCTTAATGCCAAAGTATTCAACCAGTCGGGCCAATAGACTCATATACACATTGAAAAGGGTGGGGCTCAAAGAAGAGCTCTGTGGAACACCCCATTTCAATGATTTGGCTCTGGAAGAGCAGGAGTTGATCCAGACAACCTGTTCTCGTTTCCCTAGGAAAGAGCTCAGCCAGCTAAGGGCTGACCCAGACACTCCTAGATGTTCTAATCTTTGTAATAGAATGCTGTGGTCAACCGTATCAAAAGCTGCTGACAGCACCAGAGCTACATTGAGGCCGGAATCCAAACTAAGTTTAATGGATTCCGAAACCTCAAGGAGCGTCATTTCGGTACTATGACGGGCTCTGAAGCTGAATTGGGATGGATGGAGAAAGCTATTATTCTGTCAAAAAGGTGATGAGTTGTCAATTCACCATCCTTTCCAGAACCTTTGCTGCTGCTGGCAATAAAGAGACAGGTGTGAAGTTAGCTGGTACTGATCCAGCGCGATATTAGCAAACAGCATTCATACACAAAACACTCACTTGGGCCCATACATTCATACTACGCTAATACTTACGCTGGGGTGTCAGTTGTACTCTTTATCAAAATCCCTGCTACCAATTACCTTCTGATTGAAGAATAATGACTTATCAATGAATCCTTTGCTAATTGGGAAGTTTAAAATGAGTGACATTCATTACAGTACATAATCCTGAAATAACCACTGAGTCAGGAAGTTTTAAAATGTTTATCTAAAATTTTAGCAGAGTAAAATACAGAAACACACGGTACTTGATCGCAATACCCAAGAAAAGCATAGAATAATTATTGCTAATCAATGACGGTCCCTCAGGAAAAGAGAGGATAGAGACAGCAGCGCAACTAAAGGTTGCATTATATTTACCTAAGTGCGAGAACCAAACCCCTTGGCCAAGGAGTTGGAAAGAATAGGACCCAGGAAGGATGAAGAGCAAAGACCACCTCCAGGTTCAGGACAGGACCGGTGACCTCTCTATAACGACGCCTGCGCCGTTCCCCTCTCTGATACTCGATTTCTCCTCGATTCTCCCGTCTAATGGACTCCGCCGCCCCCTCCTCAGGACCTCTGCAATCGATCAGCTTGGCGGTCTGGAGCTCTTCTGTTCTTCGTGAACGCCTGCTCTTGTGGGCTCCTGCACTGACTAATTAACTAATGCTATATTCTATTATACCCTTCTACACCCATGTACCTCCCATTAATGTTGCTAAAATATGGTACCACTACTTCTGATTGGACAGGGACAGGGGGTGGGTTCTCACACCACATTGCTCTGGTTTAATTTCTAAAGCCTATTGTTTAGAATTACTGCCCCTTCAAATGAATACATTTGCTTTATTTCCCACCCGTCTCACGACAAATGTTATACATTCTTCATGAAAAAGTATCAAATTTGCAACAGGAAAGACAAGAGTACAGCATCTTCGGCCATTAGGTCGCGGCCTTGGACGTGGTCCAGGTTGACTTCATTTGGCAGGCACACAGGACACATGCGCAGAACCATCGTCTCTCGAGTTATTCAGGTCACCAACCCAGGCCCAAGTTTACGAACTAATAAAAGTATAAGAAGAAACTATTAAAATCACAGAATAAAATGTTTCACTGTATGTCCACTTTTTCTACTCTATTCCCATTTAATTATAAATTCTATCCCGCATTAGTAGCGTTAAAGAAACGACAGTTTAATAATGACATGAGAGCAAGCTGAAGCATGTGAAAACATCAAGCAGCCATTTTAATGCACACTGCGCAGAAGCAGAAATTTCCCACCAAGCAAAGAAAGACGTCACACCATGTGATCAGGTTGCGACATGCGCAGTGAGGTTCCCGCGCTTTAGCGGCCATTTTGGATTACAAACAAGCGTTATTCATTAGTAAAACACATAGGCAAGCATCCTTCCCTGTCGTGTATGCAAAGGTTAGTATAAACAATACAAGTTTTTAATAAATTAACACTGTGAGGAGGATTGAATACAAGCAAGTTTCGTTTATGAAACCTTGCTCCATCAATCCCCTCTCTGATGGCGTTTCTGAGCCATCAAAATACTACCAACAATCAGATGCCAACTTCTAGCAAATTACTTCATTCTCATTTTTACTTTTTCCATTTTTACCGTCCCCTTTTAATTTCTTGTATAATTCACTTCTCCAGTCTTCAAGTTCTATTTCATCAATCTTTCGTTTCTTTCCTCTTCCTGTCACCTTATATGTTCCATTCTTTCTACAACATTTGCACCATATTGTTATTGCCAGTATTGTTATTGCTATCCCTGCTAAGGGTACTAATATTTGACCTAGAAGTCCTTTTCCTACATTAGCAAACCAGGTTCCAATTGACGAGATACTATTTGTCAATCTTTCCCATACACTATCAACTTCCAGTGGTTTAAGTTCCTTCTCAAGTTTAGTTATGTTCTGTATATACGTTCCAATTTCTGCACTCTTATCAGGAATATAAGTGCAACAGTGTTTCGTCTTCAATAATTTCCAGACTCCGCCCTCTTTTGCCAATATAATATCAAGAGCAAGTCAATTTTGCATCACCATAGATATAGGGCCCGATTCTGATGCGGGTTGGAAAAGCTTCCCGACCGATGGCCTGATTCTGATGCGGTTAGGAAGGCCTCCTAACGGCATTTGCTCCTTCCAAATCGGATCGGGAACGTGTCTTCCCGACCGAGTTCCCAATTCTGATGCGGTTAGGAACAAATGTTCCCATTGAAGTCAATGGGAGTTCAACCAAATCGTATCTGGAAACATCCGGATGCATCCTACTCTGCCGGTTGGACTTTCCCGATCCGAGTGGGTCGGAAACCATTTCCCAACCGATTCGGTCGGGAAGCTTTTCCAACCCGCATCAGAATCGGGCCCCTAATCGCAACCATCTCCGCATTAACCATTAGAAACCCTCCAGCAGTATCCGTTGATAAACGATCAACCACTGTAGACAATTTACATATTTTCCTTGAGTTCAGAATTATTCCCACTGAAGGTATCAATGCACCAAATATATCACCTACAATTTCAGAAAAACTAGCTCTTTTACTACGTGTTAATTCGCTATTGTTTTCATTGTTCCCAGTGTTTCTTTTTACGTGGTATATCTTTGGAAATACTATTCCAAAATAACAACTTCCATACCACCGTGCAGGAAGCCTAAAGTAAGCCTTATTCCCACACACATAATAGATTCCAGGAAAAACTGAATCTGATCCTCCTTTGATTCCCCAACCTCCAAGAATTAAGAAATTGTGTTCACATTCACTGGTACCGATGAAAACATTGTTATAGTCAGTTTTTAACCTATGAAGACAAATTTTTCCTGTCTTTACAAAATCCAGAGCCATAGCAGCTTGAGCCTTGCCAGGTGTGTAACTCCCTTCTTTCTCTGCCCAAGGTGGTAAATGAGCTTTATGCTCAGAAGCTTTCTTTTGAAAATCTTGTCTTCTATCTTCTACTAAATTCAAAAATATCTTTTCTTCTTCATGTAAAGAACATGTTAGATTGTGTCTATGTGTTAGGTCTATTGATTTCATTGTTAAGAAATATTCTCCCATAAACGGTGCGTCTTGACTACTAAGCACTGGGTTCATACTCTTTCGAATCGGAACCTCAGAAAATATCACATCTAAGTTTGAATAATAATACTGCAGTCTACCTGTTCTATAAAATAAACTTGTTAATATACTACATGAGATGCCATATGTCAGTGGTAAATGATGGTATGTTAATCCTTCTGCTACTGATTCAGGTTATTTCATACAGACATAACAATTACTAACTTCCATGGTGTCTACGTACTGAAACAATAACTTTGTGAAAACGTTTAAACTAGTGTCGTTATCAGCTATTTCATGATGAATTTCTGCTTCATCTTCTGCCATTAGTTCTACTCTATTGCCCTTCATGTTTGCTGTCCTCTCCTTGGTTTCATTATTAATCTTTCTATCCATTATCATAAGGTAAGGAACTGCTACAATCAGGACTAACCATACTATAAGCACCGCTACTAGACTACATATGCAAATTGCACAGCATCTTCTACAACATCTCTGTTTTGGTTTCCCAGCAACTCTATCGTCAGGCATTTTCGACAAGGAAGATTGCTCTTCTTATCTATTTCCTCTTCTTTTTTATGTGTTTCTTTTGCTTAGTCAAGGTGGTCTTGTTTCTTTTTCGTATGAAAGTTCTGCACTTGTTCCTTCGTCACCACTTTCACTTGACTCTGAGCTTTCAAAATCTTCAAGAATGATGTAAGTCCAATCAGGACCCTTGAATTTGTTATTTACAAGTTTCAGTCTTTTACTTCTCCTTTTCTTAGTTTTATTCTCTTGTTCAGCTTGGCTTGTCACTTCATTTACTTGGTCTGGATCTTCACTTCTGGTTGTTATGTGGTACTTTACTCTTTTAACAACACTTGGCCAATGATCTCCTTTTCTTGTCTTCTTTGTTTGCACTGTTTCTTTATCTTCGTCTTCAGAGATTTTTTTACTTTCACTGCTTGGCACTGTTTCGTTTTCTGCAATTATTGGCTCTCTTGGTTGTTCTTTTTCAGGCCTTATTGGTTTCTCTTCTGCAGCTCCTCTGTGAGTTTCCAATAATTGACCCTGTTCTTTGTTTATTTCTTCATGTTCATCTTTATCGATCTCTTTTTCTTCTGTGTATTCTTCTTGATCTAACTGGTTCTGATCAGGGCTTATTGCACTGTGAACTTCTGCAGCCTGACCGGATTCTTCTAAACCTGTCTGTCCCTGCTCAAAATTTATTAGATCTTCATTGATTTGAGTCCAGCTTCCTTTCCCTATCTGGTCTTGCTCAGGTTCTCTTATTGTCTCTTCTTCTTTTCCCTGAGCTGCTTCTTCTTCACCTATCTGATCTTCTTCGATTTCTTCCAATCTTGTTTGACTTCTCGTTCTGTGGTAAACTTCCGGAACCTCTACCACTGGTATCCAATCCTGACTTGTGCTCGGTTGTTCTTCTTCAGCTTCTCTTGAATCTCGAGCCTGAGATTCTTCAGCTGGGCAACCTTCAGCTTCTTCAGTGATTGGTGTCGTCTGTAGATTCTCTTCTTCAGGGTCTGGTACTCTCTTTGTGTGGCTGACGTGAATCCAATTAGGAAATCCTGCACACTTCACTGCTGTATTGGTGGTCAATATAACTTGACAAGGTCTGCTCCACCTGGGTGATAGACACGTTTCTCTGGTGTGATTCTTCACTACCACCCAGTCACCAGGATTCAGATCATGTTCTTGTTCAGGCTGCCTGGAAACTGCGTCTTCTCCAACCTGGTGAGAGACAGAACGCACTAGGTCAGCCAATCCTTTGCAATAGTCCAGAACCATATCATCCGATATATTCACCAGTTTGTTTGTGGGAACATGTGTTTGTCTCATTGCTCTTCCCATCATTATTTCATGTGGGCTCAATCCTGTGGTTCTGTCAGGTATGCTTCTGAGTCCCATTAAAACAAGTGGCAATGCATATGGCCACTCTAATGATGTTGATGCACATATTTTTCCCAGTCTTGACTTTATAGTGCCATTCAATTGTTCAACCACTCCAGAAGCCTCTGGTCGATATGCACAGTGCAGTTTCTGTTTGATTTGGAATGCTTCACAGATTATTTGGATCACTTCACTGTTAAAATGTTTTCCTCTATCTGATTCCAAAGCTACTGGGAAACCAAACCTAGGAATGAGCTCTCGTAGTAACAGTTTTGCGACCGTAATGCTGTCATTTCTCCTAGTAGGGTAAGCCTCCACCCACTTTGAAAACAGACACACTATGACTAGTACATATTTCAGCCCTCTGCATGGTGGTAACCGTATGAAGTCGAACTGGAGCCTTATAAATGGACCCTCTGCCTTTCCAATCTTTCCAAACCCAATTATGGTCTTCCTGCCTGGACTGTGCATTTGGCAAGTTAGACATCTTTGGCAAAGGCTCTCTGCAACAGCCCTGAATTTGGGATTGTACCAGTTTTGTCTGAACAGTCTAATCATTGCATCTCTCCCTATGTGTGTCTCCATGATGCATCCTGGCCATTTGTGAGAGCAAACAGTCTGGCATGACTGGTCTACCATCAGCACTGATCCACACTTCATCATCTCTTCTTTGGGAACAACCTACTTTGATCCACAAATTCTTTTCACTTTCATCAACTTCATCTTGCAATCTTTTGACATCCTTCCAAGTTTCAGGTGGCTCATACAGCATAAGTTGGCAGCTGATTCCCATTCTTTCCACCCTCTTATTGACGGACATTCTATTTTTGGCACAATGTTGAGCCACCAAATCAGCGTATCTGTTGCCGACTACCACCCAGTCATCTCCTGACTGATGTGCGGCACATTTCACCACAGCCAATTCTTTTGGTGATTGTATTGCTTCTAGCAATTCCTTCACAAATTGTCCATTTTTAATGGGGGATCCTGAAGAAGTCATGAAATCCCTCTGCATCCATAGTTGGCCAAAATCATGCACAACCCCGTAACCATATTGACTATCAGTAAATATAGTTACTTTTTGATTCCTCCCAATTTTGCAAGCTTTTATTAATCAATCAATTCAGCTACTTGTGCAGATTTGACTCCTGGTAAATAGGATGCTTCGACTATTCCAGTTAATTCACATACCCCATAGGCAGCAGTTAGTTTACCGTCTTCATGTCTTTGACATGAACCATCAACAAATAGCTCCCTGTCTGGCTTTTTAAGAGGCTGCTCCTCAATATCTGGGCGTGGTTTTGTACACAATTCTGTAATCTGTATACAATCATGTTCATCTTCTTTGTCATCTTTAATTCTCTCATGATATGGGTCTGGTAGTAAGGTTGCTGGATTTATTATAGTACACCTCACCATGGTCACATTTTCAGCACCCATTATTATTCTTTCATATTTAGTCAGCCGACTAGGAGTAAGATGCTGAGTTCGGGTTCTTGTCAACAGAATCACAACTGCATGTGGAACATACACTTTTACAGGATGTCCCATCACAATTGACTCACTTTGTTCAATGCTCAAACATGTAGCTGCCACTGCTTTTAAGCATCCCGGCAACGCGGCTGCTACTGGGTCCGATGTAGCAGAAAAATATGTTATAGGACGTCTGTCTAATCCGTGTCTCTGAGTTAGGACAGAAAGTGCACAATTTTCTCTTTCGTGACAGAATAATGCAAATTCTCTTTTATAATCAGGCATGCCTAAGGCAGGTGCTGAACAAAGGGCGTTTCTCAATTTTACAAAAGCTTCTATACTTTCATCATCCCATTCAACAGGATCTTTTGCTTTCTTTTTCGTCATGTTAATTAAAGACTTAGCTAGTAGGGAAAATCCTGGTATCCATTGTCGACAGTAACCTACTATTCCTAGGAACATTCTTACTTGTCTTTGGGTTACAGGCATTTGCATTTTCTTTAATTTTACTCTTTCAGAGGTTACTCTTCTTTTTCCCCTCTCAATTTGGTGTCCCAGATATTTAACAGCTGTTGTACAGAACTGCAACTTTTCTGGTGAGACTTTATGCCCTTCTTTGGCCAAAAGATTTAATAATGCTATGGAATCAACGACACAATCCTCTCTGGTATTTGATGCCACTAATAAGTCGTCGATATATTGGACTAAGACTGAGCTTCCTGGCATTACCAATTTTTCAAGACACTTTTTCAATATCTGATTGAAAATAGAAGGACTTTCTGTGTACCCCTGAGGAACACGATTCCACAAATAGACTTTGTTCTCAAATTTAAATGAGAAAAGATACTGGCTGTCTGGGTGCAACGGTATTGAAAAGAACGCTTGACACAAATCAATCACTGTGAACCATCCTGCACTCCAAGGGATCTGGTATAGAATTACTGCAGGATTTGGCACGATAGGACAACATGGTTCCACAATTTTATTTATTTTCCTCAGGTCCTGTACAATCCTATATTTTCTGCTAGGTTTCTTTAAACCCATTATCGGTGAATTACAGGGACTACTCATTACTTCTTTTAGTATGTTTTGTTCTACCATTCGATTGATTTCTTCAATGACTCCTGCTTTTACTTCTGCACTCATTTTGTACTGTCTGGTATTTGGGAAAATAGCACCTTCCTTTACAGTAATTTTAACTGGGTCTATTTTAACCATAAGTCCTACTTCTTTTCCTGTGAAATCCCATACTATGGGGTTTACTGTACCCTTTAATTCTTCTGGCAACTCATCTTTTGTTAATACTGAAAACATCTCATCTACTTCTGTACCTTGTTTTGCAATCATAATTTTATATACATGATCTTCATCTGGTGTCTGAACTGCCACACCATCCGGTGTGCAGAAAATTGTACAGTTCATTTTGCACAGTAAATCCCTACCTAATAAGTTCACTGGGCTAGAATCACATACTACAAATTGATGCATTTCTCTGAAATTTCCAATTTTGACTTCCATTGGTTCGGTAAGAGGTGTTCTAATCCTTTGGTTAGCAACCCTTACTACTTGGATATCTTCACCAGAGAGAGGAAGGTCTGGAATGTCTGCTGTTCTTACAGTAGACCGGGTAGCACCAGTGTCCAAAAGAAAAGTAATATCATTATCCTTCACATTCCCTTCAACATATGGACCTGACTGATCTACCTGTAAGGATGCGCCAAGTACGCACTCCTTCTCCCCCTCTCCTAGGCACCGTCATGAATTGAATTGACAGAAATCGTCCTGCAAAAGAAACTGTGATGTTATATAATCATTCTTACCACTTCCTCCTTGATATCCGATGTCTGTACCGTGCTTTGCTCTGCTTACATTACCCTGAATAGGTGCAGGTGGCAACTGACTCTGAGGATTTACACCCTGCTGTGAGTCATTCTGAGTCTGTGGATTTACATTTTGATTTGGGCCATTATTATTTCGAATCTTTTTACATTCGTCCTTCCAATGCCCCAATTTTCCGCATCCATGACAAGGAAATTTCTTTTTAGCTTCTTCTCTACTCATTCGTCCTCTCACTTTTCCACCATTCCCAGAATCACCATTCGTTCCAGAATCCTTTCCTTGATTTTCATTCGGATTATCCAAATTAATTCCATGTTTCTCGGCCATTTTCACCTGTGCCCACATTACCTTCTCCTGAAATTTCTTATGCCTATCCTCAATATCATCTCCACAATATTTTGCATATTTCAGAATCTCGTCAATAGGTTTCCCCTGCCAACAAAGCATATGCTGTTTAATCATCTGACAAATCTCTGGCTTCAAACCGTAAACAAATCGATACACAAACTGACTCATGTTCTTGTCTCCAATATCCTCAAATCCACTATACTGCTTAAATACCTGCAATAAACGCTCATAATAGGAATGTACCGATTCACTGGCTTCTTGGGTTGTTCGATCTATTTTCACCCAATCTGTTTCTTTTGGTGGTATTTTCCCTTTCAGGTAAGTTATCACCTGCTGATACTTTTTCATTACATCACTGGACGGGGCACCTGTCTTTGGGTCTCTAGGATACTCATCACTTGGCCAATCCACTGTGATTTTACAATCTGTCCATAAATCGGCAGGTACCACTATGTCAAACAGACCATCCAAATCCTTCAACAATACCTTTGACACCTTCACAAACCTCTCAACCTGCTTGTACCATTCAATTGGCTTTTCTCTCAACTTTGGAAAATCATTCGTAAATGATAAAATATCCTGTCTGCTCCATGGGACGTGTACATATCCTCCTCCCGCAACTTCTCGCATTGGATACATTTGATCAACTTTCTCTGTCTCTTTCATTACATATTCAGATGCTGTTCTACTCGTTCGTGCTTCTTCCTTTTTCTTGGCCCACCTAGTTCTCCATTTATCAAGGTCTCCCCATTTTTGTAAGACTATCATTAATTCCTTTACTTGTAATTTTCTTCCAGAGGCGTTCATGTTTTCTAAATCTTTTTCTGAAAATTCTGCTCTATAGGGTTTCTGTAACACCTTTGATCTCCCTATTTCTATTCCCATCTGTAGGGCTAAATTTGACAATTTTTCATGAAATAATCTTACATTTCTTGTGATACTCCTGCACATGAACAATAATTCTTCATCATCATATGTATTTAAACGATCTAGTCCTACATTCCCTGCTATTATTTCTTCTAATTCAACTTTCAATTTATGAATATCCATTATTTTTGGAGGTGTGCACTGCTTATCTGACCCTTGTACCCACCTTTCTAAATCTTCAGGTGTTACTATGGTGGCACTTTTTGCTCCTGATGAAGTTATTAAACTCGCATCTTTCGAACATTCAGGTACCTCTTTTCTGGGAGTGCTTTTTACTGAACTTCGAATAGGCAAATCAATGAGTGATATTGTGGATTCACAGTCACTAAATTGATCCTCAATTATAACTGGAGCTTCAGGTTTGGGATTATTCACAGGAGTAGGTGCAAGTATCGGTGGAGGACAGCTTCCCTGAGTACCATATAATGGGACTACTGGACCAATTGTTACAGGTATGGTCAATGAATCAGGATGTACTTTTATCTGCGTTATTTTCTGTATTAATTCTGTTCTAGTTTTCTCTAAGGCTTCTTTTTCTTTATCGTGAAGTATTCTACTAGGGGTGAATTCATGCATTACCTGTGGTACTAATGGAGTTTTTAATGGTGGTGCACTTGGGGTGCATCCACTTGTCCCTTCCTGATATGGTGGGGGATTCCTTAACATTTCTTCCATGAATTCATCTTCAGAATCGTCACTTCTCATTAAATGTTTTGTCTTTTCTGTGCATTTGCTTCCTAATTTCTCTTCTGCTGTGAATAATGGATACAGTCCTTCTGTAAGCATTGCCCTTCTCCATTGTTTCATCTGACCATCCCTTGACTGATTGTGATATCTGGGAAAAAATCCCCGATAACCTCTATTACTTCTGGATCGGTCACGTTCAAATGCTTCAGTTTCCCATTCCTCTAAAGCTTCATATTGAGTTAATCTAGGTCTAGGTTCTAAGTCATTCATCCTTAATCTCAAATTTTGAAGAATTCGCCCATTGAACGTGCCATTCTTGGAAAATGCTAATATTCCATCATTTTTGGTATATTCTATCCAATTCTCTATCCATATACAAGTATGGTAACCTCTCTCCATCATCATGAATGAAGCGGGCGTTTTAGCTGGTGGAATGATAATTCCTTCTCTAGTTTTGATTGGTTTGTCCTTTTTAAAATAATTCTTAATCTTCTGTAAAAATGACATTTTTCTCTTTTCTCCGTACATCTTGGGTAAATATCGATGTATAAAATTATATTCTGCAAAGCCTAAATATCTCCTATCCGGATGAGTTCCTGTTAAAGTCGGATCGCGTTTTAACATGCAATCCTTTCTCCACTAAGAATTTCGCTTTTATAATTCCGACCAATCAAATGTCTGCTAACTTTTATTTCCGAACCAATCTTTGCGCGGCCTTTTGGTGACGTTTCTCTGTCCACCCCTCCTTTACAATCTGCGCTTCTCTGTCCCTCGCTGATTCAACCAATCCCAGCGCGGCACCTGTGACGTCAGTACTGCTCCCTTCTACTGACCCCTCCTTTACAAGAGTCTCTCCACACCCGCTGATTCAACCAATCCCAGCGCGGCGTTTTGTGACGTCAGCTCCCTCTCTGGCAACTGACCCTCCCTTTACAAAAATCTTACGCAAAACTTATTTTCTCTACAATTCTTAATTACATTTCAGTAACAACATAAAACATTCGCTATCGTGCCAGTTTCTCTAAATTCGGAAAAAGATAGTTTCTCTCATACACTTAGTAAAACCTTTCCGTTTACTAACATACACTACGAGTAAAACCCTTCCGTTTACTCTTCAAACAAGCTTCCGAAATACCTGTTACTTCTTCAATGTTACCCTTTCTAGGTGATATAACATCAAATTTTCACCAGCGTACTCCTTTTGCTATTACTCACACGCATAGAGTCCCTAACGAGTACTGATAGCCCTGCTTAACTTTTCAGTACTAATTCTGCCTGACAGATAACCTCACTGCAGTATGGCTTCCACTTACCATCCGCTATTCTTTTTACCCCGGGATATTCTGGACAACATAAAACAAAACTCTAAATAAGCGGATGTTAGTTCATACAAATAAAATTCTCATTACCCAATTAACAAAGAGGAACCATCCTCGGATTACCAGAAAACTGATCCAGCGCGATATTAGCAAACAGCATTCATACACAAAACACTCACTTGGGCCCATACATTCATACTACGCTAATACTTATGCTGGGGTGTCAGTTGTACTCTTTATCAAAATCCCTGCTACCAATTACCTTCTGATTGAAGAGTAATGACTTGCCAATGAATCCTTTGCTAATTGGGAAGTTTAAAATGAGTGACATTCATTACAGTACATAATCCTGAAATAACCACTGAGTCAGGAAGTTTTAAAATGTTTATCTAAAATTTTAGCAGAGTAAAATACAGAAACACACGGTACTTGATCGCAATACCCAAGAAAAGCATAGAATAATTATTGCTAATCAATGACGGTCCCTCAGGAAAAGAGAGGATAGAGACAGCAGTGCAACTAAAGGTTGCATTATATTTACCTAAGTGCGAGAACCAAACCCCTTGGCCAAGGAGTTGGAAAGAATAGGACCCAGGAAGGATGAAGAGCAAAGACCACCTCCAGGTTCAGGACAGGACCGGTGACCTCTCTATAACGACGCCTGCGCCGTTCCCCTCTCTGATACTCGATTTCTCCTCGATTCTCCCGTCTAATGGACTCCGCCGCCCCCTCCTCAGGACCTCTGCAATCGATCAGCTTGGCGGTCTGGAGCTCTTCTGTTCTTCGTGAACGCCTGCTCTTGTGGGCTCCTGCTCTGACTAATTAACTAATGCTATATTCTATTATACCCTTCTACACCCATGTACCTCCCATTAATGTTGCTAAAATATGGGACCACTACTTCTGATTGGACAGGGACAGGGGGTGGGTTCTCACACCACATTGCTCTGGTTTAATTTCTAAAGCCTATTGTTTAGAAATACCGCCCCTTCAAATTAATACATTTGCTTTATTTCCCACCCGTCTCACGACAAATGTTATACATTCTTCATGAAAAAGTATCAAATTTGCAACAGGAAAGACAAGAGTACAGCATCTTCGGCCATTAGGTCGTGGCCTTGGACGTGGTCCAGGTTGACTTCATTTGGTAGGCACACAGGACACATGCGCAGAACCATCGTCTCTCGAGTTATTCAGGTCACCAACCCAGGCCCAAGTTTACGAACTAATAAAAGTATAAGAAGAAAATGTTAAAATCACAGAATAAAATGTTTCACTGTATGCCCACTTTTTCTACTCTATTCCCATTTAATTATAAATTCTATCCCGCATTAGTAGCGTTAAAGAAACAACAGTTTAATAATGACATGAGAGCAAGCTGAAGCATGTGAAAACATCAAGCAACCATTTTAATGCACACTGCGCAGAAGCAGAAATTTCCCACCAAGCAAAGAAAGACGTCACACCATGTGATCAGGTTGCGACATGCGCAGTGAGGTTTCCGCGCTTTAGCGGCCATTTTGGATTACAAACAAGCGTTATTCATTAGTAAAACACATAGGCAAGCATCCTTCCCTTTCGTGTCGTGTATGCAAAGGTTAGTATAAACAATACAAGTTTTTAATAAATTAATACTGTGAGGAGGATTGAATACAAGCAAGTTTCGTTTATGAAACCTTGCTCCATCAGTACTTCCGGATCTGTGGTAGCCTTCTTAAGGAGGGGAACCACGTTCGCCCTTTTCCAGGAATCAGGTATAACACCTGCATTGAGGGAGCAGGTAAACAACTCCTGAAATACTGGAGCAATATTGCGGGCTATAGTCTGCAAGATGTGAGGTGGACAAGGATCTTCCAGGGTCCCTGACCTGCAGAGTGTGAACATCTAATTTTCTTCCTCCGTCGTAGGGGGGAGAAAGCGAGTCAGCTTAACTCTAGCTGAAAGTCCTGCCAGCACATCAGGGCTAGGTAGCAGATTGATATGTTGGCTAGAACTCCCCGGCTTGGCCTGGATTTTAATGATCTTTTCCTTGAAGAAATCACTGAGTATCACAAAGGGCTTGATTGGTATCTGGTGGTGGGGTCAGCATTTTAGGATCAAGGTATCTAGAGACGTTCTTGAAGATCTCCTTTCCATTGTTATCGGCCTTTATAATACTATTGGTATAGAAGATACTGCGGACTCATTTTAGATGTTTATGGTAAACACTAAGGGCCATTTAATATCGTATTTTATCTGTTTCCTGATAGTGTCGTCACCAAGCTCTCTCCAGTCTTTTACAAGATGCTCTTTCCTGGGCTATGTCTGGGGTGAACCAGTGGGTAACTATAACTCATGCTCTGAGGCAAATATATTTTGCGCCCCTGTCTTGCAGTTTTCTCATCAATAATTTAATTGTAGTGTAGCAGTGATATTATCAGTGATGTCATGTGTGATGTAATACATGGGCTAATTAGCAGAGCATGGCTAGGGCGCGAGTTATAGTTGCCTAAAGGCATGAGTTATAGTCAGGGCCACTGGAATTATGCGGCAGGGGAGGGCAAAATTATGCGGCATGGTTGAGTCAATTATGTGTCAAGAAAAGGCAAATTATGCAGCACGTTTTCACGATAGTATTACTTCATTATTTTGCCATTTTTACACTTGTTTACTCTGTCTGGGCATTAGTTGCACCTTATTAGTGCTTATTTAATTCCCATATTTAGCAATAAGCAACAGAAAGGTGACCAGTCAAGCTTTGCAAAGAGCCTTCCACTGCGCTGCAACATGTGTCGCTGAGGTTTTATTAACTTTTGAACTGTTTGAGCTAGAAACTAAATTTGAGAAGTCATCAGCGATGTCATCAGTGATGTCACTGACTTTGTCATGAGTGACGTAATATGTGAGGTCAAAAGCAGTGCATTGCGGGGGTGCAAGTTATAGTTAGCTCACTAACTATAATGGCTGAATTTCTCTGGTTTAGTACGATTGACACCTGAGCCTAACTATAACATCTCTGTAACCTTTGTTTTTTTCCAGTGAATTTCAAAGTTTTTTTAATTCCATTTCCTAACTATAACGTTCCTGTAATCTTTGTTTTTTTCAGTGAATTTCTATGGTTTTTAACTAGTAGTCGCGTTTGCAGGGTGGTGGAGTAAGGCTGGGCCTCCGACTACCTCTCAGGAATCCCACTGTGTAGGACTTACAGGAGGTACCAGGAGGGCTTCTTGCCCCCCTAGGCTCTCAAGAGTAAAATGGACTTCAACCCCCAATCAGAAGTGCACCACAATCGCGTTTGCAGAGTGGTGGCGAAAGGGGGCGTGGCCTCCAAAGACCTCTTAGCAATCCCGCTGTGTGGGACTTACTGGAAGTAACAGGAGGGGTAGTTTGCCCCCAAGAACGTCCTTGGGGGCCAACTACCCCTCCTATTACCTTCAGTAAGTCCCACACAGCATGATTGCTAAGAGGTTGTCAGAGGCCACACCCCCTTTCTCCACCACTCTGCAAACGTGCCTCCTGGCGCATTACCAGTAGGGGGATGAAGTCCCCCTGGCTCCAGAGGGTCCTGGGGGCCAACTACCTCTCCTGTTAACTCCAGTAAGTCCCACACAGTGGGTTTGCTGAAAGGTGTTCGGTAGCCACGCCCCCTTTCTCCACCACTCTGCCAACGCGCTTCCTGGTGCACTACTAGTTGGGGGATGAAGTCCCTTTGGATGCTTAGGGTCCTTGGAGGCCAACAAACCCTTCTGTTACCTCCAATAAGTCCCAAACAACAGGATTGCTGAGAGGACTACAGAGGCCATGCCCCCTTTCTCCACCACTCTGCAAACGCCCTCCTGGCACACTACTGGTTGGGGAAAGTAGTCCACTTTATTCCTGAGGTCCTCTGGAGTAAAGTGGACTTAATTCCCCAACCAGAAGCGCGCCTGGAGGCGCGTTTACATAGTGGTGGAGAAAGGGGGCGTGGCCTTCAAGTCCTGTCAGCAATCCAGCTGTCTGAGACTTACTGAAGGTAACAGAAGAGGTTCCTGGACCCCAAGGACCCTCAGCAACTAAGTCCCCCAACCACCACTGCGCCAGGAGGCGCATTTGCAGAGTGGTGGTGAAGGGGGCATTTTTTTTCTTTTTACATTTTAAGGGAGAGGGCTGCGTAGCCCCCCTTCCCTTGGGCATTTTCGGCTCCAGGGACCCCATTCGCCGGGGCCAGGCCTTCTTTCAATGGGTGAGGGGGGCAGCGCGGCCCCCCTCCGCGGGCCGATTTTGGCCCCGGGGACCCCATCCCCTGGCCTTTTCTTTTTTACATTTTTTTTTTTTTAACTTTAACGGAGGGGGGCCGAGTGGCCCCCCTCCCGTGCCATTTTCGGCCCCAGGGATCCCATCGGCTGAGGCCTGCCCCTTTTTTATTTTAATTTTTAAAAAAATAAAGAGAGGGAGGGGGGACCCCATCCCCCGAGGCATGGCCTTTTGTTTTTGAAAAAACAAATTCTCCCAAAGGAAGGGGGGCCGCCTCCTAGGCCGATTTCGGCCTGGCCATTTCCTTTTTTTTTTTTTTAAAGCAGGGAAACAGACCTGCTCTGTTTTCAACAAGCGTGAGCATTTTTGCTCTCGCTTGTTGAAAGCAGAGAAGTTGTTTGCTGTGGCTTGGCAGGAGCACATAGCAGAGTGCAATGTCCCGGGTGGACACCCCGAGTCATTGCTGGAGGCGGCCCTGGGGGGTGGCGGTCCCAGGGCCATATAGGCTCCATGAGGGGGGCTGCGTCCCCCCTCCTTTGTTAAATTTAGCCCCAAGGAGGTGGTGGTCCACGGGGCTGAAGGGGCTGTGCGGCTCCCATATTTATTTTAAAAGACTTGCCCCGGGGAGGTGGCGGTCCCCGGGGCTGCGGGGGAGGCCATAGGGCCTCCCCCGCATTATTGTAATTTGACATTTGTACCCCTGGGAGGTGGTGGGCCCCGGGGCAGCAGGGAAGCCGCGAGACTCCCCTGCATAAAATTAACTTAGTGCCCCGGGGAGGTGGCTGTCCACGGAGCTGCGGGTATGGCCTCCACTGCGTTATCTTAATTTGGCATTTGTGCCTCGGGGAGGTGGCGGTCCCCAGAGCAGCAGGGCGAGACTCCCCTCATATAATTAACATAGTGCCCTGGGGAGGTGGTGGTCCCTGGGGCTGCGGGGAAGGCCATAGGGCCTCCCCCGCGTTATTTTAATTTGGCATTTGTGCCCTGGGGAGGTGGCAGTCCCCGGGGCTTAAAATATAGGAGGGGGGCACACGGGACCTCCATCCTATATTTTTATAATGCCCCTGGGACCTGGCCTACCTGGGGGCCTATAGTAAACAAAGCGCAGGAGCCCGCACTTCACTTTTTGTTTTTTTTGCCGCAGATTCACGGATCCACCCGCGAGTTGTGGCAAAATAAAAAAAAGATGCTTTTTTTTCCCAGGCTTGGTCCCTAAGGCACCATATCTGGGGGGGTCAGGGTATTCCTACCTTGCCCCCATTTCTTTATTTTTAACTTTTTTTCTGGGACTCCGCTTCATGCCGAGTCCCAAGATGGCTGCCAACACTTCCTGGTTGAACTGTTGGCAACCAATCAAATTTTAGTAGGATCCGCAAGTCCACTGCAAGGACTCTCGTCCCCAGATACTTTTTTAAGTTAGATATCTGTAAAACTACTGAACGGATTCACGCCAAATCACAAAAAGCACGCTTTCTGGACCAACATCTAGCTTTCTGCTAAATTTGGTGTGATTCCGTTAAGCAGTTCAGGCTGTAGTCGTTTTCAAAAAATGAAAAATCCCCATAGACATAATATGGTGAAAACGCATTTTGAGACCCCTCTTTTTTTCTCGACCCCCACTTGTCGGATCACCCTAAAACTTTCAACACAGCAGCTAAATTAACAAGCATTGGCAATGCCAATCGGTCTTGCCATTAGGATCTTATGTGTATTGCATGCCGAACACATAATCTCCCCGTGCCTGAATGTGCCCTTGTGTAACGTAACCGGAGCTCATGTAAAGCGCTCCAATCCCTTCAGGTAGAGTTCGCGCTATAGGAATCTGCATAAAAAAAAATAAAACACTGTGCCAGCCTGCCTCAAGCGCTCCTCCCGAGCAGCCCTGCCTGCCGATCACATAATCTCCCCGTGCCTGAATGTGACCTTGTGTAACGTAACCAGAGCTCATGTAAAGTGCTCCAATACCTTCAGGTAGAGTTCGCGCTATAGAAATCTGCATAAATAAAACACCGTGCCAGCCTGCCTCAAGCGCTCCTCCCGAGCAGCCCTGCCTGCCGCGTCACCTGGCCTCAGAGAGGGGCACTGGCTGCGTGTCTGCTGCTGCGGACGAGGATCACGCGCCGACAACCACCCTATCGGCACTCATAAACATCAGTGCAGCTGAAAAAATATGTGTGTCTGTACACGATCGCCAGAAGTTTGCACTCGATCAACATCACACGCTTGGCTTAAACAAGTCACATTAAATAAAAACTCAACACACGCACCTCCTACTTCCCCAGCTCCTTCTTACACAATGTACTGCCTTTGCCCATCCCACCCCTCCTCTACAGTCCTTCATTCACCTACTCATCCTCCTAAGAAATATACACGTAACACCACTGCCTCTACCACCCGCTGCCATTTCACATGAAGCCCTGAGCCCCGAGTTTTACCCCCCTTCCCCTCTGGACCTCTGCAAACACTGATGCAGCATGATCGGAGCCAAACCTCTGACTGCAACTTCCACCTCTGCTGTCCGGGCTCGGACCTATGCCAGGTTCAGCGCCTCGCCATGCATGAAGGAAAGCTCCACTGCCCAGGACCATTCAATGTGCTCCGGTGAGCACAGTCCTGCACAAGTACACTGCACCTCCAGCCGGTCGCGAGCAGGCAGGCAGACAGGCTCCGCTCACACACACGGTTCGCCTACCTCATAAGAACAAGTGTGCGTACATATCACCAAGTTATAACAATAACGAGCACGCACTTTTTTTCTAACTTTAACACCGAGCGCGATGTCCTTTCTGCGGGCGCTGCGCTCAGTGTTAAAGTTAAAAAAAAAAAAAAAATAGAGCGCGGTGTCCCTGAAGTGGACGCCTCAAAAACACAAATAAATAAGCAAGAGGCAGAGGCAGACTTTTGGCGCGCATGCGTAAGATGTATAGCATCGCGCGCATGCAAGAGTCTAGGTCAGGCATAATAGAGTGCGAATGCAGCCAGCCAATCAGAGGGGCAATAAAGCATTTACAAATGCAATAGGACTCCTATTTACGCGAGTCCTATTGTATTGTAAATAAAACTGCGGTTGTCGAAGAAGGCAGGAGTGGGTGGGGGGGTTGTGGTGGGCAGCGAAGTGACGGACTGCGGGAGGGAACGGGGGGAGGCAGGGGAACAAAACAGTTTTAACAGTAAAGGGGCCGGTAGTTATGGAAGGAGAAAAATTACGACATGGCCATCAGGAGGCGGGATTAAGTTGAGGAAAACGAATCAGATTGCAGCATTTAGGAATTCGGCCAATCAAAAAGATAGGCGGAAAGTGGGCGGAGCTCCCCCACTATACTGTATACAGCATCTCTCGATGAGACAGCGCATGCGCTGCCTAGGCGAGACCTAAAAAGGGGACGTTTTGTGATAATTTTATGGAAATTGGTCAAGCGGCGCCAACTTTATTGGCAAAACAAAAACGCTTTTCCTATAAAAACTTTGGTCCTAACTGTAACTACCTACTGGCTATCACCAGTAGGATATATATATATATATACAAATTTGGCAACTCCATTTGAGTGGTTTTTCTGCACAGAGGCACTTTAGATTAGTCTGTCCTCCCTCTTTACAGATTCTATTTTTGCACGTATTTAAGGTACATGCCTGGTCGTTTTCCTCATCGTGATCAAGGTAGCTGTGACTACCGAAACGCGTTGATGTTAACTCTTCAGCCACAATAAAATTGGTGATTTAAAAAAGCTCCCTGTGTGCCGTGCTCCTTCGTGGATCGAGGTGGAGATTGTTGGGAATATATATTACCTGCAGGCGGTCACCAGTAGGCAGTTATAATTAAGACCATGTTTCCATAGGAAAAGCATTTTTTGACTTGCCTATAACTTTGGCGTCGTTTGACCACTCTTCATGAAATTTACCTTAAAAAGTGTCAAGGTAGGTTCTGGTTGTCATGGAAAGTTTGGGGGTGATCCGTGCAGTGGGGACCGAGAATTTGGGGCGCAAATTAAGGGTGCATTTGTAATGTTAATTCCCATAGGAACCTTTAGCCACACCTACAGCCCGAACCACTGAAAGGACCCTGAAATTTTGCAGGGAGGTAGATGTTGGTTCAAGGAAGCGCCCTTTACCTATTTGGTGTAAATCTGTTCAATAGTTTTTGAGAAATTTAAGCAAAAAATTATAGTGATATCTCTGGCCGCGGGTATTTCACAAAGGTTTCGCGATGAATCGCGAATGCACGCTCCAATGGGAATGCTCTGATTGGCTGGACGCAACCTGAACAGAAAGTTGCGGCTGCCATTTTATCTTTCGGGAAAGATTCCCGGGACTGAAAATTTGTGTGAAAGCCCACATAAGGGATTGGGATGGAGATACTCTGACCCTATGGTTGAGAAATTGGGGTGGCCCCCGTGTATCATCGCGGGGTCATCGTGACTACCGACGACGTCGCAAATATTGGTGGAAATATAAACAAATATATCCGTGAATCATTAATACACATTGTTATTGAGATATTGAGATTCTGATAAATGTTTTTATAGAGTTATTTATATAGTGAGTTATCTACTGTGATGGTTAGAATTAATTATATAGTTTTAATTTTTGAATGTGGTGGTGGCTATTGAATTCCTGCTTTTGTTTTTCGTTTTCGCGACGTGTCCGCGGGGATCGCGATTACCAACGTCATAACAATCTCCTGCCTCACTGCGAAAATATAAAATAGGTTTTAGAGATAGTTTTTATAGAAACTCTCTAGAAAAACATGGCTTCAGGAAATACTGTTAGAAACCCCTAGTGTGTAAAATACTGTAATATGTGTGTATATATGTATTTTAGACTTTATGGAGATGGCGCAACGTGTCCGGGGAGTTCGCGATTACCGACGTCATCGCGTCTTCCGCTGTCTTCACGAAAATGAAAAATGTTTGAAAACGATTTTTCTGGAACCTCACTACAAAAATAAGTTGAAAAGTACACTAATAAAGCTCTACTGTTAAATATACTGTAGAATATGTCTATATATATGTTTACACTTTGTACAAACCACACGCTCGTCGCGACTACCGACGTCACTGCGATGTCTGTGGTCTCGAATATAATTTTTTTTTGTAAAGGTGTTTTTCTCCTAAATTGATCACAGAAAGAAAAGTTAAAACAATATCTTACTAAATATTTAGACTTAAGCAACTTTATTCTAAAAATGTCTTTACGTATATGTGTCAGTATGTGAAATACATTTACTGATCACAGATTCTCCACACTAAATGCGACAATGTTGTGCAGACTCACAAAATTGTTAAAAATAAAACCAGTAATTAATATACTTTCTGATAAACACATACCAAATTAAAAAATGAGGGGTATATAATATAAATATAATACACAATATCCAATTATCGAAAGAAAATACGAAAATCTTAGAGGTTCACTTAAAAATAAATGCGTATTAGAAATTAGGTTGTGTACGTATGTGTCCTGCAGATCGATCGCACACATCCAATCCCCCTGTTACAGCTGTGGATATATTTGGTGCTGAGCCAGCTTCCTGAATTTTTCTCTGTGTATGTATTTTTTCAGCACTCTTAGATCTAGAATGGGTTTGAACTCCTGTTTCAGGCTTTTCTTTCGCACTAGAAAGTAGCGGGAATAGATTTCCAATCCCCGTTGATGATGAGGGACCTCCTCTATTGCCTCTTTTTGCATCAAGGTGGTGACTTCTGATTGCAGAAGAGGTAGTTGGCACCTGGAGGTTTTTACCGGGGGGAGGGCGGTTGGAGCAGGGGACTTACTCGAAGTATAGAGAATAGCCATTCTGTACAATATTCAAGACCCATTTGTCTTTCGTGATGGTGTACCACACGTCCTTGCAGTTGGTCACACTTACCCCCCACCGGAGCAGGGAACAGTGAAGGGGGAAGAAACTGCTCATTGCTTTGTTGCAGACTTTCCCAGTTCTGCTGGTTGTTGTTTCTGCTGTACACCCCTTCCTCTGCATGGTCTACGAGGATGGTAGTGGCATCTTGCTTGCTGCTGGTGTTGCTGCCAGTGAGGTGTTTGAACCTCTGTTGGTTGAACCCCCTGTCGTAGGGCCTGTAATGTCTACAGAACTCTTTCTTTTTCTCAAGGCCCACAGCTTTCAGAGTGTCCAGCTCAGTCTTCATTCTGGACATCTCTTCATCTGCATGAGAATAACCCTGGGCAAAGCACTACGCTACGCTCGCGTAGTTTGCGAAGTTTGCGCTACTTCGCACAACGCGAATTGCACGTAGCACAGTGCAAACACGCGTAGCGTAGCGGTCATTTTTGCTTGCTCGCGGTCCTCAACGTCAAGTTGGCGACCGCGAGCAAGCAAAATGACATCCCGGCGAGACTTTTCCTCGTCTCGCGATCAGCAACATCAAGTTGCCGATCGCGAGCGTGGAAAATAAACCTCCCGGCGAGATTCTCAACGCGGGGAGGTCAGGTTTCTCATTGCGAGTGGTCGCGTATGCTCGCGACCGCTCGCGATGAGAAACTACCAGTCCGCGTTGAGAAAGCTGCCGCTCGAGTAAAAATCTACTCGAGCGGCAGTAAAAGACAGCTCGCACTGTGCAAGATGCCGTTTTCAATGATTGCACAGTGCGGACAAGCATCCGGCACTGTGCAATCATTGCGAACAGTGCACTACGCAGTCCGCGTAGTGCTACGCGTAGCTCGCGTAGTGCGAACTGCACTTTGCGTAGCTTCGCGTAGCGCTACTTCGCGGACTACGCCCAGGCTTACATGAGAACCGAAAATGGTATTACCAGAAAACGGGCGGTTTAGGATGCGATGTTGCATTTCAGATTTCAGTCCTTTGAGGCGTAGCAAAGTGGATCGTCTGGTACATACACCATGTGAATAACCATGTGCTGCCAAGCCTGAGGCATCTGCGATTATAATCTGAAGGCCGCATTCATTATGAACCTCAAGGAAGTCCTGTCTATCTTCCTTTGGAAGCTTGTCACTAAGCCTTGACAATGAATCCCAGAGGGTTCTGGTATAACGTCCAAGGAGAGCCGAGGAACTTGGTACCTTCAAAATGCATGCAGAGGTCCTGCACATTTTCTTTTCTAGTGCATCCATCTGTTTACTTTCCTTATATGGTGGACTTAAGGAAGAAGATGCGGCAGCAGTGTGATATTTCTGTGCAGCTGCCACTATGACAGAGTCCGGAGGAGGATCAGCTCTGAGGAATAATGGGTCCTGATCCGGAGCTTTATATTTCTTAAGATCCCGAGATGGTGCGGATCTTAAGGCTGGTGGTGTAAGGAACAGCTGCATTGCTGGTTCTATCATCCCAGGCACCAGCGATAGGAGTGGATGTGATGCCGCCCTGTGATGCAAAGTTTCAAAAATCACAGAGGATGTGGTAGCGGATGTTGGTATATCTGTATTAAATTTTATGGCACCTCTGATTAAGGCATCATTAAAAGTTAGGAGGTCATCCACAGGTGAAATCTGTGATGGAGGTGTGTCTGAGAGAGTTGGTGAGTAGTCTCTCACTGATGATCTTGATTTTGTGGACCAAGATGGTGTTCACCTGTGCCTGGTGTGAGATCGAGACCTCCGGTCCTAGACCTTGATCTAGTGTGTCGATGGCCTTAACTTCTGGATCTTGTTCTAGACCTTGATCTATTGTGGCAACGTCCTTGAGTTCTTGGTCTCTTACGTGGTTTAGGAGTAGAAGTAGGAGGAATAGAGTAGGTACTTGGAGAGAAACAAGGTGAAGGTGTCCTGTTTGGAGATGGCGTACGAGGTTTGTAAGGTGAATATTCTGAGTCTGATATCGCAGGCACTTGCCTTTTCTTCAAGTTCAAAAAGAACAATTGATGGACGGAATGCTGAACAATGTCAAACATTCACCCCCAGTACAGAGATATGGGCCTAAATCCATAGTTTTTTTGCTCATCAAGTCATTCCAGTTTGGACCCAGCCATTGCAAATCAGTCTTGACCCTGGTCCCCATGGGAACAGTCCAGCCCGAACTGCCAGGCCAGGTCCTCCCTGGACCGGAAACAAGCATCCTGGGACCAGTTTCGGGGTATCACCCCTTGCTTATGTCACCCTAAGTGGGAAGGGCATGCCCAGATGTGGGTCCTGTGCTCAATGCGCCACTGGATTCAAGCTAGCCTGGCTGATGAGGGGTGATGTCCTGAAACCAGTCCCAGGATGCTTGTTTCTGGTCCAGGGAGGACCAGGCTTAGCAGTTTTCTGGTAGACTGTTCCCCTGAGGAGCAGGGTCAAGACTGATTTGCATCTGGTTGGGTCCAAACTGGGGTGGCGTGGTGAGCAAAAAAACGATAGATCAAACCCAGATCTTTCTGACTGGGTGAATGTTTGCATTGTTCAGCTTTCCGTCCATCAATTGTTCTTTTTGCTTTTCTTCAAGTTCCCTAAAGCCTTTGGAGGGAGGTGAACAGAAGACTGAGATCTGGACCTGGACAGTGTTCGAGGCCGAGATGTCACCACGGACACTATACGTACATCAGGAGATGTCCCAGCTACATTTTTCTCTCGACGTCTACTTGACTTTCAACGTCGTATGCTGTTTAGCCCTCGGTGGTGATGTTGACTGCGTCTTCAACGTCGATACTGGAAGACTTGAATGCTTTGACACTGCAGTATGTTTCGATGTGGGCGGATGACATAGAGCAGTTGACGTTGACTTTGATGGTGTGTGGTGCCTCAACGTCAGTTAGTGTCTTGACGTCGACGGGTGGCATACTGGTGATCGCTTCAACATTGACGACTGTCTTGGCATCAATAAATGGTGCCGCACCGGCGATATGGCCTTTGACATCGAGCGTCAGGTGTGTTCTGATGGCGAGTGATGCTCTTTCGGCAGCGTCTTTGACAGGGCCAGACTGGGAACCCAAAGCAGCCTGGGCAAATTTTGTCAGGTCAGCCCCGTACGGTGCATAGCAAGTGCAGTGAGCGAGCCTGACCACTACAAACGAGGCTTTGGGTGGGTGTTCTCCCCCCCAAGAACATTTGGTAAAAAATGGTACATTCTACAACACATTTGTCATTATATATTCAATTGTATTAACTTTTAAAGCGTAATAAATTATGACTTTTTCTGTGGACCAGGATACGACAATCATTGTTGGGGTCCTTCAAATATTCCCTCACTATCACCCTCCAGCAGTGCCTCTCATCTCTCCTGTGTATTTTATTTGTTTTAGAGCACCCCTCATATCAGTGGAGTATGTCAGAGCTCTTTACATTAGTCACACATACAGAGACAATGAATCATACATGTGTAAATAAGTGTATTGAAAATGTTGCATGAGGCAAAGTGGGCTAAAAGGTGCAGGATTCACATGCCATCCATTCTGGTAGGCTCTTTTTAAGAGTACTTGGTCTGGATAAGCACAAACTCAGGATTCAGAACATAACACAGTTCTTAGGGTTCCCTTTAATAATAAAAATGTATTTCTACACAAACAAACTTTTTTTTATAGCAACATCAGGATAATGAAAGGCTGGGGAAAAAACAGAACTTTCCAACGACCTGTACCATGCAGCTTGCATACAGCTCTTTGATGGCAGTTCATAGCTCACTGTGCTAGATTACAATTGTAACTTCTGAACTGCACAGTAACAAAAGAATCTCTGTGTCAAAAGAGATAACCCACTAAGCTATGCACATAGAATATTGTTCTTTGATATGCATGGTACAGATTCTTTGCAGCAGGCATATTAATCCTCTGCGCTACCTTAGATGAGTCAAAACTGCCACTAGACAAAACTCCCATCTCTCTTCAGCATGTACATTAATCACCAGAGTTAATTTGACACTTTTATTGTTGCCCTAAAACTGCTGAATATACAAGGAAGTTTGCAGTGCTTTTAAAACTGCTGCACTGCAACAATACCGACCACCCCCCCCCCCCCACCCTTCCAGCCTCCCAGGGGAAACGCCCGAAGCCCAGTATGGCCAGTCTGGCCTTGGTTTTAGACGGTAGGCAGATAGGCACTTTTTTCGACGTCCAACCTCTTGACACTGACTGGGACCTTTCTCCATGCGGTTTTTCTCTGAATCTGCCTCTCTGTTGATCCTTAGGACGAGAGGAGGGCTCTTTGGAGGAAGAAGAATGTACCCCAAAGCCTCTTATGAAGGATCCTGTCTCCTTGAGTCCATGAAGTCTGGCAATGAGGCTAGGAGTCCGTACGATGGGACTCTGGGAGCCAAACAATATAGATTGTATGGGGATCAGTCTGGGCATTCTTTATGCCACAAGCGGGACACTTCACAAACAGTGGAGACATTTTTGACAGAAATAAAAATGATTTTCTGTCAAAAAACAGGTTGTCAGCACAGCATGCAGTGGCAACTATCAAGTGAAAAGCTTTTCACCAAAAAATAGGGAGATTTATTTTGACTTTTTAGTCAAAAAAAGAAGAGCTCAGTGCTCTAGGATCCTATCAGAAGGAGCCGGACAAATGAACTGACCTAACTTTCACCTGTGAGGCATGATGGGATACAGGGGGTACTGTGAGGTTTTTAAATGACGGTGCCAGTTTTTTATATGCTTATTCTTTCAATAGTTAACAATACCTCATATTCCCTTTCCTTTTTATTTTTAAATAAAGGTTTTGGAAAAGGCTTCCTATACTCGGCTGTTTTTCTTACTGCATGGATGTTTTTTATGCTATGTTTTTAAAAGAAAAAGTAAATGTAATCTGGACATTTTTTACCCTTTTCTATTTGCAGCAGATATATATATATATATATATATATATATATATATATATATATATATATATACGGGCCCGCTTGCGGGGCCCATGTGACCTATACAGAGTATAATGCGTGCATCCATTTGGGGGATGATCGATTACGAACTATGGTTCCCATAATGCACAGTTCCATATGACTATCCTATTGGAGGGATTGCAGTATTTAAATGGGAACGTCATATGCACGCATCCTTCCCGTGAAAGCCTCTGAAGAGAAAGCTGAGGAGCTTTCGAAACGCGTCAGGCAAACCTACACGGAGGCTGTTAATGGCTGTAAGCGGTATCCGTCCATACCATGGAAAGAGAGTTCTCTTGCTGCTGATGGCCGAGTGCGACTCAACTGATGGACACATCTTGGAGCTGAATATATATATATATATATATATATATATATATATATATATATATATATATATATAGTACTACATACAAGTTTTCTACATATATAATGTTTAAGAAGTGCTCTGGGGTTCGGCGGGACTATTCAATGCTTATGACTATTGATAAGGAACCCCTGGAAGAGAATGCAGCAAATCTATAATCATGCGAAAAACCCTGCTGCCGCACAATCGTATAATTCCAGTGGCCCTGGTTATAGTTACTTGAGATAACTATAACTGGTGAATTTCAGTAGTTTTATGTTTTAAACTGCATTTTTTAACTGACATCTTCACCTAACTATAACTTCACCTTAACCATTGTTTTTTCCAGTGAAATTCTAGGGCTGTTTAATGCAAAGTGATATCTCACTACCATACGTGTAAAGCCAACCCCCCCCCCCCCCCCCTCTCCACCATAGCGCAGCGCACGGCCTTCAGCCATGCATCCCTGGGGTTTTAGCAGCAGGCCCTGTGGCCAATCCCCCATCTACTCAGGCACCCAACCCCCTATATAGAAAAGCTCAAAAATCACTAATAATTTTAATCAAATATATATTTCAATAATACACACAATGCAATATTTATTAATATTGATCAATTACAAAATATTTAATAACGTTTTATTAAAATACATGTCTGTGACTTTCTGTTTACATAGTTTTTATTATTACATTTTGTGGGTCAAAATGTGGAAATAAATGTTCGGAGACTTTTTTTTAAGAGAACAAAAAACTTTATTAAAATACATGTCTGGGACTCTTTCTGTTTACATAGTCTTTATTATTACATTTTGTGGGTCAAAATGTGAAAATAAATGGTCAGCGACATTTTTTTTAAAGAAAATAAAAAAACCTGTCTCAGAGACTTCCTTTTAACATTTTGCAGTCACAAAAATTGCAATCATAACAACAACCTGCAAGAGGGCCTTGTATCTTTTTATGCATCATCAGACTAGATAAAAGGCAGCCATACAACCAGCCCCTAGATAGTGCTTCATTCCGAGCTGTAGAGCATAAGCTCCAGCCTGGGAAATGCTAAAACAAATATGGTAAGTTCTCCTGGCGTCATGATTTCATTGTCCCAGGAGACATACTTTTTTCTAATGTTGCTGGGAGCTGCAGAACTCCCTGTAGTCCCCCACAACATTAAAAACAAGCATTTGCAATGCAATAGGTCTCGCATTTTAGAAAGTTTGACCTATTGGTATTGTAAATGACAATGCCTTTTATTATTGCAGGTGTTTTTTAAACACTTAAATAAATGGCATTGTCATTTATAATGCCAATAGGTCCAAATCTCGCAATTGCGAGACCTATTGCATTGCAAATGCTTTTTTGGGGGGGGAGATTTATATAGGGCGAACTCGACCTGAAGGTATTGGAGCGCTTTACATGAGCACCAGTTACATTAAGCAAGGACACTTTCATTTTTATTTTTTTGTAGGCAGGGAGATGAAGTGATTTGCCCAGAATCACAGGATGTTGAGCCAATGCTGAGACTCGAACCGAGTTCCTAAGTCTACAGCTCTAGTTGTTACGCCACAGTCCTCTCCCAATTCATACTCCTCAATTTGAGGAATTTTCCCTTGCCACCCAAATCTAAATAAGGCGCTGGATCTCTAAATTGCTGATTAAGCATAGAGAGCTTTTTCTTACTTTTTGAAGTGTTTCGTAGAAGGCTATGATCATAGGAATGGCGATCACCCCATCCTAATCTCAGAGTGACTCTAACAAACACTGCTTGTCGCATTCCTGCCTTTCCCTTTCTCGGTGACCTCTAACCCCTTCCCAGGTTCCTGCCTTGCAGTGGACCTGGGCCGCGTCCACCCTTATCTTCACGGTTTACATTCTCTTCAGTCATTTCCAGGTGCCACCCCCTAAAATGTCTCGGTTTCCTTGTCAATGACTCCCCCATCGACCACCAACATAAACAACTAGGGTGTACGATTACAACTATTTAACACATGAACAAAAAAAAAGTGAAAGACAAATAGAGTGCAGGGGCCTGTGACAATGCTTATTAATGCAGGTCTCTGCCCGGCTTAAAAACATAACTTCAGAAGGTTTGAAAGATATGTTAAGGGAAAGGGCACGAAAGAATGTCGTGGAAAAATGCTCACCTAGGACTTTAATGCAAACATGTTTTCGTGTTTTCCGTTACATTACAAATGTGTCTGTGGCAGGAGGACGGGACCACCAACAGGATGGCACCCCGGGGGCACGAGTGGAACACGGTCTAGCATTCCACGGCTCCCCGACCCGGAAGCGGATGTATGCGGGGCGGACACAGTTGAAAAGAAAATAGGAGGCGGCGACAAAAGGAGAGAGACAAGCGGAGAGCAGGAAGGCGGAGCGAGCGAAGGAGGATTGAGGACAACGGACGAGGGCAACAACGGGGTCCGAGGACAGCTCGATGGACGGGCTGAACGCGGCAGGAGAAGAGCTCGGAACGAGAGCAGTAGCCGAGAGTCGCGGATGAGGAGAAAAGAACCCAAGGGAAGGCGCAACGGACGTGGTCGCCGTGACTCCAGACGGGAGTCACGGCTCAAAGCAAGTACTCTCCACGAGTGAGTGGTTGAGACGGGCGGGGCTCATCTTATGGGTTCTTGGGTCTGTTCTTGAGAGACCACGGATGGGAGGTGAATCTGAGTGTGAACCGGGATCGCTTTCAAACACTTTCCTTCCCTCCTCACACAAACACCATCAGTGTACAAACTTGGAAGATTAGAGGAATAGACACGGACTGGATGTAGTGCACAGTTCACAAGTGGTGACTGGTGGAGGGATTTTCATGTAGAGAATAGCTTACTAATTGCCACATACCCGTTTATGTTTCCAGAGGGCATTGAGGAGACGGAGGACGGAAAGAACAGGCGAAAAGAGAGAAAAGAAGAGTGACAATAACTCATTTCTGCACTTGTATAAAAATAGCATAGCATACAGAGGACAGAATAAAGCCTCCTATTGTAAAGATACCGGAGTCCGCCTTTTCCTTGTCCTGTCACAGTGTCTTTTTACAAAACAGATGACCACAGGGCATGTTAAATTAATGCTGTGGTCTTGCTGTAAATATATTGACAGTGTAAATGCAAAGCATTGGCAAAGTCAGCAAGTCAAGCGGGTGCCTGCTGAAATATTGTGTTGCTGCTAATGCTGAAAGTTTAGCGCGCACCTGGGGGCGGGGCGGCAATGAGGAGAAAGCTGCTGGGCTGCCTAATGAAAGAACAGAAGGGGCGCGGCCACTAAAGTTAAAGCGTGCTGTGCTTGTAAAAAATACATAAATAATACCGATTAAAAGGAACAAGTTGCAAGGGAAAAAAAGGCTCACAGCCGCTATAGTTACAGCGTGCAGCGCTGCCAAAATAACAAAAAATAAGGTAGATGAAAAGGTGCAAGCAAAGCGGCGCCTTTGCAGGAAAGCCTGTCGTGCCTGAAGTAGGAGAAAATCATTAAAGAAAATAGTGCTGGCAGGCTGTAAATAAGACCTACCGTGTAACAAGAGAAGTAAAAGGGCCAGTCCTCATTGGAGGTTACAAATGAAGACAAGGTGGTACTAAGGAGGGGCTAACATGCCCATTAACGAATCAGAAGCCAACATTTAGAAAGGACAATGACAAAAGCCATTTAAAAATATGGGCGGAGAGTGGGTGGAGCGCCAAGGCCATACTCCAATACTTCATGCCTCGTTGCAGCGCATGCGCTGCCCAGGCTCAACCTAAAAATGTTTAGTGGTGCCCATGCACCTTCTAGGGACATAAAAAGAAAGTGTAAATTGCCCTTGCAGGGCATTACAGAGAGCTCCTTGAAGGAGAAGCGAATAATAAACAAGCTGTGGCCGCTCATTTATTATTTGCTTTTACCTTTTTGTTAAATATTTTTCTGGGTGTCCCAGTCCCACC
This sequence comes from Calotriton arnoldi, assembly GCA_963921515.1. Taxonomy (NCBI): domain Eukaryota; kingdom Metazoa; phylum Chordata; class Amphibia; order Caudata; family Salamandridae; genus Calotriton; species Calotriton arnoldi. Next base: position 2,107,525 of record CAWUFW010001261.1, on the reverse strand, counting down.
CACTGGTTTTTAGGTTTCGGCTAGACAGCGCATGCACTATCTCGAAGAGACATGTTGTGTTTAATCTGTGGGCTTCAGCCCGTCCACAGGCTTCCCATTTCCTCGCTCCATCGTCTGTCTCATATTCTTTGTCACCATTTGTCCATGGCATGCATGGTTATGCCTCTTCTTGTGTTTAGCCCTCACCTCAGAGCATGCACCAAGAATTTGTAAACATCCACTGCTCCCGTTTTTACAACCATTTTAGAACCTACGTTTTTCTTTCTTTTTCAGCACTCTACATAGCGCTTGTGCTTTTACCAGTTCCGTCTCCTCCCACTCACCCTAATGCCCTGTCCACAGATCACCCCCTCACTGCTATTCCCTTAGTTGCTGCTTCCCATTTCCCCCACCTCCTCCATCCTGTCTCCGCTTGCTTCTTCTCCAATTCCGGTGCTTGCCCCATCCACACATCACCCCTCCCCCTACCCGTCTCTACTTTAAACCCCCCATTGTAGTCTGTTTCGTTCTAGTGAGTGATGGCGTTCTGCCTTTTAATGTCCTGATAGTGTATAGTTGGCGTGCTGAATGAAGCATGTGTGCATGACTGCTATTACTTGGCACACGTTTAGTCTGTTTATTTTCCGGTCGTGTGGGTACTAGGTATGTGCATGTTTACACCATATTTGGTTGTTCAGCAATGCTGTTTATAGCTGTAAAATCAGACCTCAAGTGAACTAGGTATGTGTTATCACAGGATATGTCAGAGCTTCTAAAGTAACTGTGTCTTTTGCTGTAATTTCTTAGCCACGTTTCTTCTGTGCATTATTATTGAACTGTTTGTTTCTCACCTTGTTGCTTCTCATTTCATAAGGTGGGACTCTATTCCTTCAAATTTCTCCCTTTGGGACAGTTACTTTTTGCGCATTAACCATTGAAGTCTTTCCGTGCGCCATTGTTGCTTAACTTGAATTCTCTTCAAAGGAGCCAGGCTGAGTCTTGATGACATCAATGTCTGCCTGCCCCTCAGTGTCCATGGCAAAAGTAGTCCTTATAATGTGGTGGCAGATGCGCTGTATTTCCACATGTTCACTACTGTAAACCAGGCCTAACACTGCGATTCTTTCTGGGTTTTTTTGTGTGCAGTTTTATATAGAGCCAACACCACTCGTTGGTAGTGGAGTGCTTTACATTAGTACTAGTTACTAATTTTTTTGTGCGGTTTTACATAGCGCCAACACCACCTGAAGGTATTGGAGCGCTTTACATTACATGGGGAGATTAAGTGATTTGCCCAGAATCAGGGATGTTAAGCTGCCACTGCAACTCAAGCCTGGTTTCGCAGCTCCATAGTTGGCAGCTGTGGCCCTTACGCCACATCCTTTCCTGAAAGGAATCCATATCATCTCCCTAGCCTCGGCCTCAGCTCCACGTTTTGTGATTACTGATCAGTTACTTAATCTTCCAGTTTCTAAACATAACAAGCATTGGCAAAGACAGTAGGTCTCGTCTATTGTTTTTAGGTCCCGGCTAGACAGCGCATGCGCTGTTTGGCTCGGCAGCGCATGTGCTGTCTCGAAGAGACGTGTTGGAGTTCTATCTGTGGGCTTACAGGCCGTCCATCCCCTACCAATGGAAAAATTCAGCGTTGCTCGCATTTTCTTTGATGCATTTCGTCATGGCATGCGGGCGTCATGCCCTCTTCTTTTGTTTGGCCCTCCCATAGTGCATGGACCAAGTACATGTGTCCTTACTTATCGGTGGGCTCTGGATGTTATGTCACATCCTCACTTCACTTCAAAGCTCCTCAACTGTTTCTCACTATCACTCTAACGTTTGTTCAGCAAGACCTCGTCAACACCGAACAAGCATTTGCAAAGCCAATAGATTTCTGCAGTGCCCGGCGTATTGGCCTTGTCAATGTGAATGTCTTTTAGACATGTTGTCTAGCAGCACATCTGCTGTTCAGCATGGCAGAAGGTCACAGAAAAAAGCGCTATGATTTGGCCATCGCTGGCCACGTCATAGCGCTTTTTGTGTTTGGAGAGGCAGGACAAACTCAACATGAGGGGTATAGAGGCTCGGTGTTGGCTCAACATCCTGTGATTCTGGGATTTCAGTGAGTTTCAGCCATGCTGAACAGCAGATGTGCTGCTAGACAACATGGCTAAAAGACATTTACATTGACAAGGACACATTGCCGAGACCTATTGGCTTTGCCAATGCTTGTTTTTTGTAGGGGGCTGTGGAGGGAGCCCCAGGGCCCCAGCCATCTCTCTGCAAGTGGCCCCATTTAACAGGGCTGCGCAGCAGCTGGCAATTTTTTATATATATATATATATATGTGTCGAGGTGTCCACCCAAGGCACCCCACACTTTTTTTTTTTTTTTTGGGAGCTGCATGGAAAGCCCCAGGGCCCCTGTGGCCCCACCAGCTCCCTGCTCCTGCAGAACCCAGTCTTTTTTTATTTAAAAGTGAGGTGCCCCTATGCCTTACCGGGGTACCCCACAGCATGTCCCTCATTAGGGGCTGTGGAGGGACGCCCAGGCCCCTTCAGCCCAGCCAGCTCCCATGCTTGCACCCATCAAGGGTGCAGCGAGAGCCGGCATTGTTTCCTCCCAGTGAGACCAGTTTTCTTTTGCTCTGGCATGGTGGATAAAATTCACTCTTTTTCACCGCCCAAGAGTGCGGGCAGGGAAAAGTTTTGTTCTTCCACCTAGCAGGAGCTGCTATGTACTCCCGCCGGGTGGGAGAACAAAACTTTTCCCTGCTCTCGGGCAGGAAAAAGATGATTTCCCTGGGGTTGGGGACCCAAGCACACCAAATCTGAGCTTGTACAGGGGAATGGGGAACCCAGGTGCATTGTATGGCTCTGTGAAGACCCCCCCCCCTCCTGATTTTGAAAGTTTTGGCCCCTGGAGAGGGAATCCCTGGGGCCTCTTAACGCTCGGCGGGTCAGTGCGACCCCCCCTCCCTTAACTATAGGATGGAATATTGGCCCAGGGACGTCTTAGTGGCGATCCATTCAGCAGTTTGTGCTGCTGCTGTGTCTAAAGCTCCTATGGAACAATAAATAGGGAAAAGATGTTTGACGGATCACTTTGAAACGTCCCAGGAAGGAGCTGAGGTGAAAATATATTTTTTTGTAAAGTTTCGTAAAGATTTGTGAAACTGCTCCAAAGATGTCAGCAAACCAAAAATGTATTTATTATGGAACCACAATCCTAACTATAACTACCCAGTGGCAACCGCCACTAAGATATATATATATATATATATATATATATATATATATATATATATATATATATATATTCACACACAAAGTTAGAAAGATGAAATAGTTATGGGTTATTTTAAATCTACGCTATTACACACCACGTTTATAGTACACAAACATCAGAAATACAATAGTTATAGTTAGTTTTTTTAAGTCTTTAATTAAAACATTATTTCTCCAACTTATGCTACGGCCCACAGCGTAACATAAAATCTTGATGTCACTCATACACTCAAGTAACTATAATTGCCCATTGCATATGTATTATTTATTGTATTAAATGACGTGTTTGAAATACATTCATAAATTTGTCATTTATAAATAAAATATGATATACTGTTGAAAATATTTTCTTTTACTTTTAATATAAATATAGCGAGTTATAGTTGCTTCAGTGTATGACCGACGTCGAGATATTATGTTACGCTGTAGTTTAAATGTGGTGTGTAATAGCGTAGTATTGTAATAACCCCTAACTATAACTTCTTTCTAACCTTTGGTTCTTTTTGTGAATTTCATGGGTTTTTAGAAGTAGTTTTTTTTTTACATTTGTTCCTATGTCAATTGCAGTGAAAGATATATATAAATGTAAGTATTTCAAAGAGTGTGTGTTGCTGTTTTTTGGTAGAATTGTGCTATACTTGTGTAGCCTAATGTATTGTGTGTATGTATTTGTTGTAAAGTATGCTTAAGTACTAATGTATTTGTAATTGAATTTTAAAAGTTGTGTTTGTAAGGGTGGATTGTGTAGTAGGAGTCTGCACTATAGTAGGTGTTTTTTTCTGATTTTTGCCAGTAGCACAGTACTATCTCTGAAGTACTGTGGTACTTCTCAATAGTAAGAAAGCTTCTGATAAGCTGGGAACCTTTCGTTTTCAAACTATAGAAAGCTGGATTTTATTTCAGCTCATTATTGGGCTTTGACCTGCTCAGAAGTGGAACAGTTTTGCTTCTGCGTTTGTTCTGTTTGGGTCCTATTTTGCATCATGACTCGAGGAGGAGAACCCAGTGCTGTTGCTCATGCTGCAATGGAGGAGGAGGAGGAGGAGGCCATTGCCCTCAAGGAGCAAGAACTGGAGTTTAGAAAGCAAGGTAAAGAGTCGATGGTGTGGCAGTTCTTCCCTATTCCTGCAGGGGGGAAAAAGTTAACGCCCGGCATGTGACATGTTCATTTTGTCACAAAGTCCTATCCCATGGAACAGGACAGCAGTACTCCTTGAGGACCACAGGAATGTGAAAACACCTTTGCGCCATGCATTCTACCTGTTTGGGTCCGGCAGAAAGGAGAAGAGAGCTGGATTTGGCGCTACTTGAGGAGGGACAATCTGCCGGAGCTGGGGGTATTCCAACTGGTGGAACGTCCACTTCGGCTGTGGCCACATAAGTACTACCACCATCTCGTACTTCTGCACCACCTGCTATTCCACCGCCTGGCTCTGCAGTTGTTGTGAACCCCCTTAGGCAACAGTGCAACATTATTGAGCCTTATGCAGGGACAGCGACATAACAAAAGAACCCTAAGGGTTTTGCAGAGGGCAGCGGTGAGCTATTACAAGCTCACGGTGGATGTTCAGGTCGCTTTCCTCTGTGACTATGACTGTTTGACAATATAAACATTGTTTTTTGCAACAGGTTTTCTTGTGCCCTGTTGGGTGTGTGTTTTTTTCATTTTATAGTTGGTCTGGTAGACCTATAGTTTGAAGAAAAAGAAAAATGCCCCCCCAAAAAAAAAGTTATTTTGAGAACTATTTTCAATTTCATTATAATAAAGAGCTGGTTATTAGTGCACCTTTTGCACTTAGGTAGTAATATATACAAAAGAAGAGTAAAGGAGAAGGTAAGTGAAGGGTAAGTTACATTATGTAGGTATGTTTAGTAAAGGATTAGTATTTTTACTTTCTAATTTTGAAATTTCAAGATTTTACTCGTGTGAAAACACTAAATCACAATAAATGTTATCTACATTTGTTCACATACATACAAAAGAAATGCAAATGTTTTTATTTAGTTTTGTTCAGATGGTAGTAAAAATTGTTAGTAATATATGCTATTGTTTATCACCCAGGAGGGTGCAGATAAGCCTTATATTTTGTTCATCATCAAACCCTGTGGAAAAACACAAATGAAATGGATTGCGAAAAACGTGTTTTAATGCTGTGCTTGTTCAACTGTGAGTTGTACTTAAAGTACAAAAGGAATTTATGATAACTAATTAAATTTATTACTGAAAATCTTGGCGTTGCTTTAGCAATGTGTTTTGTTTCCTTAATATAGGCAATTTTACACAATAACAAATTCAATTTCATCAATAGTTTTCTATTTTACAAACTGTAGGATATGTCCCATTGCTCCATTTAGAAGTCAATTGTGTACATCCAAATTGATTAGTGATTAGTTCTGCATCTTTTTTTGTCTTTGTACATTTTATGATGTCCTCTATTTTGCATACATTGTAATATAACTCCATGAATATTCCACATAGCAAATGCTAAGATAAGAGCATCCGGTAAGACGCAGTTGAAAGCCACTCAGAACCAGAATCCAGTCATTCTCCGATGAGGCCATATCAAAGTGCTTAATTGTAGCTGGTGGTTGCCGGTGGAGGGCACTGTTGTGTCGTGACATCATGTGCAGTAGGACCCTTGTGGTCCTCGGTGGACTCTTTACAAAGTTACATTATCATTTGGGTGTGTCTGGGTGTGGTCAATAAAGTTTATGACGTTGTGCGTTCAGTTAACAGTGTCATGCCGAAGAATAAAGATGGTTGCAGACATCCATGTGTGGCATGGTCATCTGCATGCTTCAGAGCTGGGGAGGACGGGACAACTGGCAACAATTGGTGATAGATGCCCTGAAGAAACAAGACTGCTCTCCCTGAGAGTTTGCCAAGGTCCAGCAAACTGCTCGTGCGTGCTATGTACGCCCCCAAGAAGCAGTCTACAGTTGGCTTAAGTGGAGTTAAGCACCACTTAAGCTCTTGCAAGGCCCTCGAAGAAGGTGAAGGCCCTACAGAGGAGCACAGTCAGAAAGCCTGCCAGAAGCCTACTGGTAATGCCGAAAGAAGAGATACTGTGCCACAGCGTAACACAGAGCCATCGTCTATACAAAGCAGAAACGCTAAAGGCAGCGACAACCAGATACAAAGAAGTTCTAAAGGCAGTGGCTGTCAGGTGTAAGAAAGCACTAAAGACAGAGGTGATCAGGCACAAAGAAGAGCTCAAGTCAGCGACAATAAGGTCTAAGAAACAAAAGTCTACTCACCGGCGGAAAACAGACAAAACGCCTTACAACTTGAAATTCGGCAAGGCGACTCAAACACAAACACAGGGTTGTGTCTACGAAGCCATTGGCCCCTGCAAAACCGACCAAAGAGGCTGCCAGTGGCATTCAGCACAACTCAAAAGGTCTTCAGGAAATTAAAGTTCTCCAAATGGCTGCAGAAAGAGCACCAAATATGGAGCAGTTGCATTCCCGAATCCTCTACCACCATTCGACACCGTCAAAAAGCAGAATATTGGTGCCAGATGGAATGCATGGATCGAAACGTTCGATGACTTCATAGATGCTCTAGAAGAAGTAGATGACAAAAAATCATCATATACTTAAAGAACCTTGCAGGTGATGGAGTGAAAGAAGTGATAAAGATAATATCACAAGCTGATGAAGTAATGTACCATCAAATCAAAGAAATGTTAGAAGCCAAGTTCAATCCAATGCTGAATGTCAACTATGAAAGGTACATTTTCAACCAGGCAAGACAGCAAGCTGGTGAAACGATGGATGAGTTTGTCAAAAGACTTGATACCCTCATCAAGCACTGCAAGTTCAATTAATTCAATGATGAAGTAGCCTTGCATCTCAGAGTCATCGATGTTTGCCTCTCCGATTTGTTCAGATGGCGCATGCTGAGAGAGACTCTCAGTCTAGAAAAGGTTCTCATGGCTGCGAGGGCTGAGTAACATGCAGATCAACAGTCTGCTGATATGGAAGCTGGAAAAGCCCAGAATGAATCTGCGTTGATCATGAAACGTAAGCAGAAACTCAAAGAAGAGGCCCATAAGACGATGTCTCCGAAGAAAACAAAATTGTGTTTCTGATGTGGATTCTTGTTTCCACATGAAGGTAAATGTCCTGCTCTAGGACAGATATGCAAGTGCTGTGGGAAAGAAAACCATTTCATAACAGTCTGCAAAGCGAAAGAGAAGCCAAGTGTATCATGACGAGAAGAGAAAATGGGCACCAGAAAGTTCCAGAAGCATTCTAGCCACGACCACGAGGCCAAACGGCAACAACAGTTGAGGCAAGTAGAAACGAAACGAAGACAATCGTTATCAAAGTTGTCTTTCAAAGGCTCTTCAACGTCATCATTGAGCAACAGTGAAGAAGATGGATGTGCAATGGTGATGTCGACCACAGAACGACGTGCACTTGTAGGATTGGCTGCTTGCAAAGAAGAACACAAGTCAGAGAGATCAGCACGTGAAGTGACCAAACTCATTTGAACAGTGCCCCAAGATCACCCTAAAGTTGAATGGCTGCCCTATACCTTTTATTATTGACAGTGGTGCATCGATCAATACCATGCCGGCAGAAAAATACAACAAACTGTCTCCACATCTAACACCATCAAAAACAAAGGTGTGCACGTGGGCTGCTTCTACGCCATTGCAAAGTCAAGGGTCATTCGTAGCGACCATGAGGCAAGAAAATGACAGTACAAGCACCTATTCATGTCCTCCAAGGTACTGCGTCAAGTGCATGTCTACTCCATTTTAGCACTGCTGCTGGCATGGGACTGATTTCCATCAACTACAACCTCAATGCACATTCTGAAATGGTAAGTCAGTTCTCGTCATAGTTCATGAACCAGGGAAACTCAAGACAATGAAGGTGCAACTTTATATTAATGAGAACATTTGTCCTTTTCCTCAGCGACTCAGTCGGTTTGCTTTTTATTCACCGGAGGCTGTTGAGAAAGAATTAGAGACTTTATTAGAGCATAACATCATCGAGCGCTCGACTGGTCCGACGCCATGGGTTTCGCCCATATTGGTAGTGCCAAAAAGGGACTGTGGATATGCAGTACACATTTGTGTTGCTATGCGTCAGGCCAACAAAGCAATCGAGAGACAAAGACATCCAGACCCATATGTAGTAGACCTGATTACTCAGCTGAAAGCTCCAAATTCTTCTCCCGTTTTGATTTGACCAAAGGATACTATTAACTCGAGCTGGAAGAGAACTGTAGGTACATTACTACTTTTTCAATTCATGCTGGTTTGTTCAGATACAAATCTCACTTTGGGTGTGTTGTCGGCTGCAGAAATCTTTCAGGATGTCATTTGTCTAGTAATTCAACCTATCACAGATGCTTTTAACTACAGTGATAATATACTAGTGTTTGGGGCCACACGAAAGTAGCATGACAAATCTCTTACACAGGTATGCTGTCTGCTCGCTGATGCAGGTCTCACTTTATGGAACAAATCTGTTTATTGTGCAGGTCTCACTTTAAATGCAGAAAAGTGCGAGTTTCACAAAACCAAACTCAAGTTCTTTGGCCATATTTTCTCTGAATAAGTACAAGCATTGTCATCCTCTTGTCCCCCGCAAGATGTAACCATGCTGTGATGCTTTTTAGGCATGGGCAGCTATTGCTCCAGATACATTTGTGACTTTGCCACAGGGAGTGCCCCGTTGAGAGAGTGGCAAAGAAGAATGTTCCCTTACAATGGTCCTCTGAATGTTCCCAAAGTTTCAAGAAAATCAAATACACAATTGAAATGGCTATTTTGATCCGAAGTTACATACCGAGATCATAGTAGATGCTAGCCTTGATGCGTTTGGGCAGGATTCTTGCTCAACACAATGAACATCCAAATGCTTAGAGACACATTGTGGCCTATTCCAGCACAAGTCTATCTCAGACTGATAGTGCCTATTCTCAGCCAGAAAAAGAGAGCCTGGCTGTAGCGTGGACTTGTGAACATTTTCGTGTGTTTCTGTACGTAAAGCATTTCACCCTTGTCACTGACCACCAGGCATTGCTCACCATTTTCGAAAATCCAAAAGCCAAGATGCCCGCTTAAATCGAGAGGTGGGGGTTACGCTTGCAAGAGTATGATTACACTATTGTGCATATTCTAGGGATGGACCAAACCCTGCAGATTACTTCTCATGACTGCTGTTACAGTGTCACAGTGCAACGTCTAAAGTGGCTGAAGAGTATATCAATTTCATAGTAAAGTCTAGTACCCCTGCAGCTCTATCCATTGAGCAAATCATTGCTGCTACCTACACAGACAGAGACATGCTCACACCCAAGGATATCATTGCAACGCAATCATGGAGAAAACAGTCTCGACCTCTCCCAGATGACGTTGAATATCAAAAATTCAAAAATGTGCAGGAAGAACTTTCTATCACTCAAGAAGGTATTATACTAAGAGGTTCGAGAACTGTCAGACCTGAGAGCTTGAGACAACAAGTCACTGAACTGGCACTCAAAGGACATTGTGGCATTGTAGCCACCAAGAGAGTCCTCAGAGACCGAGTGTGGTTTCCTCGCCTTGATGAATGAGTCGAGAAGGAACTGAAAACATGTCACCTGTGTAACTGCTTATCTCCCAAGGCAACACAGCATCTGCTAAATATGCCTGACCTTCCTAAACAAGCGTGGAGAAAAATTGCAGTTGATTTCTTCTGATCCTTAAACAATTGCCATCATTTCATGGTAGTTATTGATGAGTACTCACATTTTCCTTTAGTGGAAGATTTATCATCGACCACCTAAGACAGTCATTTATAGGCTGGATGATATTTTTGCAGCGTGGGGTGTTCCCTCCATTCTCAAATCTGACAGCGATCCACCCTTCAGCAGCAGAGAGTTTAAGGACTTTCTTAGTCGCTTGAACGTCAAGCATCAGAAAAGCACACCTCTCTAGCCACAGGCAAATGGTGCTGAGCGATTTATGGGAACCTTGAAGAAAGTGATTCAGTGAGCTGTACTCGAAGGAATAAGTCTCAAGTCAGCCTTATGTCCAATCCTTCGTGCCTATCAGTCAACTCCCCATTCTACAACAGGTAAAAGCCCTGCCACCTTGCTGTTTGGGAGAGCCATTGGGACAAACCTACCACAATGGACCACCAGTCAAGTAATAGACACTGATCGGAAACGTGTCACTGACATTTCTCACAAGAACAAGATGAAGATCTATGCAGATAAGCTCAGATGCACTTTGGACATGGTTTTCGAAGGAGACCTGGTCCTAGTCCAACAAAAGCAGAAAGGCAAGACTGATGCTCCGTTTGATGCTGATCCATTGAGACTTGTGACATGTAAAGGACATATGGCGACCACTTAGCTTCCTGGAAAATCCATTACAAGAGTCTTGTCACATTGCAAGCATCTGCCTTGATGTTCGTCTGCTCCAGACCTTACGAGTGAGACAAGTCCACCTTAGTGCCTAAGAAAAGCATCTGAGTCAACATCTACAATGCCAAATGACAGTGCAACTCCTTCACCTCGTACGACTCGATCTGGAAGGTTGGTGCGTGCACCTTCACTACTCATTGAGGAACTCTAGTGTTTATATGTTGTCCGTACTTTTTATTTAACAAAGGGGGAGATGTAGTGTTGTGAGATCATGTGCAGTAGGACCCTTGTTGTCCTCGTCGGACTCCTTACAAAATTACCTATCAGTTGGGAGGTATTTGGGTGTGGTCAATAAAGTTTATGGCGTAGTGTGTTCAGTTAACGACTGCATGCCGAAGAATAAAGACGTGTTACACTGCTCTGTGTGTGGCGTTGTCATTTGTGTGCTCCAGAGCTGGGAAGGACGCAACAGGCATCAGTACTTATTTTGGGGGCGGACACCTATTTTTCCACATCAGCTATTGATCGAGAGCAACAGAGGGAAAAACACACTGATCGGAAAGACGGAGGAAGAGAAAGGTGGCAAAACCGCCTGAAAGGGAGGAAGCAGGGACCGATAAGAGTGAGATTAAGCAGGGAGGGTCTGGTAGTGGCAATGAACAATTTACATACAATGGGGAGGCAGCTCAAGAACACCGCACATGCCACTATTACCCCCAAACACTAAGGGCCATATGTATTAAGCCCATTTCCCGTTCGCAAACGGGCCGATTCTCAGAATCGGCCCGTTTGCAAACGGGAACAAGCCTTTTGGGATGTATCATCCCGAAAGGCATTCGTAAAATAGAGAATCGCAAAATTGCGATTCTCTATTTTGCAAATGCATTTAAGTGAAATGTATGAAGCACCTAAGTTGTGCGATTATGGCTTAAGGAATCAGCAAATTACCACCAACTACAGGTTGGTGGTAACTTGCGATTTCTTTGAGAAATGCATTTTTTGCATTTTTCAAAGTGGTATGTGGCGCACATACATGCCCTTAGGGCATGTATGTGCGCCACATGTGCACCCATGCTCATTTCAGGGGTGCAACAGGGTGTCCTTTGGACACCCTTGCAACCTTGAAATTGCATTCTCAATTTGCGATACTCTAATTGCTAATCGCAAATTGAAAATGTCCTCCCATTCATTCCTATGGGCCTCTAGGCCCATAGGAATGAATGGGGAGGGTTTCTTAACTGCGATTCGCAATTTGCGAATCGCAATTAAGGAATATGTAGGATTCGCAAATTTTCTTGCAAATCCTACATACATCTCGTTTGCGATTCTCAAATAGCGATTCTCAAACATTCGCTATTTGAGAATCGCAAACACAAACTTTGATACATATGGCCCCAAGTAATTATACACCAGGTGCAGTTATTCGAAGGGGAGCAGGCATTACACCCCCTTCTAAGGAGAGAAACTCAAATTACAATACTTCAAAATATGACCGAGCCCTCTATATTTTATATAAGTGTAATGTTAGGAACAGCACATTCAATAGCTGGGTCATATTTTGAAGTGTGTGTTAGTGGATTAAAGAGGCATGAGGTGCATTTAATACTATCAGCCTTGGTATTCGGTGCACCGATGTTTAACTGCACCTGCCGCAGGCTTCTGGGCACTGCTTCGGGCACTGTCATTTATTCTTTCACAAATTACGCACTGCCATGTCACAAGTAGTTGTGCTGGCTCCACGCACTACTGAGTACCTGTTTTCTTGTTTTTGCACGGTCTAAAGTTAATGCTTGAAATGCAGAAAGCAAAGCTCAGAAACAGAAAAGAGGCAATCACTGTTAACTGTTTCTGAGCTGTAGTTGCTGCCGTTCATGTGCTGTTTCAGAGAAATTATGAGTTAAAAATATGCATGTTAAACAGTGCAAACACATACAAATAGGCGCTCTGCGCAGAGCAAGAGCAACTGTTCATGATAAGGCCATGGAGCTTAATGCAGAGCTCACTGCATGTGTTTCCAGGTATAACATTTGAACGGCCATTTAAAAACGAGTGGGGTGTGTATATTATTTAATGTATTTGTTGTGTTTATATTTCATGTACCTATCCACAAAGGCAGTGGATCATTTCACATAAAATTGGAAAACAACATTAAGAAGGTAAGCTTGACAGAGATGAGAAGGCAGGGGAGAAACAAAGTCAGACACTAAGGTACATTCTGAACAGATGGTTGTGTAAGTCTTTCCTGAATACTGAAAGTTAAGATACAGTCTAATGGCTTGCTTTACAGTTCAGCAGACTGGATACTCTGTCAAAATGTGACAGATATCCTACCCATCGTATTAAAGTTCCAGAGCCTAAAATACATATGTGATATGGAGGATGGAATATACCCAACGTTTGTGATGGAGTAGCTCGTCCACGAATCAGTGCTTCATTTGAGCCGGTGGTTTTCGGTGCTCAGCACCAACACTTAATCATCAACACCGGGGCTTTTCATAAGCACTAGTTAAGGACACATTCATTTATGGAAGGCACAGGGAGATTAATTGATTTGCCCAGAATCACAGGATGTTGAGCCGATGCGGAGACTCGAACCTGGTTACCCAACTCCGAAGTCGGCAGCTCGAGCCATTATTCCACACCTTCTCCCCACTTTCATGGTTAATAGTTGGTTTTGTTTTAGGCGGCACTAATAGGAGAAATGGGTTGGTGCAAGCTGCCTCATGACGAGAGCCCCGGCACTTATTATTTTGCAAATTAAGTACTGCCGCTAAACCCTAAATAAATCCTTTAGTGCATCTGGTAGGCAGTTCCAGAGTCTCAGTGCTTGGCATGAATCACTGTCTTGTTTTTATTTGTTTTCAGAATAGTAGGAGGGTTTAATGCTTGTGACTTTTGGGTTCTCCTCTGAAATGTAGTGTGTCTTTCAGATAGTTAGGAATGCCAAACATTGTGGTATTTTTTGAAGCATGCATGCCATCCTGAAGTTCATTCTATTTTCTAAGGATAGCCTGTGGAGACTGATGAATGTGTCAAGAATAGCTAGAAAATGGCTCCTGAGAGGCAGGGACTATTACTTCCTGTAGGTCTTTTAGTAGGAATTGCTGGGAATTGTAGTTGCCTTCCATGTATCCAGAATTTGTGCATTCTGTAGTTCTATGCTTGGACTTATAGTCTTCTATTGGCTAATAATTTGATCCATTTGTTTCTGTGCACCAACACAGCACTGTACACACGTAGGTTCCACTCTTTGGATCGTGTCCACTCCTATACCATCACAAGGCCCATTGGTCACTGCTTATTCAACCATCCATGGTGCATTATGACAATACACAGTGTATGTTTGAATCTTTTGTATAAAATCTTCGTATTATTTTTTACTATAAAATCTTGCCTATTTCATCTTTTTAGGTCTCAGCTGCAGATATCTCTATCTGTCACCCGACCTTTATTTCCATTATATAACACATAATTAGGGTTGGCTTTGGATTAGTCCGTTGCCCATGATCGGATGGTTTTTTGTTTATGTTTGATGTCTGCTCTTGATTTGATGACTTTTCGCCCTATTGTTGTATTCATCCCGCCAACGAGTATTACGTCTCGCAGTGTTTTGATTGGATGAATTGTAGTCTTCCACTGTTGCCTTTTGAGGGACTCTATTTTTTCTTATGTATCAGCACTTCATGGGAGTGCATGCTCTTTGTTGCTCTATCTCTCACTTCTTTCCTTTTTCATTTTTAGGTTCCACCTGAAACAGTGCATGCACTGTCATCAAAATCTTTTGTAAACAAAAAAATAATCTTAAAACTTACTTGGAGCCCGCTCATCACTTACCGTTGGTTGGTTTCTATGTCACTCTTGTCCTTGCTTCTTATTGGTCTGTGCCTCCTGCTTCCTCCTGGGGCTTCAGTGGTTGTCCCTGCCATGGTGCATGGCCAAGTACAGCTTGTCGGCTGCCAGTGTCCTTCCACTGGCCGCGCACTCATGCAGGTACTTTTTAATTTCTTTTTAACGTTTTGCCATATGTTCAAGTGCATGTGTCCGCAATCCGTCTCTCTCCCTCATCCCACTGTCCGGGCTCTTAACCCAAGCTTCCTCCTCCACCCATCCTCATGTTGCTTGCCACCCTTCCTCCCGCTGTCTGTTGTTGCAACTCCCTTCTTCTTCCCCTGCATCTCCCTCGTGTTGTTCCCCACCTTTCTCCCAGGTTCTGTTGTTGCTGCCCCATCCCTTCTCTCCTGCACCTCCCTTTTGTTGCTTCCAACATCCTCCATCCCACTGTCATTTGTTGCTGCTTCCTCTATCCTCCACCGCACCGCCCTCGTGTTGCTTCCCTCCTGCCCTCCTCCGACTGCGTGTTGCCCCCATGCTTTCTTAGACATTTTGAATAGCAGCACGGGCTGCTGTACAGCATGACTTAAAGAAAAGAAAAGTGATATGATGCAGTCAGCGCTGGCCTGGTCATGGCACTTTTTTTCTTTGCATTATGCCATGTTGCACAGCAGTCCACGCTGCTGTGTAACATGTTTAAAAAAACACTGACAAAGCCAATAGAAGTGGCATAAGCCAAATCTATTGGTTTTGCCATTGCTTGTTTGAGTGTAGTAAAATGCTAGCGCCAGTGCAATGTGTTCTTATTCCCCGCTTGCTTCCTTTTTTCCTTTTTGGGTCTCGCCTAGGCAGCGCTTGCGCTGTCTCTTCGAGACATGCTGTATTTAGGTATGGACTTGAAGCTCCGCCTATTCTCCGCCCATCTTTTCAATTGGCTGCTGTGCCTGTCCTTTGTAAATGCTGGCTTTTAATTTGTTAATAGGCTTATTAGTCCCTTCTTAGTACCTCCCTGTCTTCTTTTGTAACCTCCCATCAGGACTGGACCTTTTACATGTGTTGTTACTCGATATCTTTTATTTACAGTCTGTAAGCACTATTTTACTAATGACCCTCTCCTAGCTGCTGTTGCAGACAGAACAAGCTCTCCTGCTTTACCCACACATGTAGCGAGGCACGCCTTCAACTTCAACAATGGAAGATGCGCCTTTCATTTCTCTGGCGGGGCTCCCCAAACTCTATGTTCGAGGCACATGAGCTGCAGAATACATACTTGTGCATAGATCGCCATCTGGTGTTGGGCTCGGATGATTGCAGTTTGTTGTTGTCTTGGAAGAAGTCTTTGTAGTCATGAGATAGGTGACTCCTCCCTTGGACGATAGTGCGCATGGGCATCGACTCCATCTTTAGATTGTTTTTTTCCGCCATCGGGTTCGGATGTGACTTGCTGCGCTCCGGTTCGGTACCGTGTTTCCAAACCTTTTTGACGCGCAAACCATCACTACTCGACGGTGTTGTTTCGTTCGTGTGCCCTTCGACGCGCTAAGTCCAAACTCCTCGATTCCGGTCGTCGACACGGGCCGCTGGGCCTATCGGCGCCATTCGGGCCTACGGCTCATGGAAAGGACTCCATTTAAAAAATGCCCCCAGTGTGGAGCTAAATTTCCACACAGTGACCATCACAAGGTTCTCAACCTGTGCTTCTCGCCAGAGCACGAAGAAAAGGATTCCCAAGCCTGCACCTCTTTTCGATCTAAAAAGACTATCCGTGATCGCCGGGCTCGACGACACATTATGGCTCAACAGGCTTCACAGGTGCCACACGACATCTTCGACGAGGGCCCCGATGTTCCAGAGGCAGAAGACTCGGAGGAACTCAACATCGTCTCCGAAGCTGATGACTCCGATGACCACATCACTCCAGGTCAACGAGTGAGTACAAACGCCCCTGCCCCAGCCCCATTATAAAAACAGAAGGCTCCGGTCAAAACTTCGCCTCAAGGCCTAAGTCGAGACCGAGAGAAAACTTCAGAAGCCCCGCCTCCAGGCCCGGCTCCGAAGACCAAGGAAAAGCCTTCCGGCAGCTCGGGACCGAGCAAGCCGCATATCAGTACCCAAAAAACACAGTCGGTACCGAAATCGGGAATACACCCTACTCACGTTACTCCCAAAAAGGCCTCTGCATCGAGCTCTTCGGCACCGAAAGACCATAAGGCCTCGGATCCGAACAAACACCGAAAACCTTCGGATCCGAAAAAGATTTCCGAATCGACATCGAAGCCAAAAGAGCACAAGACCCCTCCTACAGCTTCAGGCCACAAATCGAAACCACGTTCGGAACCGAAAAAATCGGCACCGAAAGGAGACAACAACGAAGAAGAACTGTTTCAACCAGATCCCATCGATCCGAAACAAAAGACATTACATGTGGACCCTAAAACAGGCCATATTGTCAACCTCCCAACGAAGAAGAGGAAATTAGATACCTCACACTCTCCTGAGGTACCTGTGAAGAAAAGAGACTTTGCAACTTCACCCCTAAGACCCTCTTCTCCTGTTCTTCCTACTAAACCTTTGTCTCCTACAAACTCTCCCATACACTCTCTGAGACTCTATCCATGCTCACCCTTACCACCAGAGGATGAGGATGACCTAGGGGGCGGGGTGGACACCATGATGACCCTTTAGATGACCCTGACCACAGGATACATGGGCAGATTACAACGATCCTTCAGATCCTCCAGACCTTCCTGATGCAGATGCATACCCAACAAGACCATCTCCCCCAGATGACAATATAGGGTTTAGTCAGCTTATTAATAGGGCTGCGCAATATCATGGCGTTCAAATACATTCAGACCCCATGGAAGAAGACTTCCTACTAGATACTTTTGCCCAGTCACAAAAGACAATACATACATTACCCATGCTCAAAGGTGTCATTAAACATGCACCAGAAATATTTAAAGATCCTGTCAGGATCAGGATTCTCAATCCTCGGATTGATAAAAAGTATAAACCTGCCCCCAACGATCCCATCTACATTAAAGGACAACTCCCGTTAGATTCTCTAGTAGTGTCCAATGCAAGAAAACGTGCAAATTCCCAAACCTCTGGTGATGCTCAACCGCCAGACAAAGAGTCTAAACTGCTGGACGCATCAGGCAAACGAGTTGCCTCCCAAGCAGCCAATCACTGGAGGATAGCTAATGCACAGGCACTACTTGCCAGATATGACAGGGCTCACTACGATGAGCTGGAAGACCTAATTCAACATGTGCCTGACCAATACAAGGCCAAAGCCAATGATCTGGTCCAGGAGGGCAAGTTAATTACAAATGCATCTATCAAATGTGCCCTCGATGCAGCAGACACCGCATCTAGATCTGTCAATACCAGTGTCCTACTACGTAGGCATGCATGGTTGCGCATTTCTGGTTTTAAACAAGAAGTGCAAACAACTATCTTAAATCAGCCGTTCGATCAAGAACACCTATTTGGCCCAGCTGTAGATACAGCTTTAGAAAAAATGAAAAAGGACACAGACACGGCAAAATCTATGGGAGCATTACAATCTCAAACAACACGAGGTTCCTTTCGTCGCACCTTTTATAGGGGCGGATCCAAAAACATTAGTACAGACACTACTTCCTCCTCCTACAAAAGCCCCACACAAACATCCCCCAACAAGGGATATTTTAGAGGTGGGTACAGGGGAAATAATAACAAAGGGAGAGGCCGAGGAAACAACAATCGAACCTCCCCCACTACCAAACAATGACTTCCCTACTCTCCCTCCAGACCATTCCACTCCGTTTGGAGGAAGACTCTCACAGTTCCTACCTGTCTGGAACTCCATCACTACAGACAAGTGGGTAAGACAAATTATCCAGTATGGTTACTGCCTGGAACTTACAGCAACTCCCCCAACCATACCGCCCAAACAACGGCCAATGTCCACGGAGCATCTAATGCTCCTCAAACAGGAAGTTCTCTCACTGCTTCAAAAGCATGCAATAGAACCAGTTCCCCTCCACCATCAAGGCACAGGGGTTTACTCCCTCTATTTTCTCATCCCCAAAAAAGACGGTACTCTCAGACCAATACTGGACCTCAGACCTTTGAATATCTACATACAATTAGACCACTTTCACATGGTCAGCCTTCGACAGGTCCTCCCACTGCTCCAAATAGCGACTTCCTTGCCACTCTAGATCTCAAGGACGCCTACTTCTATATTCCTATACACCCTGCTCACAGGAAATATCTAAGATTTACAGTGGGCGGTCAGCACTAACAATTCAAAGTCCTCCCATTCGGAGTAACCACAGCACCCAGAGTCTTTACAAAGTATCTGGCGGTAGTAGCCGCCCACTTGCGAAGACAACAAATTCATGTGTTTCCATACCTGGACGACTGGCTGATAAAAGCCAAGTGATACAACCAGTGTGTTCATCACACTCATCAAACAATTAATCTGCTCCACAACTTGGGGTTCACGATAAACCTCATCAAATCACATCTCCAGCCCTCCCACATACATCAGTATCTAGGGGCCACAATAGACACTTCCAAAGCTCTTGCATACCCCAATCCAGTCAGGATAGCCAGTATGCAAACCCTCATAAGAAACTTTCAGCCCCAAAACTTACTACCAGCTCGAGTGTTTATGCAGCTCATAGGAATGATGGCCTCTTGCATTTTCATAGTACCTTATGCAAGACTTCAGATGCGCCCTCTACAGGAATGCTTAGCACGTCAGTGGAACCAGGCTCAAGGTCAACTTTCGGATCTGGTGTTGGTGGACAGCCGCACACATCGCTCTCTGCAGTGGTGGAACACACAAAACCTTTCCAAAGGGCGGCCGTTCCTAGACCCAGTTCCACAGAGAGTGCTAACAGCGGACGCATCACTCACCGGCTGGGGAGCCCATCTCCTAAACCATACAATTCAAGGCCAGTGGACCCCTCAGCAAAAGGTGCTCCACATCAACCACCTGGAGTTACTAGCAATCTTTCTCGCATTAAAATCATTCCAACCACATCTCACCAACAAGACTGTCCTTGTCCGCACAGACAATATGACAGCAATGTATTATATACAGAAACAAGGAGGAACACATTCTTTGCAGCTTTCTCAACTAGCGCAAAACATATGGAGATAGGCCATCCCACAAAAGATACACCTTCTAGCAGAACATCTTCCAGGGGTACACAATCAGATTGCGGATCTGCTCAGTCGCCAGACACAGCAGATACACGAATGGGAACTTCATCCTCAAGTTATTCAACCATTTTTTCACATGTGGGGCCACCCAGACATAGATCTGTACGCCACACACGAAAACGCAAAATGCCCAACTTTCGCCGCCAGGTATCCACACCCATTGTCCAAGGGCAATGCGATATGGATGAACTGGTCAGGCAGATTTGCGTACACTTTTCCGCCACTCCCACTCATTCCATTAGTAGTGCGCAAGCTCAAACAACAGTCTCTCAAAATGATCCTAGTTGCTCCAACATGGGCCCGGCAACCATGGTTCACAACACTTCTGGAACTCTCACTAGTACCACACCAAAAACTACACCTCTCCCCAAAGCTTCTTACACAGAACCATGGAGAGATAAGGCATCCAGATCCAGCTCAACTGAACCTGGCAATCTGGCTCCTGAAGTCCTAGAATTCGGTTACCTCAACCTCTCACCGGATTGTATGAACATTATTAAAGAAGCTAGACGCCCTACTACTAGAGCTTGCTATGCAGCCAAATGGAAAAGATTTGTCATTTACTGCAATAACAACAAAATTGACTCACTAGATGCTTCAATTCAAAACATTATTTGCTACTTACTGCATCTACAAAGATGTAATCTAGTATACACGTCCATAAGATTACATCTTGCTGCCCTTGCTGCTTACCTACAAAACAGACAACATTTGTCATTGTTTAGGGTACCTGTTATTAAAGCGTTCATGGAAGGCCTTAAAAGGATAATTCCTCCCATAATCCCACCCTCTCCAGTGTGGAATTTAAACATTGTCCTTACTAGGCTCATGGGTCCTCCATTTGAACCTCTACACAAATGCAAACTGCAGTTCCTTACATGGACAGTAGCTTTCTTAGTCGCAATCACCTCTCTCAGAAGAGTAAGTGAGATCCAGGCTTTAACCATACAAGAACCATTCTTACAAATACATCCTAACAAGGTGGTTCTTAAAACAAACCCGAAATGTCTTCGCAAAGTAATCTCTGCTTTTCATCTTACTCAATCTTTGGAATTAACCGTTTTTTTCCCAAAACCAGATTCGGTAGCAGAGAGAGCTCTTCACACACTTGATGTCAAAAGAGCTATACTTTATTACATTGACAGAACTAAACCTTTTAGAAAAACAAACCAACTGTTTGTAGCTTTCTCTCCACCTCACAAAGGAAACCCCATCTCCAAAGCTGGAATTGCCAGATGGATAGTCAAATGTATTCAAATATGCTACCAGAAAGGAAAACGCACATTAACAATTCCCCCTAGAGCCCATTCAACAAGCAAACTAGGGGCTTCTATGGTATTCTTAGGGAACATTCCCTTAGATGACATGTGTAAGGCAGCAACATGGTCTACGCCACACACCTTCACCAAACACTATTGTGTAGACGTGCAGGCAAAACAACAAGCTTCTGTAGGCCAGGCTGTTCTTAAAACACATTTCCAGACCACTGCAACAGATACAGGTAACCACAGCTAGGGGAGAGCACTGCTATACAGTCTATGCATAAGTATGTATTCTGCAGCTCATATGCCTCGAACGGAAAATGCTACTTACCAGTATGCATCTGTTCTTGGCATGTAGAGCTGCAGAATGACATATGCCCACCCGCCTCCCGGGCACCTCTATCTGTTCCAGTGTTATCTTACTTAGATACATTACACATGGACATCTTATCTGTTCTTACAAACTCCATCATTTCCCATCATGGCGAAAAACAATCTAAAGATGGAGTCGATGCCCATGCGCACTATCGTCCAAGGGAGGAGTCACCTATCTCGTGACTACAAAGACTTCTTCCAAGACAACAACAAACTGCAATCATCCGAGCCCAACACCAGATGGAGATCTATGCACAAGTATGTCATTCTGCAGCTCTACATGCCAAGAACAGATGCATACTGGTTAGTAGCATTTTCCTTTTTCAATATTTATGTGCTTTTAGGTAGCAGCACGGCAAGGGTTGCGTGCTGCGCTGCTTACAAAAAACGTAAAATATTGAAAACATAGACTTTAGGAGCCACGCCTTTCATTTCTCTAGCGCCGCACGCAAAACTCTATTTTTTCAATATTATATACTTTTAGCAACGAGCGCTGCACACCGCCTGTGCCGCGCTAGTTACTAAAAGCACATAATATTAAAGAAATAGACCAATAGGTCTTGTTTTATTTCTCCACTTCTCTCTACCCGGGACTGCCACTTCCGAAGCATTTGTTCCTTCCCACGTAAACAAGGCTGTTAATCTTGGCCGGGTGGGAGGGGGTAGACAGCCTTTTGCTTGAAATCAACTGCGGTGACAGAGCCTGCTTCCCAGCCCGCCACAGCCGCTTACAGGTCCCAACTCCTTGCCCCTCCACTCTCAGCTCGGACTTCTGTCGGGGACTTACTTTTCACTCTCACTTCCCTTTTGATTTTACGTACCTGTCCTTCCCTCCCTTCCCCGCCGTCTGAATCAGGCAAGCTGCATGATTTCAATCCCCACCCCCAAAGCCCGATGAACTGGTTATTCCCGTTTTATCGATAATCAGTGATCAACAGAAGTTCAATGTTTCAAAACATTGTCTGAAAAGCGGAGCACGTCTGCATTAACTACTTATTATTTGAAATTCAAATACTCCACTGGTAAGGACTACACATTGGCTTTGTGCGCGCGTGCTTGCATCTTTGCTTGCAAGTCTACGCTTTTCTTTGCAGCTAGTGGGGTACTTTTGGTAGGTAAACAACAAAACGTTACCTAAGAAACATCTTTGTTAGAAAGAAAAGGGAGAAGAGATGTATTATAAACCGCCTAATGTTCGTTGTGCAGTTGTTACATTTTGACTTGCGTTTTATTGTAGCAGACATAACGAGAGATGACAAGTTGTAGCTGCGTGTCATAGTGCCTATATAGGCAACACTTCCCACCCTTTGCAAAGTTAGCATGCACAATGGAATAAATAAATACACAACACAATTCTTTGTTGGGAAAAGACTGCTGCAGGTTTATTCCATACAAAAGTATGCAACATGGTGGGTTAACTTGCGGGCGATCCAAGGGTAGGCAGCGGTGACTGACCTACGCTGCCCTGCCTGCCTGAAGAGCCAAATAGCACCGTATCCAATCGGTTCTACCAGTTATGAGGGGATTCCCCCTTGAATACCGTGAACCACTGGTCCACCACTTTACTCACGCCCTTTTAGGGCGGAGCGTTGCAAGGCAAGCCCCCGGTTGCTCAGGCTTCCAACCGCCCGAAGGACTAGCGGGGCGCCGACGATTCCTTCTCCAGGGTTCTGCCGTAAAGACTCCTGGGGTTTGGCACATGCACCCCTATTGTGCTCCTGAAGAGGTACCCTTCTGTACGCTTCCACCTCCAGATCGCCCTGTAACTCCGCCAAAGCTCTGGATGTTGTCACCGTCGCCTCCAGAGCCCCCCACCAAGGTCTGTAGTTTCCTTTAATTGCAACCTGCTGTTTTCAGTGCCTCGCACTAATGTCCAATAAGAACAGATCCATGCCCACCTATGACAGGTGCACCCCGTCCTCTTCTTTGTTGACCTTTAGTCCTTCTAGGTAGACCATCTCCTTAGCTACCTCTGACAGGTTTGCCCCGTCCCTATTGGGGGACCATGTGTGTTACGCGAAAAAGGCCACGCCAATTTACCTAGCCCTTCATAATTATATTGAGTTTGAGTTGAACCATGCCCTCCAGCTTGGTGGGCTTGTCAATGGCTTTAATTTCCTTTCTGTCGGAATGAGATGGCCTCCCCGGTGGGGGGATCTACTGTTCTTTTCTTAAGCACAGCTTTAATACCCATCACTTTATTGCATGCTCTATAACCTCCTGCTATCTGCCGTTACCATCCTTCTAGGTGGACCACTTCCCTATCTAACTCTGATTGGTGTGCCCCGTCCCTGCCCATCAGAGAACGGCATGTACAAATCTCCGTGTCAATGAGGGGAACACATTCTGGCATACTTGGAATTTAATTCGGATCAAAAAGGAGAAATGAAACTTAAAGCACATACTTAGTACATGCATGCACTCGCCACTGCACAGCTATCTCACAAACATAATAACAGTACAAGGTGGCTCAGCGAGTTAAACATCGCTGCTGACTTGGGATGTTATGGGTGGACCATACTTCTGAGGTGGTGTCTTGTTTTCGCCTTTCAGATAATATAGAGTTCTACAAAAACTCCCACAACACGATGGCTCACACAGGCGAAGCGGAAGACATAACACAATAAACACTAACACCTTCAGAAAAGGGTTTTATTTTACAAAATGCAAAGACTCTCTCTTTAGAATAAGGCTTGGGATTTATTTATGCAATGCTCTCTAAAAGAAAGGCTTTCTCAGATGCCAAATGCAAATGTATATAGAGATATATATTTATATGCAAGCAATAAGCATGGATAATAATAATGAATAAACAAGCAGCAGATAATATGAGATAATACTCAAGCAAATATACTGGACGTCCTGCAAAAGATCAGAAAGATATATACACTGAATAGATCAAATGAGAACTTTAGAGGTGCACCTTGGCTCACTCACACATCACAAAGAAAGCACACTCACACATCACAAAGAAAACACATCAAATGATCACAGCCACTGGCTCACATCACAATGGCAATAATCAAAACTCAACACATCACCTGGTGCAAACACTGCATCTTAGCCCACTCCTGACCGGGGAATTCACAGCCGGGGTTAAGAGCTCAGCAACCAGGGTTCTGCCGAAGTAGACGCGTCCGTCCCCATTCGGATTCCAAAATCCCGGTTTCTAAGTCAACAACCCTCAGCTTTATAATCACAAAACTTGCACTAGAAGGTTCAAGAGTCCTTTCCTCCGCCAGAAACCCTGCTGAAACTGGCCAGCTTCCAGGCAAGCATTCCATGGCAGGAAGGAGTTCCCACGATACCTCTACAGTCTAGCATATTCCAGTATCTTGACGAAGCTCACAAAGCCTTCTAGAGTACATTAAACAATCTCTCACAAAAACAAGAAGACCTTGAATGTGATTAACCCAAACAACTTGCGAGCCTGTCCGTGCGCGCAGAGAATCTCTCAAGCAAGGCAGAGTCAGAATTCAGGAAGACATGAGGCCATGTCAAAGCCAATAGTAAGAACGTCATAATTCTACCAATGTACAACACAATGCACATTTGTGCACAACTGCCTATAGATTCACATACTTCATCTCTCAATGTACTATAGCATCACGTGCTTCATCTCTCAATGTACAACACCGAGCACATTTGTGCATCACTGACCAAAAAGCTCATTCCACACCTCTCATTCTCTCTCTCTCATGCTTTCAAATGCACACCCCACACAATCTGTTCTTGGCAAGGCTGTCCTACTCCGTGACAGCTCCCACTGAACGACTGCAAGACTACAAGAAAGAAACTTTTAAGAGAAGCAAGGCATATGTAGGACGTCGTACATTCAGGCTAGGATAAAATAACACACTAAAGTCAATTAATATAATGGTGGTCAAAGGTCATCACAGGGTGTCAGACAACAAGAGTGCCTCTAGCACTACAGGTGGGTAAATGTTATTTTATCTTTACAATGAGTAATGGTAACAGTTGCAGTTGCTATTTAAAGCACTTAGAGGTGACAGGAGCGGCGCTTTAATTTTTTTAAATTCTTTTTCATTGGGTTCTCAGTTCAATGTAGCAACACACCTTAACAGCAGCCCCTGCAAAATGCCTAGTGGTAAGGGGTAATAATTCGCCTAATCTTTATGAGCAAGGGAATCACGTCAGAGAGACAACTGATTTGCAGAGTATCACACAATGCGAGGAGGCAAGGGACAACTGTGATTAGTGTGCAAGTTTGCTATCTACACCAGTGACACTAGTTGTTTTCCTGCTTCAGCAGAAATTGTATTGCTGTGCTTTAAAAGGAGCCCTATGGTTTCATCTGAAGACAGCATAATTTGAAAAGCAGTAAATTCATCGACGCAGCATGCTTCCAACAGACACACCCCTTCGGCCTGCAGGGAATGGTGTAATTATTTCGCAGACCATGCACGTGGTACATAACGTTTCTTATCAAGTTTTGGTGTGCAAACACCAGGAAGAAAGTGCACAGGCGATTTGTCAGGGTGGTAGTAAGCAGAAGAGGGGCACTGACAAAATGGACGTTTACCAGCGATGCTCTAGTTTTCGAAGGGTGTGGCAGAGTGTTCGGGTTTTGATTTGAAATCGGGTTTGCTGATGTCTAGACTGAAGTGGATGTAATTTATGTCCCCGGAGGCACTCCAGCTAATTCCTGGCTAGAGGTTTTGTTTTCCAGTGATGCGAAGGACGTTCGGATTCTATCTACTTGCTAAGTCGTAGGAGGAGACCCAGGAAACATCGAGTGGATCACATAACAGTTTTGTGTCAGAGGCATTTGAATTTATTCCACATAATGCAGATAAAGCAGACGAACAACTAGTTACATAACTTGCCTTCTAAGTTCCAGGCTTGGCTTCACCTAAGGAAATAATTCGGTCCTGGAGAACTCTATTTTTATTCTGTTCCTCATTACCTCATTTGCCGCAATCAGGGGCAATTAGAAACAGTCTGACTCCGGTTTGATGCACTAAATAAATGGCTGAATATTTCCATTAATATTTATAGTTCTGGTCAAAACTGTGGGGCTCTGGAAACATGCCATCATAAGGATAAAATAACCCTTTCTAGACTCTTACCTCCTCTACCCCTCCTTGCATCATCTCATACCTCTTTTACTATTATTATTATTATTATTATTATTATTTAACATTTCTTAAGCGCATAGCTACCCTAAGGCATCCCAGCGCTAGCAGCCGAGCGAGAAGAGGAGAGAGCTTACAGGTTGATGTTCTGGAATAACCAGGTTTTCAGGTGCTTTCGAAAGGTAAGATGATGGGTCTCTGAGCGTAGCTGCAGGGGAAGGGTGTTCCAGAGCCTGGCTATGCAATAAGAAAAGAAGCTGCCCCCACTTCGTATCTTTTGGATTTTGGAGATTACGGCCAGGCTCAGGCTCGCAGAGCAAAGAAGTTTCCTAGGTTGATACAAGGTGATGAGGGACTTATAGATATGAGGACTTTTGGCCATTAAAGTTTTGTGGGCTATACAAAGGGATTTGAATTTGATCCTCTCCAGAATTGGTAGCCAGTGTAGAGTCTTCAGACACGGCTTCGTCTATTGTGTTCTGGGAGTCCCAAGCAGCAACCTAGCATCGCAATTCTGGGCCACTTGGAGTTTCCTTATAGTAGATTTAGGTGCACCCAGATACAAGGAGTTACCATAGTCCAAGCACGAGAGGACTAGAGCCTGGACCATAGTTCTTCTAGCCCCCCAAGGGAGAAGAGGAAGAATTTTCCTCAGCATTCTGAGGATGCTGCGAAAAATACCTGCCACTTCCACCGCTTGGTGATCAAATTTTAATGACTTATCAAGCCAAACCCCCAAGCTTTTGATCTTAGTCTTTGGGGTGGGTGCAAGTCCCAGACATGTTGGCCATTGTAGTTTGAAGTCCACGTTGGACTGATTGCCCAAAAACATTATTTCCGATTTGTCTCCATTGAGCTTAAGGCAGGAGTGTTGCATCCAGGTTGCCACCTTCTCCAGACAGGGTTCTAAGTCAGAAGGAGCATTGTGCGGATGATTTAGGGAAACTACCAGCTGAGTATCATCCGCATAGGTGACAGTTTTTTATCCCGAATGGCAGGACAATGTCCGCCAGCGGCCTCATGTATATGTTAAATAAGGTCGGACTCAGGGATGATCCCTGAGGTACTCCATACTTCAGGGGGACACACCTGGAGGTGGATTCTCCAGCAAATACTTGAAATGTTCTGCCACTGAGGTATGATTAGATCCATGAGATAGCTCCTCCCGACACTCCTACATTCCTAAGCCTGTTGAGGAGGATATCGAAATTGACCGTGTCGAAGGCGGCACTTAGGTCGAGGAGAATGATGGCCTCCCTGGTCAATAATCTTTTTTTATTCCTCCACTATGGTGATGAGTGCTGGTTCTGTTCCCAGCAGGGGACGAAACCCAGTCTGAGAGTGGTGTAGGAGATTATGGAATTCTAAGAAAGTCGACAGACTGGAGTTAACATGTTTTTCCATAACCTTACAGACCCAGATATTGGGCGATAGTTGCTCAAAACATCTGGATTTAGGCTCGGTTTCTTCAGTAAGGCTCTCACCATGGCGTGTTTCCAATAAGGTGGAACCTGACTATTGGTGATGGAGAGGTTAATGACTTCCAGTATTACTGGAAACACCACCTCTTTGACCTTGCTCATCTGGTATGGGGGGGCCGGGTCACACGGGGAGCCAGATTTTATCCGGGTAAAAAATTTTAGACGTGTGTCCTGGTCTAGCAGAGGGAATTTCTCCAAGGACGACTGGTCGGGACTAGAGGCCTGGAGATATCGGAGAGATCACAAGTGGGGGCTGAGACAGGAAGATCACTGGGAGATGGGGAAACAGGGAACGTATTGTATATGGTCTGAATTTTTTCCTGAAAATAATCTGCAAATTCATACACCGATCTATGGAGATTGTGGTCAGGTTTTCAGGGGCCTGGATCTCTAGTAGGGTCTTTGCTATGTGAAAAATATCTCTAGGAGTATTGACTGCTGAGTTGATTTTTGCTTCGTATTAAAGAGCCTGGGCTTTTCTGATTTCCGCTTAGTAGTATTTTATGGACTCTCTATACTCCCTTTTACTGGTCTCACTGTAATCCTTCTTCCATTTTCTTTCCAGGCGTTTACAGGCCTGGTTGAGCACTCTAAGCTGGGGCGAGTACCACGGCGTTGGCCTCTCTCTCCTCCTACCGGGAGTCTCTTTAACCGGAATCACTTTATCCAGTGAGGATTCTATCCAGTGTGAGAATTTTCCTAGGGATGAGGTAGGGCTAGAGTCTAGGATGGGCTTGTAGCTCTTTAGTGCACTAGCCCAAGACTCTATTGACAGTTTTGCCCAAGGGCGATCTTTCCTGATACTGATTTCCGCGGGATTGCGTTGCATGAAAATTTTTTAAAAAGAGGGGAATCAGTGAGTGGTCCGACCAAGGCAGGGGAATAGGGGTACCCACCAACAGCTTATTGTTATTAGTAAACACCGGGTCTAGGGTATGGCCTTTAATATGTGTAGGGCCTATGACGTTTTGGTTCATTTGTATAGCTGCTAAGTCATGGGAAAGTTCTGAGGCCTCTAAGTTTTTTTGATTTTCGAAATGTAAATTAAAATCTCCTAGCAATGTAATATTGGCGGATGAGCCTACTAATGACGCTGCCACTTCCGGAAGGAAGTTAGTAAATTGCCCCACCCAACCTGGCGGTCGATATACAAGTACTCCTGAGAAGGAGCACGTTGCCGAGAATGCAATAGAAAAGAGCAGACTTTCACAGTCGGGCACGGGGTTGTGTTCAACCCGGCATTTGAAGGAGTCTTTGAAGATGACTGCAATGCCGCCCCCTTTCTTATTCTCACGATCTCTACGCTGGATGCTATACCCTTGGGGGGGGGGGCGGGGGGAGGGTATAGCATCAGATCTCCCAAACAAGCCTTTCTAAACCCTTCCATCCAACTCTTTCCCCCCTCCACCTCCCGTCTACTCATCCCAAATCTCCTCCTACTGCTATGAGCTCCATAAAAAAAGCATTCGCAATGCAATAGGTCTCGCATTTGCGAGAGCTTGAGCTATTGGCATTAGAAATGACAATCCTTTTATTTATGTGCTTTGAAAACCTGCAAGTGGTGCGTAAACACGCACTTTGTACTGATAGTCCTTGCTTACAAGAAGGAAGGATGGCAGTAAAAGAGGCGCAGTTACTGCGAACCTTGCTTCTCGTAAGCAACGACTATAAGTACAAAGTGCGTGTTTACGCTGCAGGTTTTCAAAACACATAAATAAAAGGCATTGTCATTTACAATGCCAATAGCTCAAACTCTCGCAAAAGCGAGACCTATTGCATTGCAAATGCTTGTTTGTTTTTTTGCAGTAGCGTTCACTTTGTTCCCTCTTTTTTTTTACTTTTAATTTACCATTCATACCATTCAAACGTGGCAGTTCGCTGTGTTGGATCAGTTAATAAAAATGGCTGCCTGACGTCACGAAGCATGCCTTTACAACAACTTCTACAAAATATTTAAACATGAACTGTGTATTGTGGTAATGAATAATTGAGAGTGTTGGCCTTTGGCAAACAGTGTCCTGAACTGGGAGACCTGCAGTTGTGAGTATGCCGAAAATAGATAAACGGGGTTAAAGCCAAAACATTGCTTACTTCTCTCAACTGCTACATTCACAGGCCGTTTGTTCATGCAATGTGGCTGCAACATCACATTGCATCCAGGTAGGCATCAGGCTTTGAGAGCTAATGGAAGGCTTAGTATCAGCCGGTATGATAAGCGCAACAATTCCCCGTCTAAGGTATGGTACTATAAATCAGGTTCTTACCCTTTCTGCCCATGTCAAATGTTCACACTTCCATAAACACCACGAGGTAGTCTTGTGAAATTGAAAAATGCCCCACCACCGGGATCCTATTACAGAAGGTGGCAATGAGGCACCGCCTCCAGGGCACTTAGGTATTACAGAAGGATCTGCAGACACTTGAGAGGTGCTCTTTCTGTTATATGGATCATTCTGACACACATTTCATGCGTGCCCAGTCCTTAGAGGATGTTTCCTCATTTGTAGAGGATGAAAAGGAGGGAACACCTGTGCCTCTGCTCCCGTGCTACAGACGTAGGCGCAGAGGAAGAGCACTAATTGTGTGCGACATACGAAGTGGTGCATAGTGCACCCAAGCTCACCCTTTGGGGTGCACAGAGGTCTCAGGAAGCCATTAGGCTTCTCTCCGTTTGCAGAGATAGGCACTTACCTTTGAGATATTCCTGTCCCCTTTGCAAGGTGCTGCTGATCACTCCGCTTTGAAATATAGACCGCTGGTTCAAAGAGCTGGTCCACTTTTCAGTGCAGCATAGACCCCAATGTAGGACTGAGTTCAGACCTGCACTGGATACAGCCTGTGTTTTTTAATGTAATAGAGCACACACAGTCCCTGTCCGCATGGGTGCATCAAAATGAGGGTGTCCCCCCACGCAAGCAGGGATACAGCACAATTTTACATAATACAGTGCCTTGTGTGCAAAGTGAAAAAATAATGTGAAAAGTTTATAAAAAGACCAAAAAATAATCAAAATAACACTGCTAAGTGAAAATAAATCATTTGCAACGGATCCACCATTGTTCGAGCTTGCCATTCTTGTGTTCGTGAGATAGGTTAAGTACAGTAACCCTTCAGTGTTTCTATTTTGACATTTATTGCCAAAGCATGCAAAATGTAATTTCCCTTTTCACTTTGCCTCTTTCAGCAAATTTAACTTTCTCAAAGAGGTTGGTAATGAATCCGACATCAAGGAAGAGAAGTCTTCTCTGGTTGTGAACTTGAACCGCCCGGATTCAATTAAAGGAAAATCTTTCAATGAATGGTTGAAAAAGGTAATGGATTTCCCAACAACTCATGAGTGTGCCTAATGTGTAAAACAGTTGTGTGGGAATGTGTTTACAAAAGTTTGGATTCCATTTAAACATCTCTGCTACATCAGACTGCAGAAACTCACCAGTGCAAATTAAGGCCCAAATTTACTAAACGTTGGGGTGAGTACTCAATACTCATGTGACACACAATGGGTGCTTTGCAACAAACAGTGGCACAAATGACATTGTCAATTAACTTTCATGAGCAAAATAATTTTTGTGTCAAAAGTTGACAAAAGAGCAGTACTATTTGGTAACCTATGCAAAGTGGGTGTAATGTGGCGGGAACAGGGCAAAAACCTTTGGGAATCCAGGCAAATCCATATCAACTGAAGTCATGCAGAGTAGCAAAAACAAATAAAGTCCAGCCAAGTAGCATAACCTAGCTTTGTGTGGAATCATAGTGCCAAATGAAATCAGTGTGAAGTAATGTGCAAAAGGTAAACCAACATATGATATTGCCAAATGTACTACATTTAATTTCCATAAAATTACAAACACATTAGGTGATTTACACTTGAGCAGTTATCTTTTTTTAAGTTCTAGAAATAATTTATTGATCATAGTTATATGAAATATAAGATAAAAAACATTCTGTAATGAACAACAGAATTATGCTTTAACATAGAAAATAGTATATAATTGAACTTCATATCTAGAATACTACATGTATTCCTATTAATGATTCAAAACATTAACAATGGGAATATATACAAAAATCCATGTATGATCAATAAGGAAATTAGAAAGAAAGCTAAAAGGAAAGACAAGAAAAAGAGAAAGGACTGAATAGTGGGGAATTAATTAAAAGCTAGAAAGTTTGAGAAGTAAATAAGTGAAGCATATGTAATAATAAACATGGAGCATTATATTCTGATAATTCAGTAAAAACCATAGCATGTTATAGAAAAACAGTAATTTAGAATCATCATGTTGTTATTAAGAATATATATATATATATATTTCAGGTCCGGCTTGCACCAACAATTGAGAGGCACTCGAGTGCGGACACGGAGCCTCAAGCGGCAGCCCATTTATCCGTCAGGAACCCCGCGCAATAAAGGAAGTTCCTTACCTGCAGTTCCGGACTGTGCGTGTTCCTTTCCACTAACAGCCTCTGAGGAAGATTTGTGAAACGCGTCAGGCAGTGGTGGTTGGGCTGCTAAAGGCATCAGCAGTCCGGGGTTCCTGACGGATAAATGGGCTGCCGCTTGAGGCCCGTGTCCGCGCTCGAGTGCCTCTCAATTGTTGGTGCAAGCCGGAGCTGAATATATATATATATATATATATATACACAGCCCATCCCGACATGGTGAACTCTGGGATCTGTAGTTCATATCTTAAAACTACAGTGGGCGTGTTATCAGGTGATCATGGGGAGGAGTTCCCCATCCAATGGGAACGCAGCCAGAGGTTCAAAAAGGTGTGGGTGGATTTGTGCCGTGTTTGCAGTGGCATCTGAGGAAGGCGATGGAGCGCCGAAATGCATTATGCCCAGTGTCCTAATAAAGGCTTCCGACAGGATTCCCCCGTGTGGCCTCTTGCTTCTCTGCACTGGAGGGGTTTGGTTTTGGATATTTGCACGCTGGCCAGTAGCGTGCTGAAGAGGCCCCGTTCCATCAAGAGGCCGGGGCATTGCTGGTTCAGCTGTTGCTGTTTGTGTTTTCACCAAGGGATTGGTAGCTCCGGCCCGCCTCGAAGTGCAGACTAGGGAAAGGGCTTCTGCAGGGAGCAGCTCGTGACTCTACGAGGTGGCGGGAATCATTGTATCCCGTCCCATGGCCCGCCTGCTGTCTGCACGAGGGGCTGGAACGTCAGTGGGGACCCAAGGAAGCCCGCGGACATTTATTCAATACAGGGCCATTCATCTGGACATTGCACACCTTGCCCTGGAAATTAGGACTATTACGGTCTTTCCCCCATACACAGCCCATCCCGACATGGTGAACTCTGGGATCTGTAGTTCATATCTTAAAACTACAGTGGGCGTGTTATCAGGTGATCATGGGGAGGAGTTCCCCATCCAATGGGAACGCAGCCAGAGGTTCAAAAAGGTGTGGGTGGATTTGTGCCGTGTTTGCAGTGGCATCTGAGGAAGGCGATGGAGCGCCGAAATGCATTATGCCCAGTGTCCTAATAAAGGCTTCCGACAGGATTCCCCCGTGTGGCCTCTTGCTTCTCTGCACTGGAGGGGTTTGGTTTTGGATATTTGCACGCTGGCCAGTAGCGTGCTGAAGAGGCCCCGTTCCATCAAGAGGCCGGGGCATTGCTGGTTCAGCTGTTGCTGTTTTTGTTTTCACCAAAGGATTGGTAGCTCCGGCCCGCCTCGAAGTGCAGACTAGGGAAAGGGCTTCTGCCGGGAGCAGCTCGTGACTCTACGAGGTGGCGGGAATCATTGTATCCCGTCCCATGGCTCACCTGCTGTCTGCACGAGGGGCTGGAACGTCAGTGGGGACCCAAGGAAGCCCGCAGACATTTATTCAATACAGGGCCATCCATCTGGACATTGCACACCTTGCCCTGGAAATTAGGACTATTACGGTCTTTCCCCCATACACAGCCCATCCCGACATGGTGAACTCTGGGATCTGTAGTTCATATCTTAAAACTACAGTGGGCGTGTTATCAGGTGATCATGGGGAGGAGTTCCCCATCCAATGGGAACGCAGCCAGAGGTTCAAAAAGGTGTGGGTGGATTTGTGCCGTGTTTGCAGTGGCATCTGAGGAAGGCGATGGAGCGCCGAAATGCATTAGGCCCAGTGTCCTAATAAAGGCTTCCGACAGGATTCCCCCGTGTGGCCTCTTGCTTCTCTGCACTGGAGGGGTTTGGTTTTGGATATATATATATATATATATATATATATATATATATATAATAGGTCCTAACTATAACTATCTACTGGCGACCGCCAGTAGATAATATATATATATATATATATCCATATCCAAAAACAGTCTTTGTTTTCCCATACGAAAAAGACGGCCAGGGCGCAATTTTTATCAAGTGTGTAACCTTTAATTCAAGGCAAAATAAAGAAAATATCCTGATGCGTTTCGAAGCACAGCTTCTTGGTCATGGGTCAGTTTACAATCACCATTACTGGACATGGGTACCTGTGGTCCACCATCACCATAGAGGTAGGACTTCACAGGGCAAGGTATTTTACATAACTTTGGCGGCCATCTTTTAACGTGGGAACGTAATTGTTAAAGCATGGTTTCTATATTGGTAATCCACCAATCTTCCATCAGATATACAGTTATTCAAGTGTCATAAACTGTAAGCTTCTTTTGTTCAAAAACCAACAGAAGAAACAATATTAAGAAAGTTCTGCCGCAGTGGGCATTAAACTACTTTCGTTAATCATTAATTGTCCAATTCTGCCCCAGTTGGCTACATACAGATACATAGTGACGATCCGTCACCTTCTTACAACAGGCGGAAACTGCAGCTCCGCTATTCGGTAGCTCCCACAAGATATAAGATCTTTTGCATTCTTCATGCCCTGTGTGACCTACAAAACATAAAACCACTGTTAGATCCTTATACTTCTTAAAATTAAAATATGTAAAATCGCTTTCTTAGAAATTCATGTCAGAACTTTAACTCCAATAATAATAGAAACATCAATGTATCACAGACTTGCTCACCCCAAATGTACCGACAGTTCTTCGTCCCTGTTCAACCCATTGGGAAATATAGTATTATATTTAATGATCAGTTTAGACTCTAATCTGCGTAACCGTTGTACCCTATTTCTCCCTCTTTCCAGTACAGGTATTCTGTCTAGAACACAAAATTTCAACAAACTCCTATCATTGCTATGTTGCTCTTTAAAGTGCCTCACCACTGGGTATTGTTTGTCTTCATTGGTGATAGCACGTAAATGCTCCAAAATTCGCTTTTTCGCTTTATGTATGATACTACCAATGTAGTGCAGTGAGCATGGGCATTCTAGAGAGTAAACACAATGGTCCGAGTTACAGGTTAAATGTTTACTGATCCTGTATGTAGGTTTTTTTTGAGACAATTTTACCTCTTTTCGATTAGTCCTATATCTGCAGGCTTTACACGTACTACAAGTGAAATATCCTTGCACATTACTCTTCGTCTGACTTTCCTGTAGGGTACTGCTGCATAGGACATCTTTGAGTGATGCACACCTTTTAAAGGTAACTTGTGCATGATCACCCAATGATTTAACCAGTGTTTCGTCTGTTTGTAAGACGTTCCAAAATTTGTTAAGACTCTTTTTAATGTCCCATGCTTCGGTACTGAACTCTGTTATGAACCCGACAGGTTGATCTTCTACTTTGTCGACTTTTTTTCTCAACACATCTTCTCTTTTAATATTACTGACTTTATTGCATGCCTGTTCAATCACCTTTCTCGAATACCCCCTGTCAGTAAATCTTCTCCTCATTTCTGCCATTTCTTGCTTAAAACTGTCCTCTGAACTGCAATTCTGTCTTGCTCGAAGTAATTCCCCATACGGAATACTTTTGATGAGGTTCTTGGGATGACAACTGGTTGCATGTAAAATACTGTTCCCCGCTGTTTTTTAATGAAACAGTTCACTCTCCAACCTGTCGGGCAAGCGCACTATCTCTGGTGAATCTCAGCACACCAGCAGCCAGAAGACTATCACACTGAAGACAAGTGAAAAATAGAAAAAAACAAGGCAACAGCCTTTTTCCGTTTATGACCAGAATCTGAAACAACATACCCAACATACTTGGAGTTTGGAGTTTGAGGAGTTCAGTTCTCGTTTTCCGACTTGCTGTGCGCTGCGAGCAGAGCAGCGAGCGGCTGGGAGACACGAGAGACGCCGCCGCGAGAGACCGCCGGAAAGCTGCCGAGTTGCGGACCGGGCTGAGCTCCCAGCTTTTGTCTCCGCTTAGGCTGCACCAGCACAGACAACGGGTAATGGGTGAAGTCTCCGTGACCCGCGTGAAACTGGGGGGAGCTACAAACAAAGGTGAGGTGAGGAGGGAGCAGAGAGCGCGGCCGTCATTATCGGCGGCCGCTGAGTGTAGTGCCCAGCAAGACTGCGGAAGCGGCCCAACTAGGTTGGGTGCAGCTTGCAGTCTGCTAGTGTGCCCTGCTCTCTGCCCCCAACCCTCTTCTCTCTTACTTACCTTGCGTTCCAGTCCTGGTTTCGCGTGAGACCCGCAGCGAGAGTGAGAGCGGGAGAATAGGAGAGCAGCGGCATCGGCAGCAGCGGCAGTACGGAACCCGAGAACCGCAGGGGGTTTCGAGAGGCGCAAACGGTCCGAAAAGCCGTGAAGCCACGTTTGTGCGTTCGGTGCCGCGTTGGTGCCGCATTGGTGCCGCGTTGGTCCCGGAGGCCCTGGAGGCTGCGGGAGAGTTCTGGTTCTGGTGCAAGGGTACCGAGGAGAGGAGCAGAGCAGAGTAGAGTGAGCCGTGAGCAGAACGCGGCGAGAGCACAGCAAGAACCGCTGCAAACGCCTAACAGCGGACTGAGCCCCGGATTGAGCCCTGCAGACAGTGAATCGGGCCCCCAGCCTGGCCCCCCCTTCACCAGAGGTGAGGCAATCGGCCTTTTTTATCACGGGGGGGAGGCATCCGGAGCCGCGATAGACTGCGGTGGGCACAAGAGCGTAAGTAAGCGTAAGCAAGCTTAACAAGACCTTAATCACTGCGGCAGGAGCCGTGGGGGGTGCTGCCCGGCGGGGAGGGCTACACAGCAGGAGCAGCGAAAAGTTTGCTAAACGAAGCAGGAGGCTTGCCTAACGTTGATGGAACCATACACCAAAGGGTTGCCTGTGCCGAAGTAATTCTACCTGGTGCGGTGGAATCCGCGAAAGCTGGATCAAGAAGACAGGAACAGCATATTGGAAAGGCTGTTTATCACAGCAGTAGCCGCAGGCTAACTTAAAACGAGGCAGGACTCTCAAGGCTCCTTCGAGGAGGTACATGAGCCGCAAAACCTTTTAGGGTTGATTGGGCTGCTTAGGCCGCAGCACTAGCAGTACTAGCAACGCAGTGTTACATCGACATCAACCCCATCTCCTACTGCAATTGAGTAAGTTCACCAGTGCTGTTCCCAAGGGGATACAAGCCAATACTGCAACAGAGAAATATGAGATCTGGGAAAGTTCGGCAGGTGAATATAGGCAAAAACAAAAAAAATAAAATCGTCACAAAGGAAGGGCCAGAAATAAGCCAAAAAAGAAAGGCCCCCAGACAGAGAGAGAGGCTAGTCTCGGCACCAACACCGGACATAACATCCCTTAGCCCTGGTAAAAATACCGGGATCCAAAAATTCTTCTTTTTAAAGGTCCCAATGGCTGCCATTTACGCACCAACTGTAGAGACAGCCCGGTTGCCGAGTCCTATAGCACCAGTAACAAGGGCGAACAAAAGCCACGATACATCGGGAACGACTGAGCAAAAGCGCGCATTCACTTTCAGTAAAATAAGTCCCCCTTCCGTACAGCAACAGCCAAATATCTTCAATACACAAAAATAAATCCAGACCTACAAAAACCAATCATGGAAACGCAAGTAAGTAGATTGGTAACAGCAATAGCTCAGATACACCAGATCACCCCTCCAATAAACCATGCATTGGGAAGAAGCGCAAATGAGGACAATAAAAACGAGCACTTGGAGGAAATAAAAAACAAACGGGATGATCAGGAAATGCGTCTGGACAACCTCATTTTCACTATCAAATGATGCCAACATGTTGCAAATACTAGATACCAATACCCAAACGCAGGAAATAACGAACGATGTAATCGAAGGGAATATCGCGACACTGTCTATCGCGACACTGCCTATTGGGAAGGGAGCATCGGGAAGAGCAGGAATGGTGGTATCTACCCCTTCAAATCATGGTCAAAGAACAGACCAACAGACAAACGCACAGGAGGAAGGAAGACTGCCAATGGAAAAAGATCAATTAAATTTGTCATCACCAATAACAATTTCATCGGTCAGCAGGATTGACAAACAGGTGAATGCACAGGAGGAAGGAAGCTTCTCGATGAAAATAAATCAATTAAATTTGTCATCTCCGATAACAATTTCATCGGTAAGTAGGATTGACCACGAGTCTAGGGATACTGGAAACTCCCTTGATGAACTGCACATGGCACCATGGAGTAATACTCTATTAAGTACACTGGAACAAGCAATCAGGGCACTGAACTTTCAATCAGATAAAATGGAAGTCCAGATTGACCTTATAAATCTAATTGCTGGCCATATTGCAGGCATAAATACCAAGTTGGACTCAATCACCTCCTTTGTAATGCGCAGGGGAACTCCTGAATCACAAATAAACAATCCCCACCTGCAGCTCAATTGTGGATGTGGCAAAATAATAGATAAATTGGCAAATCTGCCCGAAATATTAAGTGATATCCTAGGGGCAGTGCAACTAACAACAAAATCCAAACATAAAAGGGAAACCCAAAAGGTCACAGAGGAAAAGGAGCCAGTCAAAGATAAAAATACATGTAAAGGGTCACGTGTTATTGACCAGGGAGAAGCCGAACAAGAGGAAATAGAGGATACATGTCCTAAAACAAGGGACCATCAAATCGAAGTTACACAAAGCACTATTGACACTTCAAAAACTGCAAAACCTACAAAAAGACAAAGAAAACGTGCTAGAAAGGCTAGGGCAAAATACAATATTCAACCAACTACAAAATTAGAGAAAATGTTCTCTATTTTTACAAATCAAAACACACAAAGGAAAGAAAAGAAAGTACAGACAGTAGGTACAGTGGAGGATCCAATAACGGGCCCAGATCAATCAAATCATACAACGGATTCTAACAGTTTTAATATAAAGCAAAATGCACCAAGTACTCTGGCTATTACTAACAAAGAGAATATGAATCATATGCTTCTTACAACACCTATCCATCGGTCAATCGCAGATTCCGCGCCAACCCCCGGAATCTTAAAAAGGCAATTAGAACAAACCCAACATATTGATAAGGGAGAAGGGACAGAAAAAACATTGCAGGTCCAAACAAGAGCTATACCCAAAGAGGATAGAGGTTCCAGTCCAGATCACGGAGTCCAAGTACCCAGCAGGGAAAAGGAGGGCAAATTAAGGCAATTAAAAATCCAACATACTAAAAAGGGAGAAGGGGCCGAAAAAATATCGTAGGCTTATTTAAGGATTACACCCGAAGACGAAAGAGGTACCAGTCCAGATAACGGATGGCAATCAGTTAGGAGGGGAAAGGGGGATATAAAACGAGAAAAGCCAGAAAGAAGGGAAATAACACCAGGTAATAAGGCGTACGAGAAAACAGACAACAACGAACATAGTAGTCAAAATTCAATAAAAGTCACAATAAATAGAAAAGGTAGAGTATGTAGGATGCCCTCTATCGACCAGCAAAGTGACCCAAAAGGGCCAGTAATACATATAGAAGCAGGAAAATTGGAGCAAGAGTCAAAGGAAGTAAAAAAGCCGGATATTCTACAAGAAAAGATCAGTAAAAAACAAAGGAGTCAAGACAGACATATTGATAATGAAATCATGAATACCATAAATACTTATGTAGAAAAAGAGGAAAGTTCGGGAAGTGCCATTTGCTCTGAAAATAACTTCTGGGAGAATACATCGAAACTGACGTTTGTGCCAGAATATTGCACAAAAGGAGGGCAAGACATACTAAATAGAGGGAACCTTTTAAGGTTGTTTAAAGAAATCCCAGAACTAAAAGGAATACCGTCGCATGATCTTTTAGCCGTGGAATTTAAGCATTCCCCGGAAACCCCGGACATTGAAGAGACTTTGACTACCTGGTCCTCAAAGGAACTAGTGGACAGGATATATGCAACCAGACTAACATTCGAATTCTGGGGAATCATACTGAGGCCTTATAAACATCCACGGTACCCTTACCCCCTCCTAACAAATCAGAAATACGCATCT
This sequence comes from Calotriton arnoldi, assembly GCA_963921515.1. NCBI lineage: Eukaryota > Metazoa > Chordata > Amphibia > Caudata > Salamandridae > Calotriton > Calotriton arnoldi. The sequence continues at coordinate 2,067,342 of CAWUFW010001261.1, read as the reverse complement.
GCGAAAAAGCAAAAAACATGCTTACATGGTGCCCGATCCATCATGCCACCGGGGCTAACAAATTCAAAAGAGGACAAGGAAATAGCGAGGCAATCAAACCTTGAACAGCCTACAGATGACAGTACAGGCTGGTCTTGGGTGCCAAAAGTACTTAGTAATACGCGTACCTAATGAACAGTCAAACTCACTTACGATTGACAAAAGGTGGGGGCAGATAGTTCAAGCAAAGGAGCAGGATTCAATAGAATCCCCGAGGCAGGGCCACATGTTGAGGGATAGAAGGCAGAACATGATAAAGATTTGTTCATGGAACGTCCACGGATTTAAAAATATGGGGCATGACCATGAAACTCTGTCCTTCCTCGAACAACAAGATATAATACTATTCCAAGAAACGTGGAACATGAACCCAACAGCAATATCAGGTTACATAGAACATCACATTCTAGCAGAAAAATTCGCAAGATTTGGTCACCTAAGGGGAGGTTTATCAACATATATATTACAAAAACATGGTTGGCAAACAGAAGAGTTAGAAGCCGGGGTAAACTGGCTGCAAGTTATAAAATTTACCGGAAAGCAAAATTCGAACAAACTAGACTGGCAATTAATACTAGTCAACGTATATGTTCACCCTGCAAAAAAAAATCAGAGGGAAACATTCACAACACTAATGAATTTGATCAGTGCACTGCAAAAATCACACAAATTCTGCCCTTTGATTATTTCAGGAGATTTCAATAGTAACCTAATAAAACAGACTAAAAAAAAGAGGCAGGAGGACTGGGGATACCAAATAATAACGCGAAAGTTAGAAAAGTACGGCCTGTCAATCCTGAATGGTAACACTATAGGGGATAGGCCAGCCGCAACAACGTACTCAAATGGAAAAAGTCGATCTACAATAGATTTTACCATCATTAGCAGCAATCTAGTCCCAAGAATAGACTCATTCCAAGTCTGCCCACGCATAGAAGGTGACCACCACCCGCACATCACAAACCTTAATATAAACTTGGCCCGGGCGCAAAAAATAAACACGCTGGGACAATACGCAGAAAAGTTTAACTTGAGGAAATTAAGATGGCGAGGACTAAACATGACGATCATAATGGACACTCTCAAAGAATACATGAGTCAAACAGGCCCCCCGACAGAAGAAAATCAAATAAAAATCTGGGAAGATCTGTGTCTCTTCCTTAACCGGAACTTTCCAGCTACCAATAGAAACACAAAAAGGATAGACATCAGAAAGGACCTTGCTCTACGAGATGAAAAGAGAAGGATGGCAAAAGAGGCGCGAACCCACGCCATGGCGGACAAAATGGGTAAGAATACAGATAAGGATAAACTAAAGGATCTACAGAAGAAATATAAGAAGATGCTGAGGGAAGCAAAGACCGAATATAAAGAAAAAATCTGGACAAAACTATTGTGGGCAAGCACATTGCCAAACAGTAGGGAATTCTGGGGCATCATAAATAATATGACAAAGGGAAAAAAATTACAACAAGAAGCGGGAATTGGCGAAAAAATCTGGATACAGCATGTACATAATAGGTACAGCAATGCGAGGAATGATAAGCATGCAACGGTAACAGACGCCTCAAAATCCCCAAAAGATCTAAGACCTGAAGGAGAAGAATATACCGGTCAAGCAGTAAGCTACAACGCTTCAAATGATCTGATCGACATAAAGCAATTGAGAGGAATAATAAAAAGATTAAAAACGGAGGGGGCGGCAGGCCCGAATGGACTGCCCAATGCACTATTTAAACACGCTCCGGACTTTTGGGCTGACTACCTCGCGCCTTTTTTTAATCAGACCTACAGACAGAACAACGTCCCCAAATCTTGGAAAGGGAACATTATTCATCCAATATTCAAACAGGGAGACTATAATAATCCAGAAAACTACAGATTGATATCATTAATGGATGTTGAGGCCAAACTATACGGATCATGCCTACTTCTCCACCTGCAAGATTGGATGGATGAGACAAGTAAAATCCCCATGTTTTAAACCTGCTTTAGACCAGGCATGGGCACTTTAACAAACCTGGCCACGTTGGCACTCTTAATTGAAAAAGCAAGAAAAAGGAAAATACGGTTGTTTGCATGTTTTGTCGACTTGAAAGCCGCATTCGACAAAATAAGCAGAAATCGCCTCTGGGAAAAATTAAGAGCATGGGGGCTACCGAGCAAACTACTGGATGCAATAATAGCCCTGCACAGTGACACCTGGGCAAGAGTGAAACTAGGCGATGGACTTAGCACCACCACCAGTATTAACACACAGCAAGGCCTAAAACAAGGCTGCGTCCTAGCCCCGAGCTTATTCAATTTATTTATGGCAGATATCAGTAAACACATGCAAGCAGCCGATTGCCATGCGCCAAACTTAGCAAAAGAGCAAATACCTTTCTTACAATACGCAGACGATATAGTGGTGCTGAGCCAAAGCCCCATCGGGCTACAAAGAGCGATAAACAACCTAGTCACCTATCTGGATGGAGACAGCTTGGAATTAAATAAAGACAAAACCAAGGTTGTACGTCTTGTGGACCCTAAAAAAACCAAGTTCAAATGGTTTGTTAAAGGGACTATAATTGAAGAACAAGCGGCCTATAAATATCTCGGCTTAAAAATGGGGAGAGGCTCAGCACACAAGGAACACAAAATGGACCTAAAAGCAAAATCTCAATCGTTAATTTTTGCGTACAGATTGTTGAATAAAAAATTGGGTTGCCCGAACCATGCACATCTTTTAAAAGTGATGGCAGCACAAATAGTACCGACATTGTCATATGCCCTAGTAGTTTGGTGTGGCAAAGGGGTGGAACTGCTAAACGAACTTCAGACAAAGGTTTATAAAGCTGTTTTTAATTTACCAAGGTCCGCTGCCCCAGCTCAGGTCCGGCTGGAATTCGGCCTTCAAAATCAGAAATTCCGGAGCATGAGCGGCTTCCTGAAACTATGCCACAAATTCCGTGCATCTGAACTGGGGTCATTGAACAATCTATGCTGGAAAGAAATCAAAATTCAGATGGATCAGGACATTCCACACTCATGGGGAGCCTATCTGAGAAAATCATTGGCGGAACTTGACATACAAACGACATGGGACAGCCAGATAGACCGGGCAGTTTTTGGCAAATTGGCAAATAAGACTGCAAAGAGGAAGTCTTTCTTAGAAGATAAAATAACAACCTTGAAACGTAGGCATGGGTGGACCGTGATTAACTCCTACATATCAACAAAGCCTCAGGCCTACTTAGTAACTCATTTTAGTGTGGAGTTAAAAAGAGTTTCACCAATTACCGTTTGGGCATGCATGACTCAAAAGATCTACAACCGTCCTGGAAAAGCAACCAACAAGCAGCACACTGTCGACTATGCGGTTTTTGTAATGAAACGTTAACTCACCTGCTGTGTGCTTGCCCCGCAGTTAAGGAAATAAGGAGGGGCTTTTAAAACCAATTTTTAACGAATTGAACATTCGCACGTGCAGGCAAGCCGTGATACGTTGGTTGGAAGGTTCCTCTATAATCTTGGCGTGCCGGGGGGTAAAATATCTGGCAAAAGTAAGGGAACTTCTAAGGCAAGCCGATTTAGAGGACATTGATAAAGTATGAACAAGGACGGCAGCGGCTTCAAACATGGCTCCCCTTCATCAGCCCAAGTAGCAAAAGGACCACGATCCTATTCCACAAGATAACAGGAACAACACAGAAAAACGGCAGCTGAACAAACCTTATTGGAAAGTTTGGCATTTTAAATGGACATTTTATCTTAAGCAATTTAACCTTTGGATAATTTCGGTCACTTGCGCTCTCTTGAAAGTTGTGAATAATAGAACTTTCGCAGATTGTTTAACCGGTTAGCCAACATTTTATGAGCTTTATTAATGTGATTCAGATTTTAAATATTGCCAAGCTCATTGCTGATAAGTGGTATTTAATGGAAGACTAAGTTTAATATATTTTTAAGTGTAAATTGTAACGATTTTAAGTAATCATATACAATAAACTATTTTTGACACTCTCCAATTTGTCATTGCATACTCTCAGTTTAATATCAAGGAATTCTATCTCTGTGAGACTCATCTGACTCGTGAACTGTAAATTTCAGTCATTAATATTCAGAAGATTGACCATTACATCAGCCTCCTCTTTAGTCCCTTTCCAAATGCATAATATATCGTCGATTTACCGCATGGTCCCTGAACCGCCCAATGTTATTGTCTATTTGTTCCTCCCAGCATCCCAGGTATAAACCTGCGAAACTGGGAGTAACGCAAGTTTCCATGGCGGTCCCCTGGGTCTGTCTGTAAATGGCATTGTCAAAGGTAAATAAATTGTTAGTTAAACATATGTGGATCATACTTAGAATCGTCTCCGTATGCAACAGATATGACACCGAACGTGACCTAAGAAAATGTCTACAGGCATTTATACCTAGTTCATGGGGTATACACGTATAAAGACTGTTGACGTCTAAGGTCATGAGTAGAAAATTCTTTTCCCATACAATTCCATTGATTTGACGCAAAAAGTCACCCGTGTCTTGTATGTAAGAGGGCAATGTAAGTACGTGTGTTCTTAAAAAATTATCAATATACTTGGACGTATTTTCAAACATACTTTCCCTAGAAGAAACTATTGGTCTACCTGGCAGGTTGGAGCTGTTCTTATGCAACTTAGGAAGCATATAAAATGCTGGGAGCTTAGGAAAGGAACAATTGAGGTATGCATATTAATTGTCATCAATGAGGAGTTCCTCTTTCCATTCCTTCAGTTGATTTCTATACAACTCTATACTGTGGTTGTACTTTTGTCTGTTAGATATTTCATAACTGGTAACATCACTGAGCTTTCTTTTGCCTTCAGCTCGGTACATTTCAATTAGCCACACCACCACATTCCCATCTTTATCGGACTTTTTGATAACCACCAATCTGTTATTTTTAAGATCATTGAGTGCTTCTCTATGTTTGATGCTAAGATTAACGTTTTTAAACTTACACCTTCTGTCAATTTTCTTCAATTCGTTCACCATGCCCTTTTCAAATACCTCTATTGCATCATTGGTAATCTGGGGTAGAAAGATAGATTTGGGTTTAAAGCAACTCTCACTTGCTAGGTCTATTGTTAAATCATCATTCATCAAATTTAAAATAGGGTTGTCAATCCAACCCTCCACCCCCTCTAGGTCTCCCATGGTGTGTAACACATCAATATCCTCTATTGCAAGGATCGAAGGTTTATCTTTAACAGTACGTACTTGCATTGTCTTTGTTGCGTACCATTTTTTAAGTTTAAGTTTTCTGGTAAACTGGAACAGATCAATCCTACTTTCAATATAGTTAAAAGGTGCTGTGGGACAGAATGATAGGCCTAACGATAAAACATCATTTTCTGCCTCTGATAGAATACAGTTTGAAAGATTTACCACAGTAAGTTTGTCATTCATTTTGACGCTGTTTTGCCTCTTGTGTTCATTCCCACGAAGCTGTCCAAATTTCCTTGTTTCTTTGCGCCTCTTTTGGTGCCTCCTCTCCCTTTGCGTCCTCGACCTGTGTTTCCCAAAGGATTCTGGTTTCCTTTGTTGGCTTGTCTTCCTTGCGCCAGAAGGTCGAACTCCTTTAAAATTTTGGATTTTACTCCTTGGATTTCGGATTGGATGGACGCATCACTCTCACTTGCGTCACTTTCGTTGGGGTCTGGTACGCCTCCTACTGCACCGGCCACTGTTTGGTTTTCTTCTGTTTTTTGTGACTTATGTAGGTGTTGTTGTCCTTATGGTTTTATTACTTTCTCTTAGTTGGTCAAATTTCCGACCAAAAGTAAGGATTTGTCCCTTCTCATGGTCGATCTGGTCTCTATAAAACTTCCGCTATTTTTTTAGCCTTGATTTCTTCCTCCACTTTATCCAATCTGGTGTTGAGCTTCTTCATTTCATTCTCAAATTCCATCTCAGTATATTTTGTTTTCAACAATTCTATGATTTTTTCGCTTTCTGCAGTCAAGCGTTCAATGTCTTTTTTAGCATACTTGAGTAATTGTAACATTACCGTTGAGTAATTATGATTGTTCATTGCCCATTCCTCTATGAGATCGGGGTCTTGGTTCACAAAAGTAGGTGTTATGAAGATTCGGAGCCCTCTGGGGACCCTCTCACAGTCCACGTATTTCTGTAGTGTAGTGGCTTCCCACCACTTTGATTGTTCTTGCTTGAGGACACGCCATAATCTATCCCATAGTTGTTTTTTCGTTTGGGTGTCGTTTTCTGGAGTTGAATTTTCATTCTGTGATTCTTTTATCTTCATGGAGATATTTGAGAACAGCTTGTCTGCTGCTTCCTTCCGACATGTATCTCTACTTGTTGCCATTGTTGCAGTGTGTGATATGCCTGCAACTAATACGGGTGCGTCTCTGCACTATTGTTGTAGGGATTCTGCACATACACAGAACTATGCACAGGTATGTGGGACCTCGGTGTATAGGGGCTATGCCTTCCTACCGCCTCAGTACCCACGAGCCTAAGACCGACTAGCTATAGTGTCTTATTCGCTCTCCTACTCACAAATGGAGAAACAAATGATTAGACAACCCAGAACACAACACTCCCTGCTCTCTCAGGAATTGTGGTAACAAGACACTCTCTTTCGCTCTTTCTCTCGTACCTGTCCACAACAAGATCTGGCAGAGTCACTGAATTAGTTTAAAATGTTTATCTTAACTAACGTGCTCTAAAATGCAGTGTACGAGCCACTACTAAAGTAATAATGCATAATACAAATATTGTCAGCATTGCAGCAAGTCCATACATTATGAAAGGAGAAGTCATTTTATAACGACAATGGAGACAGGTCTATAATGCCTAACCTCCCTCCCCATGGACAGAACTATTATTAAATAATAGAAGATCTCTGAGTTTTGGCAGCAGACCCCATACCTTTAGGCTACAGATCGTATGTCTACATCACAGGTGCGCGCTGCTCTTGTCCCTGGAAAGGTCCCTCTCCAAGTGTTGGTGTTTTAAATATGCATTCCCGTAATATCAAAAGTGTGCGTGTTTCACAAACAGCAGCTGCAGGGCATGTTTTGTCTATGTGCTAGGGCCTGACCAGAACAGAATAACAAGGGGCATTGTTGATTGACCTTGCTTACAGTGTTCAGACTGAACTCCAGGAATTAGCAGAGAACAATCGCAGCAGACAGTTCTCATGTGAAAAGTGAAAATAATTTTGCATAGGAGAAAGCAACTAGTAACGCGTGCAAAAGCAGCATCATGGCTCCCGGGCTCATGCTAACTTAAAGATGTCAACAGTGGCCATATAACCATGTGACACTATCACGCTTGTACCCAACTGTAGCTGGAGTCAGCTTACGTTGGTTCCCTCAGCCTATGCTCCTCACACACTGAGGACGGAGTCTGGTAGTTGTACTAGTGCTCTGCTTCGTGTGTAGCCTATAGCTTAAGAGATATAAAAGTAGGACCTAGGGGGTCCGTGTGTTAACTATGCCCAGAGTCTTCAAGTATAAATGCCAAAGTCTCAAAGTACCAAAATTGTTTTGTATACCAAATATAGTAGAGTATGCTGTTGGTGGCCGATTATAGGAATGTTCACGGTTAAACTGGGGGAGAGGAGTTGGCCTAACGGCTAGGGAGTTCGACCTCGGACCTGGGGAACTGGGTTCGAGTCTCGGTAATGACGCTGAACATCCTGTGATTCTGGGCAAATCACTTAATCTCCCCGTGCCTAACAAAAATGAATGTGTGTCCTCATGTAACGTAACTGGTGCTATGTAAAGCGCTCTGATACCCGGTTGCGGGTCAAGTTCGCGCTATATAAAACTCTGCAAAAAAGCAAAAAGAAAAAAAACTGCCCGAGTTTCAATGGCTCAATATCTTAATTCCCACCCTTCAGGTTCCAAGCATACAGAGTTGCTGTGGCGGAGGACCGGCTCCACACTATCATACAGACATTCGCACACTGAGCTTTGCGGCATACATTTTCTCACAACTCTCGCTTTCAGCACACACCCCCCTGGTCCTTACTTGTGGCAATGCTGAATCGGATCCATTGTTTACACACGAGTACAGCCGTACTCAATAATCGGTGCGTTTGGGGCTCACGGGACTCTTATCCGCATTCAGGGCCATACGCGAAGGCAGTCCAGCTCCCCTGCTGCTGCCGCACAGAGCGCACGTACCTGGTGATGATGAACCACAGGTACTTATGTCCAGTAATGGTGATTGTAAACTAACCCGTGACCAAGAAGCTGTGCTTCGAATCGCGTCGGGATATTTTCTTTATTTTGCCTTGAATTAAAGGTTACACGCTTGATGAAAATTGTGCCCTGGCTGTCTTTTTCGTATGGGAAAACAAAGACTGTTTTTGGATTTAGGGGTTGCCACCCCCTCAGGGCCGCCGTCGCAAGCAGGCAAAGGAATCTGCAGCGGGAGTATATATATATACACATACAGATTGTAGATAAATGTGGTAAAAAATTATAAATCTTACTTTACATAGAATTAATCAAGAAAGATTTTCATGGGGGTTTAGTCACCTCTTCAAAAAAAAGATTGATGTAAAGCATACCAAACAGCTGTATTAGATAAATTGTAACAGGAGATCATAGAGCTTCCCTTTTCATAGCAAGTGAGATAGGGGCAATATAAACTCTATCAAGTCTATGGGTATAACATATTGCATACCTCCAGGCTTGAAACAAAATGTTTTTGGGAGTTCTTCCACTTTTAGGTAATTTGTTGCAATGCAGCTGCTAAAATAAGGTCAATTATTTTGACATACAGTCACTCCAGTGTTCGGATAAGCTGTCTAGGAACAGATTGACATATGAAAAAGAAACATTTGATTGAAACACAGAACTTATCTGTTCCTAAACCTTAATTGAAAACTAGTGAGTGTTATGACAACTAAATATTAAGTGTTTATAGTCTGTGTTACATTCATTACATGGCCAGCGTGTGGTAGGTGTGCTGGTGGTTACCTTAGACAAAATTTGAGGAGTTACAAGACGTCTATTATTTATGAAAAACAAAGGACTGGGTAGAGTTTCTGGTCTTGAAGATTTTCAAAACTTGAACCAAATTTTATTCCACTTGTCTTTATGATATGATACAATGCTAAATCGTATTTAGCGTTTCATAAACAAGACGTTTTGAATGCATGTGTCATTCTTGGTACATATGGAGCTGCTATTTAACACTTCATATTTCCTCACTGCGCAAATCTTGCTGAATCTTGTCATATTTCTGCTGGTTGCCTTCTTAAGTTTTTTGCGATGCATTTTGACATTTGCTTGAAAAATGTGTAAAGATACTTAATATTCACCTGTTTGCAAAATGTGGCTGCAAACCCTATATGAGCACACCCGGCATGCCACTCGTATCAGCATGGTCCTAAACACCAATGCAAAAATGTTGCATACATTTTTAGCACTGCACCAATCTCTAAATCACTCCTTTGTGTCTCCGAGAATCAGTCTGTTAAAATGTGTTTGAGTGTGTTCATGAGAATGTGCATGGCGAGTGAGTGTTAGCGATTTCTTTAGAAGGAATTATACCCTGCTATCTAACCAGAGCGCCTCCACTTTACTTGCTCCTTAGTCCATATCTGATCTTAAAGCAGTAGTGGTTCAGATACACATGGCACCAAGGATTGGGACATAGCTCTGACCCAATCTATATGCTATCTCAAAAGTAATTTGAATGAAAGTGTTTATTTCACTTATTTATAAGATGCACCCAAGGAGTAAGTCGAGGACTTTTCATCTTGTAACTAATTAAATAGATTATATACACCCTACAAAACATTATAAGGATATAAATAGTTACTGAGGAGTCCTATGACCATATAAAGGAATAAGGATGTAGTTATGTGCAAAGTTACAACTTTTTCTCCAGGAAACTTCCAGTAATTCTTACATACACTAAACTTTCTAGTAGTTTGTGAAGTTTACTGCCTATGTGTTTTGACATTTGAACCAAGAATTTTGTCCGCTTTTAAGTTATTGCCAACATCCATCCAGCTATAAAGTCTAAATGAAAATAGTGTCAAAGTCAACTCATGAGAAAACAACAAATCCCTTTTCATTGCCAAACAACACTTGCTTCAAAGCAGGACTCTTCTGAATCCATCACCAATTGTGGCCATCCTCTCTGTTCCCGGCCGCTATCATGATGAGTGGGTCCAGCATGATTTTGCTCGTGTCCATGGGGTACATACAGGCAATTAGAAATAATCCTGGTCCCAACATATGCCCCCAGTTTAATGTTCTCTCTAAAATGTTTTCATCTATGTGTGGCAATGAAAGGTGTCTGTGCACTGCAGACAAGGCTATGTGCACCGAAGACATGCACCAACTTTCTTTGCAAGCAAGCTCAGTGTGCGAGCTGCAACAATCAGTGGTGCTTGCCACTCTTAAAATTTGTTTAAAAATAAAGGCAAAGAGTTGCATTTTGACTCACATTTTGTTACGTGTGCTACTCACTCGTGTGGCTTGTGTACCAGTCTCATGGTACAGTGTGCCCAATTGTGCCTATAACCATTATTTGCTTCCTTGTGACAACATTGTTTCCTATACTATCTTGGTCATTGCTATGCAGGCATTTCCACCATGTCTACTGGGCTCATAAATCACATATCCCAAGAAGTCATGATTTACAGTGGAGATTCATTCACAACCAATTTGCTCTGCTCTCTTCAGTGATTCATAATAATAGAGAAAGTTATTCCCTCTTTTCATGGGTACACTACACACAAGTGGTTTTATGTCAGTTCTAGAGGCTCACTGTTGAAATAGCAGCAGTAATCTATGTCAAAGTCTCACTAAACTCTGCACTGGGGTGCACCAACAAAGTGTTGTTTTGGAGAGCACCCAGTGCTTGAACAGGTGGTGCTGAAATGAGGATCGGTCTGCATTGGTAGATTTGGACATAGGGTTCCCAAGTACTGCACAAAAATACTGTTCCTCTGTTATATATTTTGAGGGTGTGTGTGTTTGGGGGGAGACAGGCAGGTAATAAGAATTGTGTTGCCACAGCAGTCTTGTAGGTTGTGAAAGATACCAGTAAGAATGTCATTTTATAATCTAGTGCCTCATTGGAAAGATGGACAGAAGAGCAAGTTACACGAATATTCCATCAGTCCATCTGGCCAGGCTAAACACAACTTGTCCAATATATTAGTCAGCCAGGTCCAGAGGAGGCCATGGCACAAGAGAGTTGAAACCCCAAACCAAGGGCCTCCCAGTCATAATGCAACAACAGTATTTAGTAAGCAACACACCAAGAACAAGGAGCAAGATCCTCCAATGGTGAAATGTTAATGATCCGTCCACACCTTTGCATCTTAAAAATATCATCTTTTGAGAAATTATTTTTTTACACATATATTAGTGCATTCCTGAGCCATGTGTAATGGAACAGGTGGCGCAGGTTATTGGTACCTCTTCCTATCATTACATACTCATGCAAGTGCGCTAATCCCCAAAACAGGGAAAGGTACAAAAACAAACCATGGAGCAGGCAGTTAACCAGACTAGTTTTCATGATGCCTATCTTTTTAAACAAGCCACTAGCGAAGTCTCTCTTGGGTGTGATGGAACGTGCATGCTTCTGGAGAAACCCACCGTGCCGGTGGAAAATAAATTGTGTGACCTGCAGTCTGTTTGACCTCTTAGATGACCACCCATACCATGTAATGCCCACAAATGCCATTTATTTTATTTCAATCTTGTTTGCAATCAGTGGGTGGTCCATGCATGCCCACTCTTTTCAGCAGTGCATTTGTGTTAGATCTGTGACGTACAACGTATGCAAGAGGGCTTCTTGACACTAACCAATCTGAAGACAAACAAAAAGTTGAGAATGAAGCTAAGATTTCCCAGCTTTCCTAAAATTTAAGTGTCTCTGTGGAGCGTTGGGACAGTGTGTAGAGATGAGCTCCATATAGTATGTGCTTAATAGTTTTCATGTAATTTAAAAGGCCATGCTACCACCAAAGCCACTGCCTGCCGATGCAGGGGGCTGCCTCCTCCTTCTGTTGTCACATTCACACCATTGCTTCCTTTAGATTCTGCCATACTTGCAAACTGTGAAAGGTTAACATTATACACAGTTTGACACTTTTGCTTAAAGGAATGAAAACAGTATGAACATGCCCCTGCAGCATGTAGTGCACTTTTAAACTGCCATTTCTACCTGGCAAAAATATACTTTAGGCCCTGAAGGTTCATAGGGCAGGGTGCATGGTATTTAAAAATTAGGACGTTTGTTTAAGTTTTACATGTCATTGACAGTGAAAAACCCCTTGAATGGTTTTTCACTGTAGTAAGGTTATCTCTCCCCTAGACTAACACTGGGTTACCCTATTACACTTCATATGTGATAACTTCAGTTTGGCAACAGATAGAGAAATGCTTCTTCCTCTCATTTGAATTGTAATTTAATATCCTCTTTAAAGGTAAAGTTGGATTTTAAGTTACTATTCTGTAAATGCCACTTAGAGAAAGTTACCATTTTTCTGCCTGAACCAAATGTGCCTTTGTGACAGTGCCCTTGGTTATATGACTGTGTGGGGCTCTCCTTTTGTGTGTTGTTTTTTCCCTCCAGACATGTGGACAAAACGGCATTGGATGTGGGGCAGGGTACCCCTCTCCTGATCAGGATGTCCTGGGGGTTGTACTCAGCCATTCCTGAATATCAAAGAGTAGCCTCAGGGCTATGCCCACTCCCTTCCTGACGTCTAAGGGATGCCTGTCCAGCTACTGACAAGTGCAGCTCACACCTAGGCCTGCCTGCTCTTTATTACCCTATACCGTTTGGAGCCAAACCCAGGAAATGGGAAAGGTTAGACAAAGGGGGCATCCCCACCCACAGACTGGAACTGGGTATGAAAATAGGGGCTTCAGAACGTTTCATCAAAACACTCCTGTACATGTGGAAGATTCAGAAGGACTGCCCTGCTGTCTGAAGGAGGAAGACTGGACCAGCTTGCCTTGAACGTAGGCTCCCCAGAAGTAACTCCAAGGATCAATTGACTGACCTGTTTGTGCTACAGGAACACAACAAGCTTCCAGCAGCCTTCCCTGCAACTGCCCAGCTGACCAACACAAACTGGACCTGCCTGAGCCCTGCTGCTGGCCTCTGCTGGAGTGAGTCCAAATCCCCAAGATGTGCCCCCAGGTCGTGGCCCCTTGGCTGGCATCAGATGGAAATCCTCTGGAACTGCTGGTGAAAATCCAGAAGATTTGGGCTCTTCGCGACCACGAACAGACTCCTTGCGGCGAACAATGACCATCTGCTATGCTTGGCGATGTGAATCTCCAACAACAACTGCTCTTTGCATCAGCCACGACAGTCTGCGTCAGAAGCAACAGTCCACAGTTACCACAAAGCGAAGCTCCAGCTATGACCGGCTCTCCCTGCCACAACAGCAGCCATCTGCAACGCCCGACCTGCTCCTCACACTGACAATCAAACGTGACTTGTATTGTGCGGCTGATCACCCATAAGGGGTATCCAGCCACTTTGAAACTTGCTGCGGAGGCTCAGTCAAACAGCCTGGGTCTTGAGTCCTTTCCTGAATTTCAGCAGCGAGGATGAGGTCCGAAGGTGAAGAGGGAGGTCGTTCCAGGATCAGGCCTCAAGGTAGGAGAAGGAACGACCTCCACTCTGGCATCAACGTATGCTATGCTAGACTTGTGAGCGAGGTGAAGGGATGCGGAGCGTAGGTGTTTGGAGGGTTGGTGGAAGTTCAGGCGGTGGTTGCTTTATGCTGGTCCTTGGTTTTGCAGGGCTTTGTATGTGTGGATCAGCATTTTGAAGTGGCATCTCTTCTGAATGGGGAGCCAGTGGAGCTTCTTGAGGGTGGTGGAGGGGGGGGGGTGATATGGGTCCACTTATGGAGGTAGAGGATGAGTCTTGCCACAGAATTCTGTATGATCTGTAGTCTCTTCAGGAGGTGCAAGGTGATTCCTGTTTGCATGGCCGTAGTCCAGCCGGCTGGTGACTAGGGCTTGGGTGACCGTTTATCTAGTGTTGACTGGGAGCCATTTGAAGGTCTTGCGGAGCATGCAGAGAGTGAGGAAGCAGACGGAATAGACTGGTTTATCATAGTGAGCTTGCTGTCCAGGGTGATGCTGAGGTTGCCGGCGTGGTCAGTTGGTGTGGGTGAGGGTCATAGTTCGGAAGGCCACCAGGAGTCGTTCCATGGGAAGGCGTTGTTCCTGAAGATCAGTACTTCCATTTTATCAGTGTTGAGTTTCAGGCAGTTGCCTTTCATCCAATATGACGATGCTCGTCATATGCCTGTGGAAGTTGGCCCTGGTGGTGGAGGGCTCTTCTGATAGTGAGGGGATGAGCTGTGTGTCGTTGGCATAGGAAATTATGCTTTGTCCTTGGGTTCTGGCAATGTAGGCCAGGGAGGGTCATATAGGTGTTGAACAGGGTGGGGCAGAGCAATGAGCCTTGAGGGATGCCGCAGATGTTTTTCTTGTGTTAGGAGGTGTAGGGAGGAAGGCGGATTCTTTGGGTTCTTCCGATGAGGAAGAAGACCATCCATCTGAAGGCATCTTCTTGAATTTTAATGATCTCCTTGTGGACTCTGGCAGCGCAAAACTCCACATGCAGCTTCTCGAGTGGACCTGGACTTGAGAGGGGAAACTCTTCAGCAGGATAAACCTGATCCATATATCCGATCAGCTCCATCACGGTCAGCCTGAACCTATGACTTTGTCCCTGGGTAGCACGACCAGGTAACCAAGAGTGGCACTTTATGCCTTTTGGTGCTATTTTCACTTAGAACTTTAAAAAATCACAACTCCTGTTCTACTGACTGGATTTTTTTCATTTTTATACCATTTTATTTATTACATTGTACTTTCGTTTTCTAAATTGGTTTAGGATTTTTCTTGTGCTGTATTTTCACTTTATTGCTATTTGAGTACTGCATTAAAACGTGACACTTTGTCTCTAAGTTAAACTGAACTGCTTTTGTGCAAAGCAACCAGAGGGTTAAGCACAGGTTTCTTTATTGACTTTTGTTGTTCAACCGGACAAGGATTGTGTTAATTATTTGAGTGGGGCTTACACCCCTCTCAAATAACCCATTGTTTTACACCTTTCATTTACCCAGCTATTGCCAGTTAGGATCTTGTGCCTGGTACTAATGATATTCTTTATTTAATTGCCTCCATACTTGAGTTATTACACCAGTCCATCCATCGGCCTGTTTGTTCAATATAGTTCAATTTAATAAGAGGACCATTCCTCAGAACAACTGCTTTAATGTCCTCCATTTTGTAAGAAGGTGCACAGAGTAATTAATGCAGAACTCAATATTAGATTTTTACTTCAACCAGTCCACATATTGTTTTGAAAACCATTCCATAGGTCCTCTTCTTTTATCTTTGAATCCCCCTACTTTTAACTTTAATAAATAGGCCAGATGAAAATTATCATTATTTAAAGGTTTTCCTCCCTCGTACCTATAAGATGCATGAACATCTTAAACACTAAAACATGTATAGCCCTCAAGCGATTTTTGCTTTTTTTCCATTTATTAGTCTAAGAGTCATCCTTTGAATCGTATTTAAAAAATGTTTACAACTTATTTATCCTTGCTTTTTGAAGCACTGGCCTTGGGATTACACCAAAAGCACTCAGTCCACATTGGTTGTGTCTGTACAGGGGTGGCTTGCATTAAAATACCCCATCAACAGTAGAACACTTGTTGGATGCACCAACAAATACTCCGTAATACCCCCTACCAATTCTAATAAGGACTGATCATTCTCTGCCCCTGGAGGAAAATACAGATTGAGCGATAAAATCTTTCTCTGTTACTTCACAGCCATCTTTAAATTCTGAATGACGGTTTAATGAATTAGCAACATTGGTCCCTATTCCAGCAGTGGCTGGTGTCTGGGGAAAGTGGCAGGGCAGGGAGAAGAGGTGGGACTGGGGAAGACGGACAAACCCCCCAAAGTTTTTTTGATGTACCTGCCACATTGCCGGTCTCCTGCTCCTCTCTGGCTCCAGTCCAGTTCATGTCCATGTGCGGATGAAATCTATGATTACTTCCAGTTTGCTGTGACAGAGGTTGTAGTACTTGCATCACAGGACCTTGCGAAACAGAAAAACTTTGAGATCTTGATCTGGGCACATTTTGAGACTGCACTACATTGCCCTGTGTCTGAACCATACTCCCATTCTGTTCCTTATTAGCGGGATTTAAATGACATTCTCGCTTCCAATGCCCCACCCTATTACAATAGTGACAGGGGTCAGTCTTTTTCAGAGTGTCAATATCAACTCCAGTCTTAGGATCTATAGGAACACCTCTTCATTGTCCCTGAAATCCTCCACTTTGCTGTACAGGAGTCCCAGGCTTTTGAACTCCTTGCATAGAGTTAGTATTCCCTACATAAGGCTGACCTTGACTCCTTTGAGCTGCTTTCATCTGTGCTACCATCAACTTCTCCTCCAGTCTTTTGTGCTTCATCTCAATTTCATCACATCAGTACTTTGCATACTGCAGAATCTCGTCGACAGATTTGTTCTACCAACAGATTAAATGCGGCTATATCATCATACTAATCTCCGGTCTCAATCTAGTCACAAATCTAGACACAAATTGTCAAATTTCCTTAGGCTCTAGTGTATCCATTCCACTATACTGCTTGAAAGCCTGTATCAATCTTTCATAAAAGGCATGAATCGTCTCTTTATTTTCTTGGGTTGTCCTGTCAATTTTTACCCAATCAATATCCTGTTGCGACACCTTTGACTTTAACCAAGTAATAACCTGCTCATACTTTTTCGTCGCTATAGGGGCCTGACCATGGGTAACAGGGTCTCTATCCGTCTCGCTGTCAGGCCAATCTATAGCTATTTTACATGCCGACCATAAATCACCTTTGAAATTTTAACAAATCAATCAACCTGCTTGTACCACTCTACAGGTTTCTCTCTCAATCTTGGTAAATCATTTGTAAATGCTGCAAGATCACCGCTACTCCATGGTACATGACATACCCTCCACTCTGCACTTCTCGTAAAGGGAAAGCTTGAACACCCACTCCCTTTTCTCCTCCGGGAGGAGGTTCTCCTGTTATTCTCTTAGAAGCCTTCCTCTTAGCCCATCTCTCCGCCTATCTATCCAATGTACTCCAAACTCGAATGCATAATATAAGTTCTCAAATTTGTGTTTTAAGTTCTGGTATCCTAAGATTCTCTATGCCCTGATCACTAAATGCAAGTCTGTGGTTTTTCTGAAAGGCCTTAGTTCATTCCATATCAACATCAAATCTATTGGCCAATTCAGATAATTTCTCGTGTGCCTGTCTTGCTGTTCTAGTGACATCCTTACTCATGAACAATAATTCACCTGGTTGATAAGAATCTATTCGGTAGAGTTTTAAACTTCCACTTATCATCGCATCCAATTCAGTTTTTAATTTGAGCACATCAACCAAATCCACTGATTTAATAGTTCCATGACTAGTTTCAGTACTTTGGCTCCCTAGTGCTGTTTCATTATGCTCTTTCAACCATTTCTCCAAGTCTTGAACATCGAATACATGCTGACCCTCAGACGTTCCCTTCTCTGGAGTAACATAGAATGTGGCGTGCTGTTGCGCGCATTTGGGAGTGTTTCCCATACAAGTGAGTTAAGGCCTACAAATCCCACAAAGGACCTTACCGGTCTGCATCCATTCTTCAGGGTAGAAGGATCTGCATTTGCTGCACAGAGTGTACTCGCATTACTTGAAACCAATGGTTCAAATTGCATTCTCTGACTCTCTACTACCTTTGCTTCTGTGGAAGTAGGCCTTCCCTGGCCTCCATTTCCAATAGAGCTAGGAGCGTATATAAGAACAATTGGGCCAATAGTTAGCTGCACTGCAAGAGCACCTGGAATTTGTGAAGCTGAATTAGTGTTCCCATTTCCCGAGGTTACAATTTGTGCTCCTCCAGTCCATATGACCCCTACAACTCTAGGACTAGAAACAACTGGTGCTAAAGCACTTTCAGAATTATCAGTAAGATTCACATTTCCCCCACTTTCCATCTTTGTCTGATTATATGGAGGTGGACATTCAGCTAGCAGTCCATCAAAAAAGCTGTCACTTATGTCACTATTGCTATCTGCTTTTTCCTCTTTCTTTCTTTCCCTTCTCCTTCTCTCAGCCTCGTCTCCCTCGCTTATTAAAGCAGGGTACAATCTCGCTCCCTCAATCATGTCTACTCTCCATCTCTTTTGTTGGTCATCCCATCTCGCATCTGCGTATGCATGCATCACCTTTGTCATTCATCTTCATATTTGTCTCTCTGTTTTACATACGCTGCGTGTTCCCATGCATTAAGATCTTCAAACTGTGTAGGTCTAGGTAATGGTTTCATTGCGAATAATATTCCCCTCAAATGATCAATTATTCTCAAATTGAAAGTGCCGTAGCGAGGAAACATCAATGCACCTTCTTTCTTGTGCCAATTCTTAAGCCAAATAGTAGTATGGAGCCCTACTTTCATCAGCATATAGTGAGCTGGCGTATCCTCCGGTGGCGCTTCCTCGCCACTCCTAGTAGGTACCCCTACATCTCCTCGTATCATATCTCTGATTGCTTTAAAACAACTCATTTTTCAATCCCTTATTTCAACAATTTCAATCTCAAATCAAATTAACAAGTTTAAGTTCCACAACAATACGATCATCAATAACAGCTCAGTATCCAAAAGGCGATTTGAACCAATCCCAGCGCGGCATTACACCAACCGACCTATCCCCACACGGCACACTCTGATATCACTCTCACCCATTACAGCAGGTCACCCTCCTTCACAATTTTTCCCACACTTTCTCTTGTTCACTTCTGTTTATCCCAAACAACAATAACTAATTGTCTGCTTCTCTAAAGGAATGGATAGAATCACTCACTCAAAGAACACACATTCACAAATGAAACCTAGACCAGCGGGGAGTCACTTAAATCTGTACAGTTTCCTTCTGCGCAAAAGATCCACCACACTAATTACAACTGTATCTTACATACGAAAGTTCCCTATCTCAATTGGGCTGTCGACTACGTCTCGCAACAAACCCCACAAACTTTAGCAGATAATTACAAAACACAGTGTCTTCTGAAACTTTATTATATATCCGGGGGCGTGGCCAAGCGTCGGAGAAAATGGACGCGAGGTAGAGCAGCTCCGCCGATAACCCGTGCCCGCCGGCAATTAATCCGCTTTAAACTCCTGAATCAACAAGCAGAGACCGTGGCCCGGGACGCTGGGCAGCCAGAGGGACGATCGGTGTGAAATCCGACCGGCAGGAGGGAGGAGTGGCGTCGCGCACCAGTCTGGGCCTAAAACCAACAGGGAAGCCGCGGACTTGCGTGGCCGACTCAACTGAGAAGTGGTGACGCGTCGCTGCATACTCAGCCACTGAAGGGAACCCAAAGAACAGACATTTATATTCCTCGATCGGAGGCCCTCACGAGTGGGCTCGATCGATCGCAGGCACCGGCACACCGCAACTGAGCCGTGACGCGGTGATCCGGCGGGCGGCGATAAGGGAGAGACCTGGGCCGGGCCTCTGCGCATGGCATACGACTGCACAGCGAAAGGACAGCAGACCGATTTAAAGAGTGCACCGTGAGGGAAAGCGGCAGGAAGGAACGGAGTCCACGACAAATCAACGCCCTCGGACGAGGTGAGGAGGTCCGATAGGGCAGGCATACAACTTGGGAGGTGAATTGGTCGGGCCGGCAGCTACAGAGGCAAGCCCCTCTCCGTTGAGAGAAGAAGATCACGAAGGGCGGTGGTCGCAGAACATTATAGTGGGAAACCTTACTAAGTGAGCAGGGCCTGAAGGGTGACTCAGGCTATCAAATGCACCTTCACCATCAATGTTCAGGCGGTCAGAGATCCAGTGTTGGTCAACTCAGCACGCAACGCTCTAGGGCTGCACTGAGACATATAGAGGCCAGAGGAGACCCACTTGCTGTAACCTGGATGATTGAGCACACAATCTCTCCTAACTAGATCTACCTTCCCCAACTACTAGACAGACAGGAGGAAGGCTAGAGCAGCGCAAAGGGAGGAAACCATAATTACCCACGCAGCTGGAGAAAAATCCTTGGGGAGTGTGGTGGCGTCCCGCTCCCCCATAAACAATTCGCCCTGCCCCGGCGTCCCAGTGAGAAGATCGAGCGAATACTTAGGCGTTCAGCTGTTCTGAGAGGAACAGATATCATTCCTGGGCCCCTTTGCGACAGGAGCACCCCCGACTTCTTTGGGTGAACCCCGAAAGGCCGCGTGGGGCATGCAGTGATTGCGCTCTACAGGTGGGCAGCGAGCAGTAGCCCAGGAGTCTGGGACGACGCGTGGACTAAGGGGGCCCTCCTTTCCCGCTCCACTTCGGATCTCAATCTCACAATGTCTAATACCAAAAGCACGCACCAGACTAAACTCCACCGATACGCCATGTCCAAAAACTTAAACGCGGATGGACCCCCGGGTGCAGAGGCACAGACGGGGTCGCAACACGACCCAGAAGACCCCTCGCTGAAGGACATCATGGAGGCCATTACCGGAGTACGCTCGTCACTCAAGAGTAGAATGGACGCCATAACGACTGAAGTTACGCTTCTCCGGGCTGAATTCCAAAAAATCAATGACCGGGTAAAAACGGTAGAAGTCACCACATCCAACCTCAGCCAAGAGTCTAAAACAATGCAACAGCAGATCAAGCAATTGCAGGAGGTCAGTAAGAACCTGGAAAATAAGCTGGAAGATTATGAAGGCAGATCGCGCCGGAACAACATCAGAATAATTGGAGTGCCGGAACGGGCGGAGGGACTCACTCCGGACCTTTTCGTAGAGGATCTTATCACTAAGTACCTTCAGCCCAAAAATGTATCTAACTTTTTTTCGGTGGAGAGGGCCCACAGAGTCCCGGGAGGGAGGCCAAGACCAGGAGCCCCCCCAAGGCCATTGTTGGCGATACTTTTTAACTTCACGGACAGAGATGTGGTCCTGCAAACAGCCTATACAGCTCCACCGACCAAATTCGAAAACAGCGTAGTGACCTTCTTTCCTGACTATACTGCAAATGTGCAGAAGCTGAGACGCTCGTCCAAGGGGCTAAGGCTAGACTCAGGGAGAAGGGTTTTAAATATTCAATGTTGTTCTCCGCCAAACTCCGAGTGGAGGCAGAGGGTAAGCATGGTTTTATGACACCCCAGAAGCAGCGCAAGAATGGATAGATGGGTGGAGACCCGTCCATGGAAATGGCACCAAATCGCGAAGGGAAAGATCCCCCAGGCGGCGTCCAGGACCAGATGGGCCGCAAAAGCAATCAACTGATGTCAAAGAACCGGAAGGTTGACAGCTAAAAATACTGCGAAGAACCATAGACTGAATATATATGCACATTGAACTTAACTTGGCGCAATGAAGGATTCGGCCTCCAGAGTACCCTCATCCTGGGCTAAGTGACTCTCAGTTTTGACTATTTATCAATCTGATTACATGCTTACGTTATACTTAAATGGATAGGAACGGCAAGCGCTGGGTGTAGAGCGGTCACCCCTCCATCACTTTTTAAGTTAGTTTCTAATGGGGCGACAGGCGCTCTGCATAGTTGGGGGTAGGGGCAGTTTCAAGCCCAAAATGCAGGGAAGCAGGGTGGGGGGTATGGGTAGTTCGTTTTGTTTTAAGAGAAGTTTAGACAACAGTAACACAGAGTATAAATGGGGGCCTCGAGTTCTCACACCACCTTACCAGGGCTGGCTCACACACCCACGACAGGGGGACATTTGCAGTCAACAAGAAATAGGAGTCAAATCTTCCCATCCTACTGGATTGCTTAACACTACAGACTTAGAGAAGAAAGGACATGGGTAGCAAAAAGGGGATCGGACTGCTATCGTTGAATGTAAATTGTTTGGGGGACAAACTTAAACGAGGGATTGTACTTAAATACATAAAAAGGCACGCCCCGGATATAGTTCTTCTACAAGAGACGCACCTGGTGGGGAACACCTGTGGGGCCTTAACGCGATGGGGATAAAAATTAATGGCGCACTCGGCGTTTACCACCGGATCCAGGGGAGTTGGTATAATGATGAGGAAGACCTTCCTGATGAATATAGATCAGATCTGGACTGACAAACAGTGCAGATATGTGGCGGCTACTGGGTGCTGGGAGGGCAAAACTGTCACATTAGCGCGGTTTATGTTCCACCGGTCCTTCAGGCCCTGGCCTTCAAAGACTTAGGTGATCTCCTTCTTGCCTTTCCTACAGGATGGCTTTTGATGGGGGGAGATTTTAACTCGAATAGTCTCGGGACAACTAGATCGCTCCCCTCCGTGGGACGTACCCCTCTCACGAATGCAGATTCACGATTTCCTGGGAGCAATGGGTCTAGCTGATGCCTGGCATACGCTACACCCCTTAGAGAGACAATTCACTTTTCATTCTGGGGCCCACAACTCCCTTTTGAGAATCAACTACATTATAGAACCGGCAGGACAGATAGGGCAGATTAAAGAAGTGTGCCACATGGCAAGGGGCATATCGGACCACTCCCCAATTTGGGCCCTACTGGAAACGGGCGAACCCCGGGTGGGTCGTGTTGCTCCAATAAATCCCTGATACCTAAGGAACCCTGTTATCAAGACAAAACTGAGGCAGGAAATGGAATATTACTTCCAGGAAAATGAGGGCTCGGTGGACTCCGCGCTGACGCTCTGGGAGGCGTTTAAAACAGTAGCTAGGGGGCATTAAATTAAATTTAAAATGCCATCTTAGTCCTCCCTTAATCCCTTTCATTTTGTAGTAAGTATCCCCTATCTTTGTAGCCAATTGTATTGTATTGTAATTGCATTTATATAGACTTACTACCCCTGACGAGGCGTTGAAGTGCTTTTTGGTCGAGTAGCACGCTACTCCGGAACCGATAAAGGATTAGTGTTGAATTAGTATAGTGAAATATGAAAGTAATTTGAGTGGTGGATAAGTTACTCAGTTATTTGGATTCAGAAGGATAGCGGAGGGATAGAAGAGGGAAAAAGGTTTGCATTTATATAGCGCTTGTTACCTCTGATGGGGTGTTGAAGCGCTTTTTTCGGCGAGTAGCACGCTACTCCGGAACCCATAAAGGATTAGTGGTGAATTAGTCTAGTGAAATATGAAAGTAATTTGAGTGGTGGATATTAGTCAGTTATTTGGATTGAGAAGGATAGCGGAGGGATAGAAGAGGGAAAAAGGTTTGCATTTATGTAGCGCTTGTTAACCCTGATGGTATGTTGAATTCCAATATAAATGCACTTCAGCCTTCCAGTACAGCAATATATTCCCAGTTCATAAAGAAGCCTTTGGCCATTCCAACTGTATCACCCTCAATGCCACGGTGTTGGAGATGTGATGTAAGTGATGATGCTCTTTCTAAGGGACAACAATGGGCCACCAGCCAATTCTAAAGTGCTGGCATCAAGCAGGTGTGCTTCAATCAAAGACGTGTGTCAAAAACTGGTCACCACTGAACATGTAATAAACACATTTGCATTTCTAAGATATGTACAGGGATGCATGGCCCATTTCCACTTCACTAGCCTTTTCCTATCCACCACATATGTGCAGCCAAGCCAGAAATAGACTCAAAAGGCCAGTTACCTAGTAAAAACGATTTTTTAATGTATACCGCTTCTAGAGCATCAGCTTTTTCAGTCACCTGCTAAAGCGAGTAGCTAATAAACACTAACTTCCAGCTACACAAGGAACTAGATGGAAAGTTGATTTACCCAAGGGAGGGACTGAAGAAAGGATCCAGCAGATGGATGAGAATGATGTTTTACAACTGAGAGGGATGGACAGATGTGACTATGAGGAAGAGGCCGTGTACACATCCAGAGGTCCACAAAGATACCAGAAGATTTGGGGCCCTTTGCCTGATTATGTTGAGGTAGAATCTGCATAATAAAAGCAGGAAATGACAAATGCACCTTTAAGAAAAAAGGACATTTCAAGAAAAGGGCAAAAAGGGGGGGGGGTCTCTTTTAGGGCCCATATTCAAATGTGCAATGTACAAAAGGGCGGAGAATCTGGATTCCGTCCCACAGCTATGACACACGGGAGATGATGCACAACTGCAGTAAAAATCACACTATCCCTGAGATAGTTACAGAAGCATCAGTGTTGTAAATGGAAGTCAGAGTAGACATCGTGGAAAAAAGATGTAAACACTAAAAGCCAAAGTCTGAAACCATTCAGCAGCTGCAGGATTTTCAGGTTGTCACTACCTGTAGGATTTCACTTCAGATACAGCGGAGGATCTGTAAATTTAAAATTCTGCAAGAGCTTCCAGTCTAAGGGTGCTGGGAGTCCCACTTGTCCCCAAGGGAGAAAACAATGAAGATGTTCTTGGGGAATTCTTCGCCACAGAGGTAAGCATCCAGTAGTTGGAGTTCCCACCAAAGGTTTTGGCAAGGAGGTGAAGGGCAAAGGCACGATCATTGTCCATCTACGGTCACCAGACAGAGAGGGTAGATGGACGAGGACTGTGGCATGGTAGAAGAGGCTGACCAAGAGGGCAGCACCATATATACTTCCCACGACCTCTGCTTCCCAACTCAGCTCTGGAATAAAAACCTCACCTGCACAAACTGAAGTCACGTGCTAGTAAGTTGAAGGAGATTCACAATAGAGTCACAAAAATAGTAAATTAACGCAAGGCAGCTAGGAAGCTCCTGGACTCGACTGGAAAAAGAGGACTATCATGAGTTAGTACTACCTGATGGTGTCCTGGTTCAATGAAACAACTGAAAACTAAAATTTAGTTAAACTCCCTTAGCTGCAAATGGTTCCATGAAGGACAATTAGTGTAGGGGAAAAAGACCATGCAGAAAAAAAGCTTGAAATAAGAGAAGTTAACTAGAACAGGAGAAAACGTAAAATATTATTTGGGGAAGTTCGAAGCCTACCTCAATACACCATGTTTGTTTATGTGCAGCAAGGATGAAACTGGATCCAGCTGCAACTAGCTGGCAGATTATACGAGGTGTTGAGAGAAGCAGGTGAATCACTGTGCACAAATGCCTATTTGCTTATCCGTGTGCCTGGAGACAAGTGTGTGGACACATGGTCGGTCACCTTTATACATGACAGACTGGTATAGGATGGGGTTCTTAGCAAACAACTGCTTTGACTATTAAATGGCGAGGGTAGTTTGGCATACAAGAGCAGCAAATGACAGTGGTTCATGGTCCAATGTTTTTTTTTTTTTTTTTAAATACTTTATAATTTTTCAACAATGAAAAAAACAAACTTGAGCAGTCATTTACAGAATCCTTCGAGACAGTACTCATCGACATATCTTTAGTTCACGCATGAGAGTCCCAGGCGCCCATTACAGGTCATTGTACTTTTACACTTCCCGTGGCAAAGCAGCGCACTCAGTGACATAATACAAAGATAGTCAGGGCTGACACAAGCACCTCACATACTGTTATCCCCATCAGACCCACTAGACTGCTAACCGCCTGATCACACTGATGTCAACAGTTCTCTACTCAATTCTCTCCAACTTGCTATGTTCTCATCCAGTTTTTCGTCCCTTCGACAGGCCTTGATATGCAACTCCTCAGCCAAAGTCCACTCAGCTCCATCCCTTAGCCAATTCACAAAAGAGGGACTTCTCTCACCCATCCAACAGATGGCTACCCTCCGTTTAGCCAGCACCAGTGCCAGGTGTACTAGCTTATTTGCCATTTTTCTTTTCTTGCGTCGCGGCACTAACCCCAGGAGGCAGTGCCTAGGCATTACTTCCAGCGCAATTACCACCCGTCCACAGATTCGCGCTACTACATCAATCCAGTACTGGTGAACTTCCGGGCAATCCCACGCCAGATGCATGAAACCCGCATGTACACCATGACATCTGGGACACTCATGCGATCGGGAGGCATTTATGCGATGGAGCCTCGCCGGAGTCATGTATACCCGGTGCAAAATATTATAGTGCAGCAACTTCAACCGGGCGTTGCAGGACACCTTGCGCGTTAGCATACATGTACTTCCCCACTCCTTTTCCTGTATCGGCTCTTGCAAATCTGTGTTCCACGCATCCCACGCCTTAAGGGCCAAGGAGCCAGAGTCAGCCCTTATAGCCTTATACAACAAGGACACCAACCTGCACCCACCTCCACAAGTCAGCAATATATCTATGATTTCTGTGGTCCGGGGCATGGCCGGGTACTCCGGCCACGTCATCTTGGCCACTTCCATCAGACCAGCATATTGTAGATATTGCCCCGGATCCAAGTCAAATCCCTCACACGCCTGCTCAAACGTGATATAGGTGTCATTAATATACAAGTCTGCCAGCACCATACAGCCACCCTCACGCCATGCCTGAAAGGACATGTTGTCCACCATCCTGCGCACCGGAACTAACTGCCAGATGGACAGTTCCGGATGAAACGGAGCCCGCCCCAGTACTCGTTCAACAACTTTCTGCCACATCCAGGCCGTTTGCTTAACCACATACGGCAGCTCTGCACTTGCCCCAGCACCTTCCATCAGGATCACGGGTAGGTCCTCCGCCAACACTCGTCCAGCAAGCAGGCGCTTTTCCCAGCAATCGCCTTCATCTAACCACTGAACAGCATGCTGCAAATGCGCTGCATAATGATACAGATCAAATCTAGGGACCCCAAGTCCAGCCTCCTCATACCGCTTTTGGAGCTCTCGCAGCGCAACCCTACAACGCTTTCCTGCCCAAAGCAGAGTTACCAGGAGAGAATTCAAATGCCGAAATACCTTCACAGGGATCGGGCACAACGCATTCTGCAAAGCATAAAGGGATCTTGGCAACATCACCATCTTTGCCACCGCTATCCTGCCCATTAGTGACAGCGGCAGCGTATTCCAGAATTCCACGGAGCGCCTCAATGACTCAACCACCCTATTCATATTCAGCTGATTCAGCCTAGTATCCCCGTGAGCCACCTGTACCCCTAGGTATCTGAAATGGTCCGTCTCCCATCTCAGTTCCAGTCTAGGCAGTTCTCCAGCCTCTCTCTCTCTCATCCCAGCTAAAGGAAATGCCAGGGATTTGTGCCTGTTAATGCGCAGCCCCGAATAAGTTGCAAACCAATCCATTAACCCCAGCAATTGCGGTATGGCTTCGCACGGAGACGTAACATAAAACAACGCGTCATCAGCGTAGAGCGAAATAAGATGCGAACTGAGCCCAATTTGTATGCCCCAGCGGCCCAGTTCCTGCCTTGCCCAGACTGCCATAGGCTCTATAGCCAGAGCAAACAGTAGCGGCGACAGGGGACAACCCTGCCGCGTGCCCCGCCCCAGCGACCATTGCGCCGACCTAGTATGACCCATTTGTACATACACCACGGGATCAGTGTATAGTGTTTTGACCCATCTGCAAAATCGCGGTCCTAACCCCAGCTGGCCAAGGATTTCCAATAAATACCCCAAGTCCACCGTATCAAACGCCTTTTCGAGGTCAATGGACACCAGAGCCATCTCCTCAGGGGCCCCCTGTGTCTCATGCAGTACTTGCGCCAGCCGCCGCACGTTCATGGCCCGGGATAAAACCGCACTGATTCTTGTGGACTAGGTGAGCCATATGCGGCCTCAGACGGTTAGCCAGTACTTTACATAATATTTTTATATCTGAATTGATCATCGTCGGCGGTCGGTATGCCGCCGGGTCCTGTGCATCGCTGCCCGGCTTTGAAATCAAGCAGATTTCACCCTCACGCATTGTAGGGGGCAATATTCCGCTATCGAAGGACTCATTTAGAGTCTGTAACAAAGGTCTCACCAATACCGCTGAGTATGCTTGGTAATACTCAATGGGTAACCCATCCCCACCCAGTGCCTTGGCCCTAGGTATGTCCCCTATCGCTTCCCTCAATTCCTCTTCAGTAATGTGCTCATCAAGTTCTGTCCTAACGTCCTTAGACACCTGCCTTAATTGAAGGCCCTCCAAAAATGGGACATATAGGTCCGCGTATGGTCCAATGTTTCCATGTGTACTGCAATTGGCAGAGAGATAGGACCCTGCAACCCGGAGCAAGGTTAGGAATAGGATGGCGGTAGACAGGAACCAGAAAGGGAGCAGCATTATTAGTTGCTTATGGGAAAGGGAAGAGGCAAGTGCTGCATAGAGCTCCGGCTCAAGAGATACAAGAATTAGGAATTAAGAAAGTTATTACATCAGTACACAGTGTCCCTCGCTTATTTTACAAGGACATGACACCTGGCGATGAGGGTGGTCGACATTCATGACCTCACCTCATTTGCCGTGCAGCCGTCGGTAGTGAGTGCCTGCTATGCGCCATTACAGCGCCATCATCGCTCTGCATCTCACCGCGCCATTTCGCCTCTTCGTTGCAGCAGGAGCACACCCTGCTCATTGCCCGGCGGAGGTCACTCCGAATCTCACTGGCTCCATCTCGCCTGTACATTGCAGCAGGAGCCCACCCTGCTCAATACCACGCAGAAGTCTTTCGTGGCCGCGGGAGCACACCCATCCTCCAGTACTGAGGGATTCGGCCGCGCTCGCCATCGGGAGCTGCTGGCCTTGCTGTGCACCCGCTGCTCCTCTTTTCTGTCCTCCCCTGTTGAGTACTGGCCACCTCGCTGAACTCCAGAAGCCTTGTGAGACCTAGTCTTTCGAGCGGCCATTTTAAAGTAAGGCAATTAATACAGGAGCCTTGTTTCTACCCCAGCTGCCATTTTAGAGTCAGGTGTCCATGTTCCCAGCAGCCTGTGTCTGTATCTGAGGGCAGTTTTACATGCAAAAACAGTGGCGGTTGGTGACATTTGAAAGTGGTGTGCCGTAAAAGGTCTGGGTGAGTGGCAAGTGGCGAGCGAGTGTAGGGAGCAAGCCCGACTGCCATAAGGAAGGTTCGGAGGGTTCTCTGCCAGAGAAAATTTAGAAAAAAGTGTGGGCAAATGGTGGATTTATAAGCAAATCTGAGATAATAAAGCAACTTTGAATGACATCAATAAAGAGATTTCGTATGATAATGAAATGTGGTGTGATGACTATTGGGGCTGCATATCCATTACATGATAGTGCCGTGAAGAACACTTCTGACTAATACTCTGAGCACATGATAACTCCGTGAAGGACACACCAGCACTTGTCCTTGGAAAGGAGTGAAATGTCTCCTCAGCAGTAGCCCAAGGGGTAATGTCTGCAACACACATTGATATGAGTATATGGGCGCCATAAGGAAGAAGAGTATGGAAACAGGAGCATTTAAGCAAACACTCCCTGAGAAGAAGTTTTCATCTCAGAAAAAGGCGCAGGAGTGTTACTCAAAATGTGCTCTGAGGAATACTCCTCCTTTCTTTCAAAGCCCTCCGCCCCCTTTACCTGCTACAGACACAATCACCTTTGTAACGCGGCTATCAGTGACACACACAGAAAGACAGATCACAAGCAGGTCAACAGTGGCATAAAACGAAACTTTTAAACACTCTGAAATGCAAGATTCTTTTAGTTAAAAAAACTTAACTTAATAGGCATAAAATGTGCTGGATTTTAGTTTCTTTCAAAAATAACAATAATGCACTATATGAAAAAGGTGGTTTGGACGGTTCGGCTGCGCAGATAAAAAGCTCGCTGTTCTGTTTAAAAAAAGCTTGCCACTGGCAACAGACTTCCACGGGCACCGAGAGCTATTTACAGGACAGGAAATGATTTCAGCAGTAAAATCCACTCTACATATTCAGGCGATTCCACCGCTTCGTATTCCAGCTGGGTTTGTTCTTAAAATTAAAGTCTCTGCCAATCATGGTAAATAACGTTACATTATTTTACAACAGTCCAAAAGCCAGCCTGCGATTCCAAGCTGGGACACATGCGTGAACACTCAGGGTTAATGGTTAAATATCTTACATTTTAGCCGCAATGAAAGAAGGAAGGCATTTAAGTCGACCATTTGGCACACTAATCGGGCCTCAGACCGAAAACCTCTCCGCATATCAACAACACGTCCCTTCCCCGTAGGCCCTGAACCAAACCTAACTCTGCCCACGCACCTCGCACTCGGGCCCCGCCAAAAAGAGACCCCTTAAGTGGCGCACCTAATGAGACATCGCACCCAGAGGGAGGTGCGCGCTGCACCAAACCTTATTAGTTGTAAATGAATGCCAAATAATTAATGAAACATTTTTGACTCACCAGTGGACGCAGCTCAGTGGATTGAGCCATGGCTGCTGAGGTGCGTGTACTGCGCGGCGCCGGCACCCAATGCCTCAGGACTGCGCCGAAGAGCGGGAGAGGCCTGGCAAACGCGCGTGCCTCTCAGCCAATCCAGACGCTGCTCCAGCAGCGCCAGGATTGGCTTGAGCAGGGATACTCCCCGCTCATTAGGAGACCGGGGGCTGCGGCATGAAGCAACCCTCGCTCTCCTAATGTGCAGGCTAGTGCGCATGTTCGGGCTGGTCGGAAAAATTACCAGCCCAAAACCGAACATGCGCACTCTGTCTTGTTGCTGCGCTAGACCACCCTTGCTAAGACAACATGCATTGCAAGCAAGCCTTGCTTGCAATGCATGAACTTGTCAGTCAAACCCTGCTGCCCCACCCCCTTCAGAGCGTCCTGACTGTTTGCTGCTGACTCTTAGTGGGTCAATGCCCAAGCGCCCTAATGGACGCACCACCACTGTGCAAAAAGTGAGTTTTGTCAAAAGCAGTTCAGCACCTGGCAGGCCCCTGACCTTACACATCACTGAAGATTTGAAGGATTCGTATTGCTGAGTGATTTTTCTTGCTACTCTTGCTGTACACCCTGTGGTCGCTTAAAAGGAAACGACTCTTTGAAAGAACCCCTGCTGCATGGCATTGGGCATACAAAGGGTCACGTCGTCGTCACTGGATACATCACAAAACGCACAACCGAGACCAGCAAAGCTTGCCGTCTCCTTCCTACGCCCTACAGAGCCTTTGACGCTCACGTCAGGCAGCGGCATGGGTCCTCATTGGCAAAAATTGCTGGACGATTTTGAAGACTTCATGAAGGGGTCACAAGTCACCGGCCCAAATCAGCAACTCATTGCCCTGCGCAACTTGATAGGTAAAGATGTTGGCGGCTGTTTCTACATCCTATCAAGACATGAAGGACGCACTAAACAGGAAGTTTCTGCACAAATGCAATTTGGATTATGAACGCTACACCTTCAATCTAGCCTCCCCGGAAAAGGATGAATCCATAGGAGACTTCATTACACATCTCAAACGCTTAGCCCAATGCTGTGAATTTGATAACTTCACTATTGAGATGCCCTCTGCCTGTGAATCATAGAGGGATGCCAATCAGAATCACTAGGTTGTCGTCTGCTTAAGAAACACTACTCATTGGATGACACTGAAGAACCGACTAGAGTCAATGATCAGGCAGAAGAACATACCAAGAAAATGAAAGCAGGGAAAATAGAAAACGCAAACAAGCGTTCAGACTCCAGTCTCGGCAGAAAGAACGATGCCAGTCGGAACAAGGACGAACTCCCAAACCCACAGACCATGCTCCCAGCACACAACAGAATAGAAACAGACTAGGACAACAGCTAGAATGTTACCGCTACGGCCAAGAATATTCACATGCAGGATCTTGCCCAGCCATGGGTCAGCGATGTCGACGTTGTGGAAAGGAGAATCACTTCGAAAAAGTGTGTAGAGCTTCTCGGAAGGACTTTCCACAATCCTCAAAAGAATCTAGGTCTCCTCATCATGTGAAAGCAGCATGTGACAGGCAAAAACGCCACCACCTTGTCACAATCCAGCTTACGATCACATGCCACATACAGATCTCAACACTCATCGTCTCGTAAGTCGTCATATCTCATCCCAACTTCTCAAGACAGCGACGAATACGTGTGCATGGTGGCCGATCCAGACAGACTAAAGAAATTCCAGAGACTACATATTCAAATGGGAAATCATTTGGCAGAGTTTGTTCTAGACAGTGGAGTGTCTCTCAACTATATATGCGTTACTGAATACAACAAAATTAACCCAAAACCCAAGCTGTAAAAGGCTGCTGTGCGAGTGTACATCTGGATGTCCAAAGAATCACTGCCATACCTAGGACAATTTCACACATCCCTGACATATAAGGACAGAACAGTGAAAGCTCAAATCCATGTCATTGATGGGTCTGAAGCAGCCGACTGATTTCCCAGTTTGCCCACTGCCGAACGCCTGAAACTTGAGGAGATACTGTACAGAGTTGTTGATGAACCAGATATCATAAGCAAATTTCCCAAGTTGTTCACCAGGCTTGGAAAATTAGCTCACTTTAAAGTCCGGCTACACATTAGCGAACCGGTAACACCTGTGGCTCAGCATCACCAGAAAGTGCCATTCCACCTTCAAAAAGCTGTGGACGATGAGCTACCGGACTTCCTGAGGACTGGCATCATTGAGAGATCGACCGGCCCAACCCCCCTAGGTGTCCCCAGTAGTGGTAGTACCCAAACAGGGATCCGAAAGCAAAGTGCGCCTCTGTGTTGACTTGAGGGCACCAAACACGGCTATCAAATGAGAGAGGGACCCGGGACCTCACATCAGTGATATGATTACTTGGCTGAATGGGGCAAAGGTATTTTCCAAATTGGACCTGAACAAAGGTTACAATCAACTCGAGCTCCATGAGAAGTCCCGCTACATCACTACATTCTCAACTCATCAAGGCCACTTTCGACACAAACACCTCAATTTTGGTATTTCATCAGCCGCAGAAATATTTTAGGAAGTGGTGAGTCGAGTCATTCATCACATTCCTAACTCCTTCAACTACAGTGACGATATCCTGGTGTTCAGTGACACCATCAAGGAGCACGACAAAGCTCTAGATCGGGTGTGTCACACCCTCTTGGAAGCGAATCTGACTCTCAATTGAGATAAATTTGAGTTTTACAAATTTACGTTACAATTCTCTGGTCACATCTTCTCCAGCGAAGGGATGAGGCCTGACCCTGAAAAAGTCACTGCACTGACTGACTCCATCCACAAGATGTCAGTAATTTAAGGTCTTACCTGGGTCTGGCCAACTATTGTACCCGATACATAAGGGATTGCGCCACCATTACCTATCCTTTACGAGAACTCACAAAGCAAGGTCAACCTTTTCAATGTCTGCACGCTGTGACCAAGCACTCAACAGAATCAAAACAGCTGTAAGGTCCACCATCTACCTACCATACTTCAATCCTTGCATGAAGACCGAAATCACTGTAGATGCCAGTCCGTTGGGACTCTGAGCTATTCTACTAGTCCAATAGGACAAGCAAGGTGACCAAAGACACATCATAGCGTACGCCAGCCGTAGTCTGACAGACACCGAGAGAGCATACTCACAGTCAGAAAAAGAAAGTCTGGCAGTCGTCTGGGCCTGTGAGCATTTCCACATATTCATCTATGGGAAGCATTTTACACTTATGATGGATCACCAGACCCTCACAACTATATTTGGCAACACTTGAGAAAAGATGCCACCTAGGATCGAGCGCTGGCGTATTCGCCTTCAAGAATACACGTACACCATTGTCCACAAGCCAGGAAAGGCAGAAAAACCAGCTGACAACATGTCAAGACATCCTAGGACATTCATTTCGTCATTGATCATGCAAGA
Organism: Calotriton arnoldi; assembly: GCA_963921515.1. NCBI lineage: Eukaryota > Metazoa > Chordata > Amphibia > Caudata > Salamandridae > Calotriton > Calotriton arnoldi. Next base: position 2,033,635 of record CAWUFW010001261.1, on the reverse strand, counting down.
CCACCTGCTGTTCCACTGGAAGCAATCACAGAAGCCACGGCAAAAGATGCTACTCTTCATGGCGTAATGAGTCTCCTTCGAACAAGCTCAAGGAGACACCTCAATGAACCGCATGATGATATAGGAATAGCCTTACACGATCTGGCTTCCTTTCGACATGTCAAAGAAGAACTAACAACCACTGACAATGGATTACTCCTCTGGGATAAACAAACTGTCATACGGCAACTGTTGCGGCAGGGCATCATTAATCTGGTGCTTGAAGGACACGGGGCGTAGTGGCCACCAACAGGGCGCTATGGAAACAAGTCTGGTTTCCCTCTCTCGCATACCAGTCCTGAATGAGGCCTTTGCAGCTTGGAGCATCCCCAAAGTAGTTAATGGCCCTCCATTTAACCGACATGCTGAATTCGCCAGTCACCTCAACTTCAAACACCAGAAAATCACTACCATGTGGCCTCAAGCCAATGGGATGGTAGAGAGGTTTATGGCCACACTAAAGAAAACCATACAACAGGCAGAAATAACCAGGTGAGATGTTCAGTTGGCTCTGAAGTACTACGAGCATATCGGACCACGCCACATAGCACCACTGGAAAATGTCCAGCCACTCTGAGGTTGGGTAGGACACTGCGTACGAGAATCCCCACCACGGACACCGATATACACACACACACACACACACACACCCCAGCAGTGTGATCATGCAGCACTGGCAGAAGTAAACAGGACCAAGAAAGACAAGATGAAAGAATACGCCGATGCTCATCGGAAAACAAGGCCATCTAACATTCAGAAAGGAGACTTGGTGTTAGTCTGACAAGAACAAAAGACAAAGGCAGATAGCTGGTACTATGGCCACCCCCTGCAAGTAATCAGCCACAAAGAGACCATGGTCACAGCTGCTTCTGAAGATAAAAGAATCACACAAAATGTGTCTCATTTCAAGAAGTAGGATCCAGCAGAGTCTGAACATGATGCTGATCACAGCACAACTTCATTAAGGCAAACTGTCACAAGATTCTTACTCATCCTCCCTCACTGGTAAGCACATGATGCATCCAAAGCCAGCTTCACACAGACATTAAGCAAGTAAAGCAAACTACTCAGAGAAAGAAAAGGAAATTAGAGGGGATGAAACGCAGGAGAGAAAGATGGTAAGGAGTTGCCTTGGGCAAGGACTGAAAGCAAGCTAAACATGGGGAAGCTACGCAAGAGACTAAACAATAAGGCAAGGAGAAAAAGAAAAAAAAAAACATAAAAAACACCAAACAACAGGTTCATTTAATGAGCACAGAAGCATTTTCCAAACAGAGCCTACAGTTACCCCAGAAAGGGTGCTTCATTGACTGTGGAAGAAAAACAAATTTGAATAATAAGCTTGCGTCTGCACCACCGACCTTATGGCACAGTGCTCCCCCGCTCCTTGGTGCAAACGATGGGATCAGTATGTTTCTCAGCCAGCCTTAATTTCGCCAATCCTCTACCTGTTGTGGTCAATCCTCCCTGTCCCTCCCACATTTATTAAAAAGTGCTAAAATGTAGGCGTAGATCACCACAGTCGGGGCGGAGGTCTCTGCACCAATGCTTAAATGGAAACAAATAAGTGCAGGTACTCATCAAATTGAGTTCTGGACTTTGAGCGGGATTAGGGGTGGGGCTAGAGTGCCAGCATCCAATGAGATCAAGATATTCTCGGTCTAAATCGGTGCATGTTGATGCAGAAATAGATATTGCGTGTGTACTACTTTCCCGACACTGGCACCAAAATACTATATGAGGAAGATTAAATTACAGGCCGTGGTTGCAAAATCGGGGATGGGCTTACATCTCAGGTTTTCAGAGGACACTGTACACAATTTTAGAGTATATATTCTTCTCCCAAGTACCTTACAACGACAAGCCAGCGGTCATAGTAATTTGTCTTTTTTGGCAGTGAGTATGTTTTTTGAACCCTTGCCACTACACTGGCCCCTTGAATTGGGGTCTCTTGCCCACAGACTCCTCTCAAACAATTAGCATTCACAGACCTGAAATACATTTTTGCCACCACTGCAGTCAGTGCATTTAATATGAAACCCTTCTATGTACACACATTAAATAACCACCTTTTCTGACACACACAGATGCAGCTGAAAAGCAGCACACTTATAAATGCAAATTTACTTCAGAGGAAACAGATATTGAAGGCTTTATGTTCAAGGATGTGATCACTGCAGTCAGCCCATGAGAGGAAAAAGTAGAATGGTGCACTCTCATAACTAACATATACTCCAGCGCAAATAAACACCATGCAGTGAATAATGAACAGGTTATAGGCATGTGTGTGGGGCATTCTGACAAAGAACTGCCTTTCCATCGAAAGCACCCCTCCTGGGCTGACTTACATAGCTGCATTCATGCAAACACCCCAACTTCGCATCTGGTGCCTTTTTAACATAAGTAGCTACATCGTTTTCGTAAAGGAATATTTTAGTTGTGAGGTGTGAAAATCAATAAATAGATGATAAGCTGCATAGTTAGTAAAAGGTTGCATTTTCATGGTAAGTAGCACCTATTCATTTATTTAGATAAGAGTTTTATGTAGCGCTGTGCATCGCCTCATTTTTATTTCACAGTGCTAATGTATGAGGTACTATAGATCAACACATCGTGCATGTCCTATTCATTATGTGTGTGGATGAGCAGTCGACGCTGCAGTAGCGGCTGGTCTGCGGGGGGAGTGGTGAGGCGTGGGCAGGTGGGGATGACGGACAATGGGAGGTGGGGGAGAAACAGACAACGAAGGCAACATTTTTTTAAAAAGAGCTTACCTGCCATCTGATACTCTTCTGCTCTGTGTCCTCGCTGCAGCACACAGGCTCCCAGTGTCCCCTGCGGCCAATCCTGGCGCTGCTCTTATGCTTAAAAGCAGTGTCAGGATTGACCTGAACGCCGTGAATATGCGCTTCCAGAGAGACTGGGAGCCTGTGCTTTGCTGTCTCCAACCCGGCAACACAGATGGGTTGGAGACAACTCAATGCGCATGTTGGTTTGGCCGCCCTGAGACGGCCGGCCAAACCGACATGCGCACTGATAGCAGTGCCCACCACTCCCTCTGTCATTGCCCTCGCGATTGCCCCGCCCCCAAGACTGGCCAGCCATTAGAACCTGAAAAATAAAACAACGGGCAGGGTGGTGACGCTCCTCTGCCATAGCGGAGCTGCCGTCACTGCTACGCTGTACAGAACTCTATTGCACTTAGAAGAAGAGTTAGCATAATCTGCTTGAATAGAATAACTTTTATCTCTGGTAGTCCAGTGCATATCTGAGACACACACACACATACAGACACTCACACGTACATTATTCGACAGAACTGATTTTTTTGTTTTTACAATTGCAATAGTCTCATGATCAGTGGCATCCCCTTCACACTCGGACTGGCTACCAGGGCCGTTTCTACCATTAGGCAAGATTAGGCGGCCGCCTAGGGCGGCAAAAGGGGGAGGGCGGCAAAAAACATGCGTGCGTGAAGGTCGGGGTCCCTTGGAAGGCCCCGGCGCGCTTTGGTAGAGTCCTGTCCGAGGACGCCGCATGCACAGCACTGTGCCCCCGTCTTGAACACAGGGGAGGGCGCCTTGAGTCCCCGAGGAGCAGCAGAGGAGCTAGACGCGCGGGTGGGGGGCATCATCAAGCAGGGTCCATGGCTCTGCTCGGAAGTGTAATGAGCAATACAGTCTAGTTGTTTGCCGGCCGCCGCCGGATGTAACCCACCCACGCGCTCCCGCTGGCGGGCGGGGCACGCATAATAAAAGAAGGGGCGTGCCCGCTCGGGGGCAGTCCTCAGCTACCCGAGCACTGGTGTGGACGCAGGTCATTTAATGCGCGCTGCGTGTCACGCGACCAGCGCCAGCCACACCACTACACTGGCGACGAGGGGGAGCAGTACCCGCTCTCCCGCACCTGCACATCATCGCGGACCGACCGGGAGGATTACCCGGCCCCGACGACCACTGTCACCACGCGGCCACCGCCCACGACGCACCTGCCCCAACGATGTCTGCAGCACCGGGCCAACAGCGGCGTGAGCACCCACAGCGCCAGACTGACGGTAAGGCGCAGCCTCCTGGCCAAAGAAAGGACACACAAAGGCAGCAGCCCTAACCCTCATCCTGCTCACACAGGCCCAGCAGGCCCAGTGCACGCACCCAAGCGCTACCTCCACATCCAGCCGACCAGGGGACACAATAAGCTTTGCCACAGCGCCACGTAAGCCTGGAAGAGGGTGTCACAGGGCTCAACTACATGGCCCCACCCCAGCAGCGAACCCCCAGGGAGTGGAGACAGGCCGCCCCTGCCACGCCAAGGGTGGGCACGGTGTCCAAGCCACGCTACGTACGTCCAGGCAGGTATGGGAGATAATCCAGACAACCAGCAAGCACAGCTCCGCGTCGTCACCCAGCATGCGCCCACAGGAGTCCTGCCCCCGTTCAGCGAAGCGGCTGACCCCACAACAGCGTCCCCACGGTGGAAAATGTGGTTGGGCCGCCTCGAAAATGACTTCATAGCCACCAGGGAGACAGAGGGAGCTGTCAAGCGCTCGCTCCTACTCCATTACGCTGGGGAAGAAGTATACACTCTTTTCAAGCACCTCCAGGGCACGGGAGGCCCGACCGACTACGCCGCAGCGGTGGCCGCGCTCAACGCGCACTTCGACCCCCAACTGAACAGGGACTATGAGAGATTCAAACTACGGCAGGCGAGATGGGGAGTCGATCAACGCGTTCCACGCAAGGCTGAGGGAACTGGCGAGCACCCACCTAACTGACGAGAGGGCTGTGGAGGAGATTCGGGCCCAGCTGATCCAGGTAGTGCGTAGCAAAGTCCTGCGGGGGCTCATCTTGCGGCAGCCCGACATCCCCCTGAACGACATCCTAGTCATGGCCCGGTCACATGACTTGTCAGCCGTGCGAGCAGAAGAAATGGACCTGGCGCTGACGCGCACAACTGAAAAGAGCGCGACCGTCAAAACAGAAAGAACCGACGCCATCACGACGCGGGACAGGAGGAACAAGCCTCGAGACCACCCGCCCCAGACCCCGAGAGGTCAGTGCGGGTACTGCGGGCATGAAGAACACCCACCCAACAGATGCCCCGCACAAGGGAAGACGTGCACCAACTGTGGAATACCGAACCATTTTGCGTAGGTGTGCCGGAGGAAAGGCCCGAGGAAGGAGAGCAGAGGAGCCAAGCCAGTGCGTAAACTAGTAAGACAGCTATCAAGCATGTCCCTGGCGTCGTCTCAAGGGCGGAGAAAGGACGAACGAGCTTCGTGAAACGTATCTCGTATCATTCACACAGGCACTGAAGAAACAGAGAAGGCCTCAGCCCACGTGCACAGTGAAGATCGCAGGGTCAGAAGTATGTGCGGTAATTGACACTGGCGCGTCAGTAAATGTCATGGGCATCCAACAATACAATCGGCTAAAGCCCAAACCTGAGCTCAAACCATCCAAAACAAGGATATTTGCATAGGGGAGCGATTCACCCCTGCCAATCCGGGGCAAGATGACCGTGCCTATATGGTCAGAAGATAGTGAAATCACAGCCGACATTCACGTCATTAACCAAGAGGCTGACACCCTGCTAAGCAGCCACGCAGCGGAAGACCTCGGCTTAGTAATGTTCGCGAGAAGTGTGCAAGCGAATCAGACCAAAGAGCTACTAGATCAATTTGCAGACTTATTCCAAGGACTAGGCCGGATCAAAAGGACACCCGTCAAGCTCCACATTGACCCATCTGTCCCACCAACGGCATTACGGCACAGGAGAATCCCGTTCCACCTCAGACCATTAGTGGAACAAGAGCTGCAGAAACTGGAGGACCAAGGGGTCATTGAGAAGGTCTCAGGGACCACACCATGGGTATCCCCCATGGTGATAGCCGAGAAGCCCAGGCAGCCAGGGAAGATCAGGCTATGCATAGACATGCGCCTCGCCAACAAGGCCATAAAGCGGGAACGACACATTACGCCAACGATGGACGACATAGTGGCCGACGTCAACGGGTCTCGTTGGTTTTCTAAACTAGACTTGAACGCAGGCTATCACCAACTGGTCCTGGCCAAAGAGAGCCGTTACATAACCACGTTCAGTACCCACCTGGGACTACGGAGATACAAACACCTCAACTTTGGCATATCGTCCGCGGCGGAGGTGTTTCAAGACGCAGTGAGAGAGATACTAACAGGCCTACCAGGAGTGTTGAACGTGAGTGACGACATCCTCATCCACTCAGATGTGGGGTAAGGGCCAGAGATGCCAACATAGGAGCTGGGGAACCAGGTTCGAGCCTCGGCGTCGGCTGAACATCCTGTGATTCTGGGCAAATCACTTAACCTCCCCGTGCCTACCAAAAATGAATGTGTCCTTGTGTAACATAAGTGGTGCTCATGTAAAGCGCTCCAATACCTTTGGGTCGAGTTTGCCTATATTAAACTGCAAAAAGTAAACGTGCATTGGGTACAAATCTGGCCTCGCTTTAGGCCCTTCCACGTGACTCCGAAGGTGTTCAGAAAATTACAGTAGGGCTCACTCCCACCCTGGCACAGGCAGCTCAAAGCTGTAATCCTCACGGGCGCCATTTTGGAGTGGGGGCCAGCTGAAGTGGACAGATCTACAAAATGCACCTGCCCGATCCCGAGGAAGCAGGCACGCCTAATCTGATGGCGCTCCCCAGCTAGGACTTCTGGATGAAACAATTTGGAGTTAATGTCAGTTACATAAAGTTTATATTTGATGGTCCTTCATTTGGTACAGATTTAGGTCAACTTCACCCCCTCCTCTCACTGCCCCCTCCAAGCCATGTAGTGTTTCTTAGCCCTGGGGCTCCACTTGGTAAACACGTGTCTTGGGTTCAAATTGCAGCTGTTTTGTACACGAATCCCTGACCCCAGCAGAGCGCAAGAACAGCGGAAATAGGATGTGCCCAGGGAGGCAAATCCTGTGACTTTTCCCAGTCTTGTCGCAATACTGTTCTGTGCTTTTGCTATAACTTTAAAAGCAAAAAAATCTGGACACGGGAGGGGGTGGCATTTTTCAAATCTCGCCTAGGGCGGCAAAACACCTAGAAACGGCCCTGCTGGCTACATACACTCTTCCCATCATTGCCAGTATTTCCCCTGTGTATCGCAACTCATGGCAGGCCTTGACCTCCGTCACAATCACACCTACACTATCTTTGAAAGAGAAGGGCCTGATTCAACCCTGCCCTGCCAATCAGTTTGGTGTGTGCAGCCCCCCGCCAGCCGTGCAAATTTAAATGAGTTTCTACAACATAATTCAGTAGCAGTTCAGAAGGTTCTTCAGTGAAGAATAAAAAGCACTGGTTGTAGTTTCTGAGCTTGTGGATGGCTGTAAGCTGATAAGTACTGGTCAAACTTTGTGGAATCCATTTTCTGCAGGTCCAAAAGGAAGAGTCATTGACCCACTTCTCTTGCTGTGTTCCCTCCACAGTACTTGTAAAACTGCATGGCACATGGTCTTTTCTCACATTACACTAATTTGGGATTTCGAAACAGGTGGGTAGCGCTCATGCTGGCTGCACACAACTAAAAAAAAGGAATGCTGACCAGAGACTTCTTGAGATATTGTTTTGTGTCACTAGCAAAAGTTCTGAAGCAGCTCCTGACTAGTATTTGGGGTGCTTACCCATGGTAAGATTCGACTACAGGACGGTAATTTCACCTCACGATTCTGTGCTGTAATGATCACTCCAACCCCTGGGTGGGTGGCGCAGCAGAAGTGCACACAGAAAAGTTCCTCAGGTTTTGTTTCTAGTAGGACCTAATCGATGCTAGATGCCATCTGGGATAGTCTGCAACTGCATACATTACACAGTTCTTCTTGTAGCCAGTCTCGTCAGAAACAGAGCAGCGCCTGTTGTGCATTGCTGCACATCTGTCAAATTAAGCCTTAGCTACTGCCCCAGGGTACCAGTACTCTCCCTGGCCAAGGAAAAGTTCTGGTACTCAAGGTGGAAAAATTCCACAGTACCTGTACTCAGTACTGGCCCATTTAAAGCACTGCTCAGCACAGGACAGATAGGAGAGGTGGATAATCCCACACGGAGGTTAGTGGATAGCATCTTGTAGTACGTGAGTAGTGTTGCTTCCTGAGGGGGTGCCTCAGGGCCTCGCTCGCTGTGCGGCTAGGCCGCTGTTGCGCGCAGTAATGGCACACCACACTTATTCACACTCGGGTGTCAACTGACCCCGTGCGGTCACGCCCACCCATTTATTTGCGCACTCCGCCCTTCCGGCGTGAGCGCGTGGGTGCTACATATCCGGCGTGGGCCGGCCGAGTTCAGCTAGACCTCTGACTCATTACAAGTAGTACTATTGTAGTACTAAAAAAAAAGTGCATTACAAAATGCAGTTTGTGAATAGGGCCCATGTATGCTGAGTTGAATTTATCAATATTAAGCAAGATTGATATGACCTCTTTTGTTCTTTCTTTTGTTGGCAACTTCATGAACAGGGTAAAGCGGTGAACAATAATTTCATCAGAGATCCATGCTTCCTGACCTGAAGCACAAAAGCATCTGTCTTATGAAAGAGCTCTTTCCGTATTAAATCTGGAAACATCCTTCTAAGCCCCGCCCCCTTAACATCCATGAAAGGAATACCAAGTCGTCACCAAGACCTCTGTTCAGCCCCGCCCCCTTTGTAGCACGACCATTTAAACTTACAACTAGACTCTAAGACACGGGTACTCCTAGTACGGGCCGCCAGCGGCCCGGCAAGACTTCCTTGGCGGCCCGCGGACCTTGCAGATATCCTACCAGTGTCAGCAAACAGCGCCGGTTGCAGCAGCGCTCTATGGGGGCCGGGCGATTCTTTAAAAGACCATTCACTTGTTAATGAGGCTTTGTTGTATTTCACCTCTTCTAAGCGCCCCTGCATCTCTGAGTGGAGATGCAGGGGCGCTAAGAAGAGGTGAAATACAACAAAGCCTCATTAACAAGTGAATGGTCTTTTAAAGACCTGTGAAATACTCGGGTGCGGCTGTGTGTGTGCCCCGGAAGCTGTCTCAGCCCGGGCTGACACACACGCGGGGTGAGGTGACAGAGGGTGACAGAGAGAGGGAGACAGACAGAGGGAGGGAGGGAGACAGAGAGGGGGAGACAGAGGGTGACAGAGAGAGGGAGACAGAGGGAGGGAGACCGAGAGAGGGAGACAGAGGGAGACAGACAGAGGGAGACAGACAGAGGGAGACAGACAGAGGGAGACAGAGACAGAGGGAGGGAGACGGAGAGAGAGGGAGGGAGACGGAGAGAGAGGGAGACAGAGGGAGGAGGGCGACAGACAGAGGGAGACAGACAGAGGGAGGAGGGCGACAGACAGAGGGAGACAGACAGATAGAGGGAGGAGGGAGACAGACAGAGGGAGACAGACAGAGGGAGGAGGGCGACAGACAGAGGGAGGGAGACAGAGGGAGGGAAACAGACAGAGGGAGACAAACTGAGGGAGACGGAGGGAGGGAGGGAGACAGAGAGAGAGAGAGAGGGAGACAGAGGGAGGGAGACAAACCGAGTGAGTGAGACAGAGGGAGACAGAGAGAGAGAGAGGGAGAGAGGGAAGGAGAGAGAGAGGGAGAGATAGAGAGAGGGAGGGAGAACTAGAGGGAGGGAGAGGGAGGGAGACAGAGCGAGAGATAGAGAGAGAGAGAGATGTGTGTATGCCGGGTCTGGTGGCTCAGTGGACGAAGGCGTCCGCTGCAGGGGCCTGTGTTCAACCTCATGGTCATAGTTTTTTTTTTTTGCTCTAGCCCCGCCCCCTCCCCCACTGACCCCGCCCCCACCGGTGCGGCCCTCGGCCACAAACCACACTGTAAATTTGGCCACCGAGAGAAAGTTTGTGAGTACCCATGCTCTAAGAGCTGTTCCTGTCTTTATGGTCTCCCATTGCATCGGTGGCCTGGTAGTCATTTCAAGGATCATGTGTTCAGGTTTTGGTTATCCCACATTCTGGATGGAAATCGAAGTAAAGCAGCGCCGGTCCGGAAGCAATTACGTATTCACAGAGTATGATGTTTAAGTGCTGTCTGCTTCTAATAAGAGTCTGTGCTGCAGGGGAATATCTTCGCTAATGCATAGCCGTATACCATTAGGAAGAATACAATTTTAAACTAGGGATTCAGCGAAGTTGCAGAGTCTATTGTCTCGCAACTTTTTTTTTTTTTAAGAACACAAGCTTCGCAAATTGCATAGCTCATGAAGTTTTAAAAAAACAGGACATCTTTAGCACCCCATTGCGCTTGCAGCAAATCATTCCTGATGCAACGAGGGGCAGCGGGGGGGGGGATGGGGCACCATTTGCCGCCAATTCCCATCGTGGCCCTATTCCTGGAATGCCCCATAAGCCATTCCTTTTTCACTGCCACATTATAGCGACCCATCCCTCTTCCAAGGTCCCCGAGTTTGAGCACTTGCCTCCTTGGGTCCTCTCTGATCGTATCGCAGAGCTACAGCCATCTTGAGCCCAAGACCCGATCTCACCCCATCCCCTGCCTGCCCCATCCCCAGTCAAGCCTTAGTGAACACAGTTGTTTTTCAGCCACAGGATGTCCAGCCCTTCACAGTTGGATCATCTGTGGTGAGAAATAATCCCAATTTTGCTGAAGGGCAGATGGTGAATCTTAACTTCGTTTAAGTCATGAAACTTGCACTTGCTTCCCGAAATAGTTTTCCTAAAGGTACCTTAATTTGGGGGTGAAGGTGAAGCTTTTACCGGACTCTAGTACAAACTAGAATGGAATATGTGTGTTGTGGACGCACTCCACGTAGATAGCTCATTTAACACCTTCAATGTGGCTATTTCGATCCCTACCTATTTTGCCAAGGTGCTTCCTGTTGACAAATATCCCAATATCTCTATAGACCAGTGCTTCTTTGATTCCACAGTGTGAAGTTATTCAGATGAGCTATGTTTCTTTAGTGAAAGACAGCTGGATTACTAAGGTTTGCTATCAATATCTTGTTGTATCGAGTGCTCCATGTTCACTTGACTTACTAATTGTGTGCTCTATGCAATGCTGTAGATTGACAAGAGGATCCTGGATGCCATGCCTCCTCGCAATAAGAAGTTCCCTTACAAAGACACCGTTGAAAGCCTACTGAAGTTCATCAGGAACTTGGGTGTTCACTACCAGGAGAAAGAAAAGTAAGCAATGAGCGTGTGTTTGTGATTAACTTACCCAACCCTCTGACCATTTGTGGTGTTGGGTGGATGGAATTAGCTTTGATTGTGTATTTTGATGATTGTACAACTTGGCGTGAAACAAAACGGATTATCAGTACCACTGAAAATGTGAAGTCAGGAGATGGCTTGAGTACACTTTTTTCTCCAGCAGTACAAGTTAAGAGTTGTCATGGCGACTAGTCATAAGATTTTCTTCTTTCCTACTTGGGCACCATCATGGACTCGTGGTGCACAAATTCAATTGCTCCTGTCCTAATACGAAATGTGTTCATTTGGAGAAGAGCAGCAGTGCATGCATCAAGTAATAAGCAAGCACATAACGTACAGTGTATTCAGCCATGTCTTAATGCATCTCAGTAGAACAAAACAGAAACATGGTCCTTCAGATTCTATTCCTTTGACCCACCCTATTCGTCTTTTGAACATGGAGGTAAAACTCTAAACAGTAATCCTCAAACCGAAAGAGCATGTGCACGAGACCTCAATGCGCCATCCAGATTTAGCAAATGATACACAAAAGCTTCTGAACACTGTAGGTGAATGTGTCAAGCTCATATGTTAAAATCCATGGGTTATGAAGTGAAACATAAGCTAAAGAAGTGCACAGAGAGATGATGAGAAGGAGAGACAAAGGGATGGAGAATGGTAAAATCTGCCACTCTTTACGGGGCATTGCAACTCAGATTCCAAGTAGACACCTCATTAGCACTTGCAGCTATTCTGAACGGTTTTTACAAATCCTTAAATTGAACGTGCAGCGGCCATGCCTTAAACCTATTTCCCTTTTTTAGTTGCTTAATTGGGGTTATTGGTCGGCTTGCAGAATACACTACCCGAAGTCTGTAGCGAACAAAGATCCTATTAAGGTAACTCAGCTCAGGACATGCCTGGCTGAGACTTATGACCACTAACAGATGGGATCTTTGGGTAATCAGATGCCATGGGCTAAGGCCAAGGGATATTAGCACCTAAGGTCCTGATTCACAAAGTTAACTTAGAAGTTTGATTAAATTTACACTTTGGAGTAAGTTTACTACTTTCTGTATTCACAAACTCTGAGTGTAAACTTACTACAAAAGTGTAAGTTACAAGTCTCCAACCCCACACAAGAGTAAGCAGTTGGCTTACTCTTATGTGGGTGGGTGACGTCCCTCACTAAACTTCTCCCTAAACGCCTTTTACTCCTGCCTTATTACATTCCCTTATGTAGTAAGTCTGCCCTTTTCCCCACCCACTCCCTCCAGTTTTACTACTATACGTATACTTATGTGTGCTGAGTTCTATGCTTCAACTGCAGAGACTTCGCACACTTAAGTATACGTAATGCATAGTCATAAAACTCTGCACATAGTTTGTGATTTGCAATTTGTAGTAAGTTTTGTAGTACTACAAAATGTACTACAATGTGCAGTTTGTGCATCAGGCCTTAAGTCTCGAAGGTTCACCTGCACACGTCTCCTCCATTCATCTAATCTTCACTAATGTTCTCCTTTGTTGAGCTTGGTCATATCTCTCGTTCATGTATGCAAGCAGTCATACAGTTTGTGCTCTTTATTTAGGGTTTTGAGAATGTCTTTGTCGCTGTTCATCACAGTCCCTCTCTCCCCTTTCAGCATAAAGGAGATCATGAAAGACCCTGGCGAATACTTCCTGAATTTGTTTCCGGATCTGACCCTGTACATCTATGAAACCATACGAGTCTTGGAAGACAAGAAACGTTTGCTGGACCCCTATGGGATTTCTCTGCCGACATGAAGAACACCAGAAGAACATAGACTATTAGTAACTAACAACATGATATGAAAAGCTTCTTTCAAAATGTAGGTGTTATTTACTCCTGGTTATTTATAGGTGCGTCAGGAGTAAGCCACACGTACTCACAGAAAAATCTTTCATAATCAAGTCTAAATTCTTTGCATGTTGCCTAATCTTCCCCTGATGAGTCTGCACTCCATTATGGGAAATTGTGTGTACGGGAGTGCTAAACTGCATAGTAAACTGGCTTGTGCCCTGAATCTCAGAGTCAAATTATAAATCGACACCCAAAGAATCTGGCACACTGTGCTGTCTGCCTTTTGTTTCCATTAATAGTACATTTATCGGAGAAAATAGTAAACACTTAATCCAGACACCAGTGATTTCAGGTACCAACTTTTTTGGAGCGTTTAAGGGGAAATTTCAAGGGGAGAGGGTCCTGGACGTTTTGATTACAAGTCATTGTTATCTGGGGTGTTGGTCCAGTTGGTACTTAACTACAACTCCCAGAATGTATTAGATTGTCATATGAAAGTCCAGGACTGGAAATATGTTGTTGGGCCACAAGGATTGATGAGGAAGGCTCAGGGCCGGTTCTGCGATTTGTGGGGCCCTGGGCAGAATAGGGGCATGCAAGGCCCCTATAATTTGCATACGATGTTACCTCACAGAAAGTGACATCACAGAAAGTGACGTCATTTGAGCATATTCATTCTTGCATTGTTGAAGCCCCTTACTTAGTGTGGATATCAGTACAATTGCTATAAGTATATAATTAATTATCTTATTAAAATAAGTAGATATGTTTGAAATCTCTATTAGGTGGAAATACATTAAATTAATCAAACTAGGTGGAAAAGCTAGGTTCTGCCTCTCATGCATTCTTCCCCTTCTTATTCTACTCTTTACTTCTGTTCCTTCCACCCAGCCTCGGACATTTTCTTGCTGGTCCTGTCCCTCTTACTTTGGCCTCTACCTCTCTGATCTACTCATCTCTCACTAAGCCTTTAACATTCTCTTGCTGGTTCTGCCCATCTAACTTACACCTCTCCCTTCACATCTCCCTCCCCCAGCCTCTTTCCATCTTTTGGTGTTTCTGCTCTCTTCTATCCACCTCTCATCATAGCTTCTCTCCCCACTCTGCGTATGTTCTTTTGCATGTTCTGCCTCTCTTACAGCAATGCCTCTTATCCATATGCTACCCATTACCTTTCATCTCTCCCCAGACTCATAACTTCTTTCTTAGTTCTACTCCATTTACATCCACCTCTCCCCTTCCATTTAGCTGAAACATCTTATCTTTTCTTGTTGATTCTGCCCCTCCTAAATCCCCCTCCCCCTCCATGCTCTACTCCTATCTTTTCTGCCCCTCTTACATCTATCTCTCCCCTCACCTCCAGCGTCGTCCCTTCTCTTACTGGTTCTGCCCCTCTTATATCCACCTTTCTACTCCATGCTCTATACTTCATTTCATCTCTCGGCCCGACTCTTACAGTTCTCATTGATTCGGTTCTTATTGATTCTTATTGATTCTGCCCCTTTTAGATCCACCTCTCACTATTCCATCGCTCTCCCCTCTATTTAAATTCTCCTGCTGGTTCTGCTTCTCTTAACATCTCCCCTTGGAACGTTTTTTGCTGGTCTGTCCCCTCTACATCCACCTCTCCCCTTTTAACCCCAGCCTTCTATCTTCTCGCTGTTTCTGCTTCTCATATATCCACTTCTCCCTTCCATTCTGTACATTTCAATTAATTCTTACCCCTGCTCTCACTTTCCTCACTGATTCTGCTCCTCTAACATCTATCTTTTCCCTCTCTGCTGAACACTTCACCTCTCATCTCTCCCCAGGCTCTAATCTTCTCTCACTGGTTCTGCCCCTCTAACAGCTACTTCTCCTTGCCTCTCTCCTCCAGCCTCTTACCTTCCCTTGGTGGTCCTGCCCTCTTGCATCCACCTCTCACCATTCCCTTTTCCCGCAACTTAAGCTCTCCTGATGATTCTGCCTCTCTTATAGCGACTGCTACCATCCATGCACTACCTTTCACCTTTCATCTTTCCAACTATCCTCAACATTTTCGCTGGTTCTGTACCCTTTACATTCATCTCTTCCCTCCATGGTCTACTCTTCATGTTTTATTTCTCTGCTGCCGTTAACTTCTTCTCACTGGTTCTGTCTCTCTAACATCCACCTCGCCCCTCCATGTGCTGATCTTCACAACTTTCTCTTGTTCTCATCCTTTACATTCACCACTCCCCTTCAACACCGCCACTCTCCCCAATTCTCCTAAATGTTTGCATGGATTATGCCACTGTCACATCCATTTCTTTTGCATGTGATGCCCTTCACTTTTTTTTCTCCCAGCCTCTTCCCACTGATTCTGCCCATTACATCCACCTATCCTCCTGCCCCACCTCGCTTTCCTCCAGCCACTTACTCTTAGCTACTGATTCTGCTCCTCTGTGAGCACCTTTTTTCTCACTGCTGTACTCTAACTTATCTGCTCTCCTCTTCTCTCACTCTCATCTTCTCTCACTCTCATCTTCTGTTTGGCATTCCTCTTTTACTCACCTTCCCCCGCCATTCTCTGCTTTTCTCCCTTTCCCTTCATCCTTGGTTAGCAGTGGCCATTGTGATGAGAAATGGTTCTACTTGGTGAGCTCTGTGTTACACCCTGTTTTTCATTCATGCAGGGGCAGGACTCACTTTACACCTAAAGGCACTTTAAGTACTGTCTTGTGGTTTGTGGCCTCTTGGCCTGCCTGGATACGTTGGCATAGGCCTGGCTGCCATGATGACTTTTGCGCACGTTCCTCTTAGCCGTTGTTCTGTCGCCCTCTGCTCCTGCCAAGTTATTTTACAACTGTCTGCATTTTCTGTTTCTCACCTTTTCTCCTGTTCCTTTTGGGCTCAGTCTGAACAACAGTTACAAGGTCGAAAAACACGTCCTGATATGGCCAGTCCCTCGCACCTAGACATAACACTATGTACAGCTGCCATGGGGAAATTGGTGGGCTTTTATTATTGCGTTTTTCCCTCTTGAGAGGGACGTGAAGAAAACCTTTCCAGAGAGAAGAGCTGTGATTGTCTGCTGATGTAGTGCTTGCATCTAGAGACTGAGGTATGGGGGTTCGTTTGTCAAAGCCCAGAGGTCTTCTATTGTTATAATAAAAAAGCTATGAGCACGGGGAGGGTGGTAAGGTCATTCAGCCCTCTATCCACTGCTTTGTGAAATGCTTTCCCCGTTAGTATTCTATGGAGTTGTAACTATGCTGATTATATTATTCTTATGCATTATGCTGATAGTGCTGTCACGTGTACTGTATCTTAGAGCACGTATGTTGAAATAAACATTTTAACCTATATTGTGTCTCTCTTTACGCCGGTTGTGGACAGGTATGAGTGAGTGACGAAAGGGTGTTCTTGCTACTGCGAGTCCTGAGAGAGAGAGAGAGAGATACCGTGTTCTGGGTTGTCTAATCATTGGTACATTGTTGCTAATGGGACGCTAAGGCTAGTTGGGTTTTGGTTTTAGGTGCTAAGGTTTATGCTTGGCTTACCACTATATTCCGAGGTCCTATTATCCTGTGCATAGCTCTGTGTGTGTGCAGAATCCCTACGACATGGCGCGACCAATGAGTGGGCTGCTTATCTGCGAGACGCTTGAGTAGTGCTTGTGCTTGTCCACAACACCCCTCACGGACGCTTCCGGAAGCGTGTGTGACGGTTATACCTCCTATATTGACGTTTTTATAGGTTCTTTCAAGCTTGAGGTTGTTAAAAGGTTTCTAAGCTAAAACCCTATTTGTGCTGCCTCATTTTAGATTGTCGACTATTTCTAGCCTACAATGGCTGTTCAAATCGCGGCATATAGCCGTGCAGCGCTCCGGACACCCTTAACAGTGTATGGAGTGCCTGACGCGGGTGTCGAGCTGATCTTTGTGGTGCAGGCCGATCCGGCTTTCCACTTTGAAGTGTTCTACTCTTGGATCACGTTTCCGGCGGTGGATGGGACGGACAATCTGTTCCATGAATATACAGCCACCGTAGTTCCTAATCACTATAGACCGTATAGGAATCTTGAAGTACCGCTCACGGCTTGGCAGCATCGTGTTTGGTTTGATGGCGCCCTCCCCCAACCGGTTTCCACTGTTCGTTTAGGCCCCTTGTCTATTGATGGGGCCACTTGGCCTGTTTTGGCCGGGTACACCCCACATCCGCAATATATGCAAATACCAGTCGCTGACCTGCGCAATATGTATTCGGCTTTGGTGCGAGTACATCGCGCTTTAGTGCAATATGTTACAGGCAACATTCAGGGGGCCCCACCTGGAGTTGTGGGCCATCCAGCTGCTGCAGGCGGAGTGACCATAAGTCCCGTCATGGTGAACTCAGTGATGGGCAAACGTCCACAAAATAAGGATGATTTACCTTATTGGCTTGCAGAAAAATTTGACCAGTTGGAGGCAGTTTTTCCAAACACGACACCAGTGGATAAACATAGAATTCTTACAATTAGTTTGCCAAAAGACTTAATCCCCGAGTTGACAGCATGCAACAACTGGGATAGGGTATTCGCAGCAGTTTATTCGAAGTGTTTCGGAACTCCTTCCATGACGGTTCTCCCCTCTGTAATTAAAAAAGTACAGGATGAACATGGCCCTGAAGCGGCTGTGGAATTAGGGATGAGACTGGTGGGAGTGTTCGAAGTAGTAGCTGAGCTGATCCTTGCGAATGTCAAGGGCGATGCAGTGAACTTTCAAGTAGCTAATGCTTTGGCTTTAGTCCCAGAATTGGACAAGCCGCGCGAATTACCGAAAATTATAACCCAGGCTTATAAAACTATTGGCCGAAATAGCCTGGGCAATAAGCCTTTTGCAAAACAACAAACACAACAACAACAACCTAAAACTCAATCTGAAAAAGATGAGATACCAGTTTTTACTACAAAAGAGCAGGAGGTTGAACAAACAGGGTAAGCAATAGAAGAAGCCGGGGTCGCGAGTCGCATCCCCTGTTTCTGTCTGTTCTGAACGCACATATGATTTGTGCGATAGGGCGAGACTTAAATCTCTGGATAGGTTTCAGATCCCTGATACGCGTTCTCCTCGTTCTTCACAGGCACAGACAACTTCGCAAGCCAGTGGAGGGGATCGCCAGGATAGAGGAAGGGGTCGGGAGCCTCCCCAGGGACGAGATCAACCTCAACAACAAGTCAGAGGGAAAGCAGAAGACTTTCAACGTTCTCGTCCACAATTTCAGAAGAAGAAAGTTGCCGCTGTAACAGCGAAATATGCCACAGACGGTGAGAACGAGACTCCTGAATTGGACGTGGGCAGTAACCCTCCTAGACAGCGCGCGGAAGTTACCATAGTGCGGGAGGCGCTACGTCCTCATATGGAGGCGACAGCAACTGAAACATTCATTACTGTTGAAACAGCAGACACCAGAGTGGCACCCCCTGACAGACTATTTAATATTGTCATCCAAATTGAAGGTGATATACAGCGTGTAATTAAAGGGATTTTTTGGGAAAATCTGACCTCTTCATACGACATTTTGTTAGCAGAGGCGGATTGGCCACCCCCATTCGTACTTGCTGCACGTAAAGGGGAGGAGGCAATCCTTCCGAGCTTTTCTCGACATGTCCCAAAGGACAAAGCGGAGGCTCTTGCAGCTGAGTGGGCTGTGTCCCTGGCTCCTGCGTTATACCGCAACCACGTGGGTTGGGATGAAGATTCTCCCCCATGAGATACCTTTACGGTCCCTACCGCAGCCACAACCCCAATATCCCATTAAACGTGAAGCCAAAGGCCCCGTTTCTGAAATTCTGACGCAGTTAGAATATCAGGGAGTAATAGAAACATGCGTATCACCCATGAATAATCCCCTTTTCGCGGTTTCTAAACCCGATGGATCGTACCGCCTAGTATTGGATTACCGGCATTTGAACTCTCATTGTCGGACCTTTGCGGTGCAAAATACCCACAGTTCTGCGCTTGTAGACAGTCTTGTTCGTAAAAAATATAAAACGACACTTGACCTATCCAATGGATTTTACACGCACAACTTAGCCACGGAGTGTAGCCAATGGAGCGCTTTTACCTCCGGTGGTAAACAGTTCAAATTAAGGCGACTCCCTATGGGCTACAAAAACAGTCCAGGAGTGTTCGCTGCCCGTGTTTTCTCTTTGTTAGACGGCATAGACCCAGATGCATGTTCGTACGTCGATGATATTTACCTGACAGACGACGAGTTAATACCGCATCTTTCCAGAGTGGACCGCATTATTCTCGAGTTTGCGGTATTAGGTTATAAGTTTAACTTTGCCAAATCACACATTGCTGAATTAACAGTTTTGTTTTTGGGCTACGAGCTCAACAATGAAGGTAAGGGCTTAGCCCCCCACTTCTTGGAAAAATGTGCACTTTTGTGCCCCCCTACTACTCTGAAAAAACTTCAGTCTTTGCTGAGTTTTCTGAACTTCGGGCGTACTTATATTCCCGAATACGCCCAGCGTATCAAGCCATTGTATGCCTTGATACAACCAAACTTTTCGAAGTCTTATTGGCTTCCAGAGCATTCCTCCATTCTGCAGTCTTTGCAGACAGACCTTCTTGAGTCTAGGTACCTGTTGACGCGTGATAACCACACAAACCTGGTAATTAGAATAATTCCGGGGGCAGTGGGTTTCACGTATTTAACCTTTAACGAGGGTGACACAGTACCAATCGCATACAAGTCACATCTGTACACGTCCGCAGAACTGCGCTTTTCATCTGTGGAGAAAGTTCTGACTGCAGTGCAAATGGCGATTCTGAAGGAGCGCGCACTGGCACAGGGAAAGCG
Organism: Calotriton arnoldi; assembly: GCA_963921515.1. NCBI lineage: Eukaryota > Metazoa > Chordata > Amphibia > Caudata > Salamandridae > Calotriton > Calotriton arnoldi. Next base: position 2,013,790 of record CAWUFW010001261.1, on the reverse strand, counting down.
CATTCTAGTGGTAACACCCTATCCTGCTCTAGAAGCAGTGACAAAGACAAGTGTACCGAACTCTAAAGCTTTGCATCCCCGTTGGATACAATGGGCAACTTCTTTGACGTCTCCGGATGTCACATTCATTTTCGATGCTTCCCTACAGACTCAGGAGTTTTTACAGTATGAATTCGTTCATCCTCCTCCTCTATCTATACTGCCGCTTGAGGATTACGACTGTGTGATCTACACCGATGGTTCGGCACAACCGGCCACGGGGTCCAAGCATGCTTATTCAGCCGCATGTGCTATAGTTGCAGGTACCTTTGTGAACAGAGAGTTCAAGTCCACTGTAGTGCATACTCAAACACTCGGGGACAGTACTGCGCAATTGGCCGAGCTGCGCGCATTGGTGCTTGCGCTTGAATTCGTAAATCCGGATGTGACCACACTTATTGTATGCGATTCTTATTACTGTGTTCAATCATACAATGACAATCTATTCTTTTGGTCACAAAATGACTATAGAGACGCTAAAGGTAGCACAATCAAGCATAAGATGCTTTGGGTTCGGGTGGCAGAATTGAGACAACGTTTGCCACTCACACAAGTGGTTCACACCCTAGGCCATCAGCGGGTGGGCGCACACGCTGTTGGTAACGGTCTGGCAGACGAAGCAGCCAGATCAGCAGTAGTCACGTGTTCAGTAGCAGCAGTTACCAGATCCATGTCAAGAATTGACACCGATATTTTGGCAGCTATTGCTGCGACAAAGGAAGGTGCTAATTACCCTAGGGGTTTTCCTTCCAAATATTCTTATCAGTTAGGTCCCGAACAGGTTCCTTATGTAACAATACCAAACGTTGGTGATCGGTTGATACCCAACGCGGATCGCAGACTTTCCTTGATAACGGCAGCACACGAAGGCATGGCTTCGGCTCATGCTGGAGTGTCTGCGACCGTTTCCATCTTGCAGCAGCGGTACTGGTGGCGTGGTTTATATAAAGACACCCATACTTATGTGCTTTCTTGCGACGTGTGTCAACAGATTAAGCCTTCTACGGTTACACGACCACCACAGACCCCGCTCTACATTTCTAACAGACCCTTTGGGTGTGTTTACTTGGATCACTGCGGTCCATTTTCCTCAGACACTGCCTATAAATATATCTTAGTGGCAGTGGACTCGTGCACACGTTTCATCTGAGTCTGGCCACAACGGAGTGCTGACGCTCGAAATGTCATCAGGGATTTGCGTGTCTTTGTGGGAATCTTCGCATGCGGTACCTTCCATTCTGACCAAGGTCCAGCGTTTGCCTCTAAGGCGTACAAGGACGCAATGGGTTCACTGGGGGTACGGGTGAAGTTTTCATCTCCATACAGACCTGAGGGTAATTCAATTGTGGAGCGAATGAACCGTGATTTAAAGCAATCCTTGACAGCTAGGGTCTTAGGTACTGGCAGGAACTGGCTGGCCCACTTGTATACCGTACAACGTGCACTTAATAATCTCCCTAGAAGATCTCTGGGTGGGCGGACCCCATACGAAATGCTCTTTGGCATAAGAATGTTTGTGCCTGACCTTGATGGTCTAGACATGGCGGCGCAACCCGCCAAGTTTGATGTAGATAACCATTCTACTATGTTACAGGACTTACAAGAAGCCCGAGACAAACTTGCAAACGCACATTTACCTTCAGCCACAGATACTGCCCTGCAGATTCCGGTTGCCGGCTGGCTTCCGAAGATTGGAGACCTGGTTCGAGAGAAGGTGGAGAACAAGAAAGAATTCGGCCCCTCTTATCGTGCACCGGTTCCAGTCCTGGGTTTGAAGGGAACACGTACAGTCATCTTACCACCGCTTCCTGGTCGCAAGGAGAACAGATACATCTCAGTGGAAAATGTCAAGCTACAACAACTGGCCGATCCTAAATAGTGTTACACCAGCGGTCTCTTGTCCTGCAATTTACCGGACTTGTGTTCGAGGCCCTCCTGCCCGAACGGTCACTGATGTTACAATTGAGATGATTGATTTGCCTGAAAGTATACTCTAACCTCCAGTTACCCCCTGCATGGACGAGAACGAGTATACCTATCCCGAAACAGAATCTGTGGCTCATTTACCAACAACGCCACTGAGTCCGACACGTTATTCTTTTGACTCGGATTCCACCACGTCGATTGTCCCGTCCAAGTTCAGTATTTTTGTATCCTGGTTTAGAGACAATTTTTTGATTCCCCCTTGGACTTACATTTGGTTGGTACTTTTCTTGATCTTTTTGTTCATGTCCATTGGCTTTGTCACTGTTTTTTCTACTGATCAATGGTCACTATTTGCCTGAACGCTCTGCTGTGAACAGTGTTGCTGGAACTTTGGCTCCACATTCCTCATCTCACATCATGAAGCGTGACCACACATTGGTGAACATTTCAGCTTTTCCAGTTGCTGATGGCATCGTATGGGATGCGGTAAATTTTCAAATTCATGGACCAACAGAAGTTATTAATGTACCGAATGTCCTTCGAGTTTCCATGGGTGATGTAGTAAAAGTAATATTCATTCTGATGATTGGGATGTGCATGCAGTTGAAGCATTGTTTGCTGATTTGAAATATTATGCTTCATTTAATGCTGAGGATTTGTATATGAATTCTGCGAATTATGCCGATTTATACTGTTACCAGCATTGGGGCAACCATTTTGTCCATAAACCGAGTGCACTACGTAGCCCTGTGACCTACACTCAATGGGAACATTGCCCAAACCCCTTAACGGGTAGCTCCCGGACTCTTCGAAATAAATTTACTTATTTCACTGATTTTAATAGATCGAACCCTGGGTCCTATTATTTCAAATTACCTGCCCCATTTACACAGAAATTCATGTTGACCCACACTAAATTGCTTTATTCGAGTTCCTTTTTAAAGGCCTTAGCTGTGGGTGGTTATGAATACTGGACGGAAACTGTGGATTTGAAGTCAATCTGGGGCTCCAAGCCTTGGCAGGTGCAAGGCACTGAGGCCTTGCACCGTGCCTGCCTAATCCCCGCCCAAATGGTGTTTTTGAATGCTTCGATCTATCAGACTACGTGTTGGGGTCTGGCTACTACAAAACAAATGAATGCACCATCAATTCCATCCCTGTCTTCCATTCTAAACCACAGCTCGCACTTCAATATGTCCCTTTCGACTTTACAGGTTTTATTTCAGAACAATTCGTTTAATATGTCTACGCTTGTTCAGTCACCTTGGTTGTCTTGGCCCATATCATCTAACGAGTGCCAGCTGCGTTTTCATAACACAGTTTCTGGCTATACTCAGGACAAGCCCGATCCTAGGTTTTCTAACTCCCGTACTGTCACCACCTATTCTGTTGGTAAATTATGTAAACAATGGTTGCAACATTCTTCCCTAGACTCTGTTAAACAACATTTGTCCCTCCTTTCAGGCAATATTGATCTGTCCGACTTTATATTGGGACCTCGTGGTCCACGACCGAAGAGGTTCATTTATGAAGCTTATAATGAACTCTGGAAGCTATCGCAAATGGAGGCTGCTTCCCGTTTACGGGAAATAGACCAAGCAAATTTGGAAAAGGTGCTTGCTGTTGTTGACAATAGTATTAATACCCTGTCTTCCCGCATTTACACGTTGGAGAATATTGTGTCCTCTGTTGTTGATATTGTACAAGATGATGTTTCTGTGTTGTACCATGGTCAAAATCAATTACGTTCAGTTATGCAATTTGCGTGGACTTTGCAAACACTTAAGTTGGGTAAGGTTCCTTGGCACTTTTTGAACACCACTGCCTTATTTCTGCCTTTTAATTTAACTGACAAACAGCAGTTCATGTCCATGAAAGATGCAGTTTACACTCTGTTACATATCGAGAAGGTGGAGCCCTTACCATTCTCTGTGGCGGAAATAGATTCTGCTGTGTGGCTAGTTCATGGGGTTATCGCATTGCCTTTTTCCTTGTTTGAATTTAGTTCATGCATGAAACATTATCCTGTGGGCCGTTTCCAGCCTTTGGGTAGTGCCTTCCTGCATGAACTTTGGTCCCTCCCTTTCATGTATAAATGCCTTAGAGATGACAAGGAAGTTTTTCTCACGGGGGAGTCATGCGATTCAACAGTGGGTCATTCCCTTGTTTGTAAACATATTAAATTGCACGGAGCTTGTAATGTTTCGGCTCCGAATCTTGCTTGTGTGTTAAGGGGCATTCCTGCTCCTGCTATTTCTCCTACCTTTACTTTGCTTACAAATGGTAGCTATTTGCTTTTAAATAACGACAACTGCTGTGGCATGCAGGCCGGCATCCCTTATATTGTTACTGTTTCGCACAGGGTTGTCTGCTGCAAGAATGTGCTATTTCCTCCCCCTCACGACATCGTAGATAATTCTATTTGGCCTTCCATTCCTACTATGGAGGCGGATTTCAATAAACTGAGCAGAATAAAGGCGCTATTATTGAACGAGGAGGTTATGCTCACTTCCGCCTGGGAGACATTTGTTCTCCAGGTGGCAAGTACCCACAGTGAAATACAGGCCCTTTTGAACACTAACCTCCCACAACATTTCGGTGAATTAATTCACCGTATTTTTAACGCATCTTACACTGAAGGTCTAGTGCATTTTTTTAAGGTGGTGGGGACCGGCCTAGTGCCCTCTTTCCAAACTATTTTTGGTGTGATACCAGCGTTTATTCATTCTATTTTTTCCAGCGTCTTTGGTGGCTTTCCATTAATCCTTGCTTTGGCAGCTGGTGTACCGCTGTTGATCTGCTTCCTTCGCAATGGCTGCTCCCCGATGGGCCCTTCTCGACCCCGGACGCCTACTGCTGCTCCGTGAGCGCATTTTATCTGGTTTCAGAGTTCTGCCGTTGGCGACACTGAGTGTGTCCTATACCCTTTCTTTTCGCTTTGCGTGTTTCACTTGCGTGCAACCTGTGATGTCTTGCATTCGCTGCCCTTTCACCTGGGCCATGGATTATTGCCTCTCCAATACGTCGTTGTCTGTTCCGGATTTCGTTCGGTTGATGGGTCCCTTAGAGGCCCATGAACGGGACTGTTCCGTTGCAGGCTGCATGACGCGTGCGGCTGCACTGGGGATTTTGGCACAATGGGATATCTGGGCGGCTGCTCAGAATCTCCTACAACAAAGCTATATTGAATATCACGCAAGCTGTCCCGCATTGCTTTTGGATGCTCCGTCCTCTGAGGAGCATTCCTACAGCTTTGACCTGTTGGACTGGATGGCGTCTACGTTTTTTGACGATTCCAATGATGTCCTCTTGGACAATATAGCATATTTCTGCACTTCCACGTTTTTGGATTGATTTGCCGTTCACTATCCGTGGACTGCCTCGCTGACTGTCTTTTTGCTACCTTGCCGCGTTCCACTCCTTCCACTGTGGACGCCTCTGTTCTGCTCAGGTGTTTTGAACTCTGTCTTCGTCCTTAGTCTTGGCCGATAGACTGTCCAGGGGAGGGTGTCTTGTGGTTTGTGGCCTCTTGGCCTGCCTGGATACGTTGGCATAGGCCTGGCTGCCATGATGACTTTTGCGCACGTTCCTCTTAGCCGTTGTTCTGTCGCCCTCTGCTCCTGCCAAGTTATTTTACAACTGTCTGCATTTTCTGTTTCTCACCTTTTCTCCTGTTCCTTTTGGGCTCAGTCTGAACAACAGTTACAAGGTCGAAAAACACGTCCCTGGTTCTTGCTGATATGGCCAGTCCTCGCGCCTAGACATAACACTATGTACAGCTGCCATGGGGAAATTGGTGGGCTTTTATTATTGCGTTTTTCCCTCTTGAGAGGGACTTGAAGAAAACCTTTCCAGAGAGAAGAGCTGTGATTGTCTGCTGATGTAGTGCTTGCATCTAGAGACTGAGGTATGGGGGTTCGTTTGTCAAAGCCCAGAGGTCTTCTATTGTTATAATAAAAAGCTATGAGCACGGGGAGGGTGGTAAGGTCATTCAGCCCTCTATCCACTGCTTTGTGAAATGCTTTCCCCGTTAGTATTCTATGGAGTTGTAACTATGCTGATTATATTATTCTTATGCATTATGCTGATAGTGCTGTCACGTGTACTGTATCTTAGAGCACGTATGTTAAAATAAACATTTTAACCTATATTGTGTCTCTCTTTACGCCGGTTGTGGACAGGTATGAGTGAGTGACGAAAGGGTGTTCTTGCTACTGCGAGTCCTGAGAGAGAGAGAGAGATACCTTGTTCTGGGTTGTCTAATCATTGGTACATTGTTGCTAATGGGACGCTAAGGCTAGTTGGGTTGGGGTTTTAGGTGCTAAGGTTTATGCTTGGCTCACCACTATATTCCGAGGTCCTATTATCCTGTGCATAGCTCTGTGTGTGTGCAGAATCCCTACGACAGTACTTGTCTAATCGCTGTTATCATGCAGATGCAATGATTAGGCTAATTGAGCCTGGCTAGCTGGGGAACCTGATAAAAAGGGAAATTATAAACTTGAAGGGCCCCCCTGGGCCTCGTCTTTCAAAAGGTGGTGCATTGGTACGAGGCCCCATTGCTGAGAGCAGGAACGGGGCCCTGTGCAGCTGCCCACGCTGCCCATGCCTAGCTCCGGCCCTGATGGCATCAGGTCCTCCTATGTCTTAAGTAGTCCTATAGGTACAACAGGACACAGTTTATATAGCATGTTGGATCAATCATTCAATCAAGTCGCACTTGTATTGGCCAGATTATCACCCGAAAGAGTATACAGGTGCTGTGTTGCAGGTTTCAGTCGAAGAGACAGGTCTTGAGTCCCTTCCTGACGTGGGTCAATTAGGTGAGGTGCAGGGGTGGAGGGCATTCCAGGATTTGGCAGCGAGGTGGGAGAAGCAGCGTCCTCCAGAGTGGCAGCGGCAGGTGCATGGTATTTGTGCGAGGGCGAGGTGTGCAGAGTGAAGGTTCCTGGGAGGTCGGTGGAAATGCAAGAGGTGCTTCATGTGGGTGGGTCCTTGACCATGGAGGGCTTTGTAGGTGTGTGTTAGAAGCTTGATTTGGCATCTCTTCTGGACCGGGAGCCAGTGGTGGTCCTTCAGGTACTGGGTGATGTGGGTCTTTTTGGGCAGGTTGAGGATCAGTCTGGCAACAGCATTCTGGATCGTCTGGAGTCTTTTCATAAGTTCGGTGGATGGTACCAGCATGGAGTGCATTGCCGTAGTCCAGCCGACTGGTGATGAGGGCCTGCATCACTGTTTTTCTGGTGCTTTTGCGGAGCATGTGGAAGCAGGCTGAGGAGACGGCGTTGACCTGACTTTTCATGGTGAGCTCGCTGTCCAGGATGATGCCGAGATTTTGGGTGTGGTCTTTCGGAGTGGTGGTGGGTCTGAGTTCTGAAGTCGTTACAAAGGGCGTTTTTTCTGCAGAAGATCAGAACTTCAGTTTTGTCCAAGTTGAGCTTCAGGCAGTTGTTCTTCATTCAGACTGAGACGTTCTTCATACAGTTGTGGAAGTTGGTCTTCGTCGAGATGGGGTCGGCTGATGGTGAGAGGACGATCTGGGTTTCATCGGCATATGAGATGATGTTGATATTGTGCGATCTGACCATGTCTGTGAGCAGTGTCATGTAGATGCTGAAGAGGATTGTGGTGAGGGACAAGCCTTGAGAGATACCGCAGATGATGTGCTTGGCCTGTGTGGTGGAGGGAGGTGGACTCTGGGTGCACCCCGTGAAAAAGGATGCCATCTATCTGAGCGCATCGTCAGGGATTCCAATCTGGCGTTATCGATCAGTGTGCGGTATGAGATGGTGTCGAAGGCTGTGGAGAGGTCAAGCAGGATCAGGGTGACTGATTCTCCTCTGTTGAGAAGGGTGCGGATGTCGTCTGTTGCGGCGATCAGTGCTGTCTCGGTGCTGTTGTTGGCCGTTACCCTAATTGGGACGGGTCTAACAGGTTATTTCTCTCCAGGTGTTCTGTGAGTTGGAGGTTGATGGCCTTTTCCAGGAATTTGGTGTGGAATGGGAGCAGTGAGATAGGACGGTAGTTCTTGAGCTTGCTCAGGTCTGCAGAGGGTTTCTTGAAAAGGGGTCTCACCACTGTGTGTTTCCAGGTGTCGGGAAAGGTGGCTGTGGTTATGAAGGCATTGAGGATGGTGGTAAGCTGGTGGACGATCTTGTCTCCTCTGAGGTTGAAAAGTCAGTGGGGGCATGGGTCGGTGGGTGCTTCTGAGTAGATGGAGTTCATCAGAGCGCTTGTGTTCAGTGTGTTGAATTGTTGCCATGCAGTGAGCGGGTGGTCGGCGGTGGTGGTCGATGGGATGTTGTGAAGGTCGGTGGGTTGGGGATCGAAATTTCTGTAGATGGTTGCTATGTTGTTGTCGAAGTGCGCAGCAATGGCGTTGTAGAGTTCTTGTGAGGAGGGGATCGAGTTTTTGGTGGATGGCGGGTGGGTGAACTCTCTCACGATGGTGAAGAGTTCCTTGGTTTGGTTGCTGCTGGTATTGATCCAGTGAGTCAGGGCCTCCTTGTTTGCTGCTTTGAACTGGCAGTGGTAGTCATTGAGGACTGACTTGAAGGTGGCTCTGTCAGTGTGGTTCTTGCTGGTGCGCCATCTTCTTTCCAGTTGTTAGCACCTGCGCTTCGATGTGCTGAGTTCCGGGGTGTACCAGCTGGCTCGTTTGGTAGGTCTGTGCATTTTGGCAAGTTTTGGGGGAGCGACTCGGTCGGTGGCACAGGTGATCCAGTCCTTGAAGTTCTCTACTGCTTGGTCCAAGTTGGTGGTGGCATTGGGCTTCGTGATGCTAAGGGCATCAGTCCATTGGTGCTGAGTGACCTTGATCCAGCTGTTGAAGGGGATGCTGTGGCGGTTGGGGGCAGTGCAAGGAGGTCCGGCGAGGGTGAAGTGTGTAATGGAGTGGTCCGACCAGGTGAGTTCCGAGGTGCGGCTGTAACTTATTCTGTTGCTGGACTTGAAGATGGGGTCCAGCGTGTCCTGCTTTGTGCATGGGGTCTGTGACCAGCTGCTTGAGGCTGACGTTGTCCAATATTTCCAAGAGGTTGGTGGAGTTGGTGTTGGTGGGATCGTCCCAGTGGAAGTTGAGATCTCCCAGGAAGACGTAGTGTTCTGATTCAATAGCGAGCAGGATGATGAATTCCGCGATGGCGCTGCTGAGGTCGGTACGTTGTCCCCGCAGTCTGTATGCGAGTGCGCCTTTAATGGTGGTTTTGTCGTCGGTGTAGAGATGGAAGTTCATGTGGTCTAAGATTGGCGTGGTTTCGTCATCGATGATGGTGCAGGTGATCGATTCCTTGTGTACGATGGTGATGCCACCTCTGTGTCTGTTGGTGGGGTCACGGTTTCGCATCCTGTAGCCATTGGGTGTTGCCATGGCGCTGTCAGGGGCCAATGTGTGTGTGAGCCAGGTCTCGGTGATGAAAGTCACGTCGTGGGTGAGGGTGGAGATGGTGTCCCAGACTTCGGTGGCCATTTGCAGAGTGATCTGGCATTGATCAGGAGGCAGCTAAGTTGTTCCGGGGTGGTCTTGGCCGGCAGGGGTGTCGTAGCGGTGGTTTCAGCGATTGTGGTTAGTCGTAGGGTGGAGGAGAACCAGCAGCGGATGCAGGAGAAATATTACGCTGTGGAGCGAGGTGATGCAAGGCAGCAGCTGTTATGTCCGGGGTCCAGGGTACGGAGAACTGCGGCAAAGTATCTGTGGAAGTACAGAGGGTCAGAGTTCCTGGGGGTGGGCGCGGTCCAGGTGCGGGCGGGTGCAGATGGGCTTGCCTTTAGCGCAGGTTTGACGCGCCAGCAGCAGGTCTGAGCAGCGGCCTCCATAAGATGTTCTGGCGGGTGGGAGGGGCTGGGTGGGAGGCAGGAGGGCGTGGAGAGGGAAAGAAGCCTGTGGGGACTGGAACTGATGGGAGAATGGTGAGTGCTGGAGGGGCGGGGCTGTGAAGTGAACGAGTGGTGGGAAACGGGGGAGTGCGCACAACCCATAGAAAGACTAGCCCTGTACCCAAGTGCCCAAAACATAACATTCAGACCAAAATAAACAGTGAAATCAGGCAATTACCTGTACATTAACAGTCAATCACCCCACTTTCTATTACAGTCCAAAGCAAATTAAGCCCTGGCAGTGGGGGCAAACTAGCAGATGCAGGGAGGCGGACCAGCATAGGCAGACTCGCTATCAGGGAGCCCAAGGCAACTGTGGCAGTAGTGGATGAGGGGAGCGACTGGTGATTATGGTGAAAGGGTTCATGATGCAATTGCTTATCAATAATGTATTGGTAGGTCATTACATATTGTGGAGCTGAGGGACCGTAATCTCCTGCTTCCATGCAGTTATGTTCATGAATGTAATTAATATGCAGTAATCAGGAGGTTTTGATGAGTTTTACGAACCATGAGGCCAAAGGCTGAGTGGTTTATAAGTGCCACTTAAAACCCCAAGAAGGCAATATAGGAAAACATTGCACATGCTACCCATTATGGGCCTGATTCATAAAGGTAACTTACACCTTTGAATAAGTGTACTACTTGTCAGTATTCACAAACTGCACTTTTGAAGTAATTTACACTTCTGTAGTAATTTACAGTTTTGTAGTAAGTCCAGCACTACACATGGCCAACCACTGATTTGGCAACACCCTGGAGGCAGGGTCTTCCTACAAAAGTGTAAGTTACTACAAAACTGCAGTCTGTGAATAGCAGTTTGTAGTAACTTTTGTAGTACTACTGTAATACTACAAAAAGTACTACAAAGTACTGATTGTGAATCAGGTCCTATGTATTTTTTATATCAGATGATTTACTAATTGATTTTAGTACTTATTTGAAAGATTTAGAGCATTTGAGCATCATCTGTTTAGTAGTCATTGTTTGCCTGAGACTGCAGATACGTCTGTTAATGTTTTGAGGAATGTATGTTTTTGTGGGGGATAGTCTGCAAATATGTTTAATGTGTTATAAATCGAATTTTAAATACAAAGGGCATTGAAAGGAAACTAAAAAATTCCTTCTAAAATGTGTTGTTCTTTTGTAGTACATTGGCACTGTACATTAGGTTAAACAAGACTCGTTTAACCAAATTCAATAAGGTGCAATGTGGGGTTGTGTAACTTTTTGCTGACAGACTTCTGCATTTACAATGTTTAGTTTTACACACTGGGCAGGATTCATTGGTAGATACTTGCATCAGGGATAGACTTGTGAAGGTGAGTTTGTCAGGTGTGCTAATTAATGGTCTAGGAAGAGCACTGTCATCGTGAAATCATTTTTACCAACACTGAAAGAAAGATTAAATACTGTTTTAATCATCCATGTAACTTTTTTATTTGGTTAGAGACACTAAATAACCTGCAAGTTAATTCACCACCATGAATTACAGGAAATTATTCACAGCCAGGCTTCTTTTCTGTGACATATGACCTTGTTATAGGTCCTCCCATTCAGCTCGCTCCAATTACGCTGGTTCAGACCTATAATGCCCTGTGTAGCCCACTATGGAGGACTATAATGCTATATTATGAGACTTGTGAAAGTGTATTTTGAGCCCTGAAGTAGCGAATATAGATCTACATCGAGAAACGCATGCTGGTTATCCTTCTGTTCATGGTTGTTTTTGGCTACTTTTTCTTCTGTTTGGGTATTATCCTCTTTCTCCACAGAAAATCTGATCGACATTGTGGACTGTGTTGTCTTCCTTTAATGTGAGGAACTGAGATAGAAAGAAAATCATAACAAAGTGGACGGATCCTGCCTTTTTGTGGAAGGACCTGAAACTAAGGATATCATCTCCACATTGGACATGTGCCACTAAATCAGAGAAATGTGGATTCATTTCACTAATTGTAATTTATGGATTTTTATAAAGATGTTTGAAATTGTGAAAGAAAGGAAATGGTTTTAAGATACAACAATGTTTTGTAGTAATTAGGTGTGTGACATATATTAAATGTAAGTAGCTATTTTCACATAAATGGTATAATGCGATATATCCTTCAAACAAAGTTCAATGTTGTGCTTGAAATAAGATTGCTTTATAGAAATAGAAAGCTCCCCACATTATGCTCGTTTCTATCTTTGAGTGTTAAATTAAGCCATAATCTTGGGTCATTGGGACTATCGACCTTAGTGGGAGGAAGCTTATATTCAGCAGGGCCATTGGTAAGGTACTGGCAGTAACTCTCCTCCCCCTTCCATTTAATTCATCTTATTACAATCCTTTAAACGCACTTGATCATTAACCTCCTGAAACATTCATCACAGAATGCCATCACTCCACCAGTACTTAACATGCTTAAATAATGCAAGTATAAATACAGTACACAAAATAATGTTATTTTAATACCTTCTGGACCCAATGAAGGCATTTCTTGCGATTAAAAACAATTGGTAACTGCCAAAAATCCTCAGGAGAGAGCTGTTGGTTATGGGGTATACTTTAACACATTATTTTAGAGTACAGTTTCATGTTTAATTAGTGCTGTAGGAGCAAAAACGTGTTTATTTATAATTATCCTACCTTTAAATGTATTTTCCCTGTGACATGCTTGGTCATATCTCAGGCTGCTCAGAATTCCTAGCAAATTAAAGTGAATTTAATCAGTTCTCACAACTAACCAGTAGATGGCAGAAATAAACTGTGTAACTATTAAAAAATGTTAAGTTTCTTTTAAATTCAATCCTATTCCCTACCATAGAACGCGATGAAGCCAACTTTGTTTTCAATAGCGTCTGCAAGTATTGCGATGTGATGAGGCGGGGAGGGGAGGGGGTAATACAAACAAGAAGACATAATTAAAAATAAATATTGCACTAACCTGCCGCTCCGGTGGCCGCCTCACTCCTCTCTCCTGATCGTTGACTCTGGCAGCTGGTGCACACTGCACAGGTTCCTAGATGCCAATTCCAGCACTTCTCTTGCAGTCCTAGCATTAGAGAAGCGCTGGGATTGGTCTGAGTGCCCTGGTTCGGCCAGGTGGAGAAAAGCTAAGGGGGATATTCTCAAGAACGTGCGATAATCATCGCCAAAATAGGTTAACGCAATTTTTCACATCGTCGTCTATTGCGGGAAAATAACTCTGTGATAACGTCCTATTCCCAACACGGCGATAACATGCAATAGTTTCCCGACAACGCAACAAATGTCCGCGATAAATTTCCCGGGACGGCGATTAAAAATCTAAACCCGAACGTTAAAAAATTAGCAATGGGCCCAACTGCGATAAAAAATCCACCGATAAGCAGTGCCAGGCCTGCAAGTCCCACAAGTCAGGCGGGAAAAACCACTATAAAAGCGGCAACAAAAAACACTAACAAAACACAAACAACTGCGATGCACCATGGAAGTAGCCGGAGCAAGTACAGAGGACAACCAGAACCCCACAAGCCCCACGGAGGACCAGCCTGGGACCTCGGGGACAGGGAAGGGCAAGGAGAAGAATAAGAGGAATCCGCGTTTCATTACGCAGGAAAACCAGATCCTCATTACGGAGCTGACAGAACACCACTACCAACTGTTCATCACCTCCACTGTGACATTGGCAACTAAAAATACAATATGGCAGTCCATCTTGGCCAAGGTGAATGCAGTCGGAGTGAAGAGAAGGGAAGTGGACGACTGCAAGAAGCGCTGGACTGATGTGAAGCGCAAAACCAAGCTGAAAATCGCAGCCAATCTGAAAGCAGCAATGCAGACTGGAGGTGGGAGTCCAGCGACACACCAGGAGCTGGATGAGAAGGAGGAAATGGTGACCCGAGTCATCATTGGGGAGACGGTGGCAGGAGTTGGTGGACCGGACACTGCACAACATGACCTGAGCCAACAGCAACAGGGTGAGTAACGACCAGGGACTGGGGGACGGGGAGATGGACACAATGGCACACATGCACAATTAAGTATAGCACATATGCAGACAAACCATGCCAAAGAGTCACAACTCCGACCAAGAGCCCAATTTACCCAAGTCTGCAATATCTCAGCACTGTATAAGCACAGAAGTGAAAGGCACACAGCCTGAAAGGGATAAGGGCCAGCCAAATCAGAGCTGAAGGGGCAACACACCCACAATGCAGCACACACACATAAGAATCAGAGCACCTCAACATTGACAACAATGTGGTACAAACTGCAACACTTTCACAACAGAACAGAGGACACAACTGCTGCCGCTTGTGTGTAGAAAATGGCCATTCGCATTTGGCATAGCAGGAAACTGTGAGATGATAATGTACAAGTACAACCTCACATCCCTGATGGTGTAGAAATGTCAACTGTCCCGCATCAAATAGGCATCTCCACACAAACAGTCACAATGGACATTGTCATGCAGTCTGTTAGTAAACTTGTACAATGCGTGAACATACATGTGAACACAATGTCAATCTGCATCTCCCCTTCACATTGCAGTGGGATAATCAACACCTCCTGCAGAGCAGACCCAACAACTCAGCACTGATGATGAAGAGGACCTCCCCAACATCGACACCAACGCCCTCCAACAGCCCATGGACAGCTTCGGCACCCCACCCCCAGGAGCAGGGCAGCCCAGCTGCATTGAGGAGACCCCACTCCCTGCACAGACCACACAGCAGGAAGCACCCACCACCACGGCTGGCTCCCAGGACCCCCACGACCAACACATGGCATTCCAACGCCGTGTGTTAGGGTGCCAGGAGAAGATGGCTGGTCAGCTGCGGGTGGGGTTCGACCTCATGGCAGCCAAACTAGATGCCATACGTGGGTGTCTAAGTCCCATCAGGGACTACTTACAGTCCCTAACGGACACCCACTGTCCGCTCCATGCACCCCAACAATCCATGGCTGACATCGCTGGAGTCATGACTCTGAGCCAAGAACAACTGTCTAGTCAGAGTGGCTCCAGTGATGTCAGCCGGGAGTTGGGACACATAAGGAGAATGACGGAGAGCTTGGAGCGGATGCAGGCAAAAGAATGTTTGCCACGGCTGCACACCAGCGAGATGTAGCTGAGATCTTCCATGCCCTGCAGATCCCTGTCATGGCATTGCCGCCACAAGGCCTGGCGCGGATGAATGCTGCTGCTACTGCTCCATCCACATCTCCGCCCCCTGAAGTGTCAGTGCCACACAGTGCGGCAGACATTCCACCTCTGGCCCCTGAAGTTTCAGTGCCACACAGTGATGCAGACTAAACACCACCACCCACATGTGAGGCACCTGACACATCAGAGGACGAAGATGATGATGAATCTGGCTTCGTGGTAAGAATGAAGTGGTAGCATTAATCTCCGCCATTTGGCCTGTATCAGCTTGGTTCTTCCCTCTGCATCATGCCCTGGAATAACACCTTCCACTGTCCACCGATACACTCAGCGACACTCACCTTGGACCACGACATGGACTGCCATATCTGGTTTGGTTACCAATGACACAGCAATCACACTGCAGACTGAAGTCTTCCTCTTCCGATGAACTTGTCAATCCCTAAAGGACTCTGGCTGGCCCCCCACGGGGCAACAATGTAAAGTGGGGTTTGCATGGCCCTGTGCTGGTCCAGCTTCGACACTCCACTGAATGCGAATAAAACATTCCAATTCACACAGATGTGTCATGGCTATGATCAATCAAGTATGAAAGTATGGATGAATGTAGGGACAGTGATTCCACAAAAAGGTACTCCCTGGGTAATGCTATCAATGCGCATGTATGGCCGTGACCCAGATAGGCAGTGAGACACACATTGTCATTCAAATCAACACTCATCACAGTTGAATACAAGTGAAGGTGCGTAGACTTTATTAGCATATGCGTGTCAGTACGGGCAAGATAAGTACCACAACATGCAGACCAATGCAGCAGTATGTCAGAAGGAGGAACGTTGCCAAGCGCCGCTGTCCACTCCGGGGGAGTGCCTCACCTTTCACAGGTGTGTGTTAACCCGCCTTGTTGTCCGCTCATGTATTCGGAGTCCAGGCGAATGCAGCCATGTCCACTGTTGTCGTGGGATATGTGACCAGATCTCCAAGATGCAACAAGGTGTCGGGACATGTGCAATGGGTTCCAATCTGTTGTGGCTGCAGGTACGTAGTCACTCGTCCATGAAAGCAATTGCAGCTTCGTAGGCTATCATTTCCAACATGAGGTCGTTGTCGACTTCATCAAACAGGACGGCGAGCCAATCCATTAGCAGGTCCGGACAGATGTGCTGCGTCCACCCCCTTTCACCAATTAGCACTTCAGCCCAATAGGGGAGCGGTTCAATGTGGTCACTGCACACGAGGAGTTGTGCAATCTCCCAGGTCCAGCTGCCAGCATGTATGCCAAGTATCAAGGCATCCCATAAACGGGTATCACGGTGACACTCCTGGTCGTGGGCCAACAGGGGGCGCACACACATGTCAAAATCCAGCTCAGCCAACGTCCTGTTGCATAGGCAGACATCCATGGACCACTCGAATATGCACGATCGACAATGCAACACAGGCTGGACGCAGGTGACGTTGGCAAGGCGGAAGCTTAGCCGGTTAACTGATCCGCAGCACTGCCAATGGCAGTGCCCCCAGTAAATGCAGCATACGCGCACGGTTCAGTTCCACGTGACAGGGGTTGTGCATGTGTCCGGGATGTTCTGCCATTGCGTCAGTGGCTCTGGTTGAAGCGGCACCATTCTGACCTGCGCCAGTTCTGTGGATGAGATGCCACAGCTCGGATCAATGAGTTGTCTGTGTGCAACGGTTGTCCGCCTGGGATGGTGTGGGAGTAAGTGTGAAGGCCATTCCATGCAAGATAACTTCGAGCAAGGACTTCTGTGTGTGGGGTGTGTATATGTTGGTCTTTCGTCGGGCTGTGCGTAGTGTGGGAGCCGTCATCAGCTGCTATAGTATCTGTCAGGGGGTGCCGGGCACATGCAATTCCGAGGTCGGAGGTGCAGATGTGCTTCCGCCTGATAGTTCAGACGATGGAGCTTTCATCCCTAATGTTAGTTCGTCAGCTGCTTGCATTCAGGAAATGTGATGTGGCTTGTTGGGGGTGGCGTGGGATACGTGCGACTTTGGGATTCATGTTTGACATGACTTGCATGTGGCAAATGAGCAGCACCACCGTGTGTTACAATGCCTCACAGCTGCCCCTCCCTCCCCCCGAGCCTATTTACTTGTGTGCGCTTAGCGGTTGCATCACTTGCACTCCTACAGCAAACCATTGTCATGCCTGTCTGCGCATGTCCACAAGCCTGACAACGACACTGTGAAGGTGGCCGGCCACGTGAGTGTAGGCCTATGGTAAGGATAGGGCGGACACAGATGTAGAGTCCATGCCTGGCTGAACTCACGCTGCGATCAAGGCTAGGCTTTTGGCACATGCTGCGGCAATACAGATACACACAACACTTGGCATGTATGAACCAAGACCACGAGCGGTCTTGCGCTCCTTCATTGCTCCGTTCGTGTGAGCCCGCCCTCCGGGTGCATGCTACATTGCAACATTGTCGATTGCGGGCCGGGTGGTGCAGACACTACAACAGAGACACATGCATTAGTTACTTCCTTGTCCAGGCCAGAACTGAACCACGCCCAGAGCCCCAGGCGAATTCTTCACACCCCTACGCTGGACTGGCGTACGCCGGCCCAGCCCACTCCGCTTACGCTTACAGGGGGGGGGGACAAAGCTCTGTGTCCAAGGTCTTACCCACTGCCTGAGGTGACATGGTTGCGTCCGCTGTCCACAGCACAATGTGATGTGGTGGGCCCGGGGCCATCATGCATACATAATGACCACACGGACACACTTAGATAGGTAGTGGAACTGGCTACGGGCACATGCGCCCTACCCCTTTTTATTACCAGGGTCACATGTCCAGTGATGCCTGTGCTGGATGGGTGTGGGGTGAGTGTAAGCCAGCCCTCAGGGAGTGGTTGGTGCTGGCAACAACTAGAACAGTGATAAACGTTTCACACTCGAGACTCAATCAGGAAGGGTCCATGACTTGTGGTGCACTGAGGTAGGGGCACCAGCTCTGACATCACACACAGAAGATTCAATCAGGAAGGGTCCATGACTTGTGGTGCACTGAGGTAGGGGCACCAGCTCAGATATCACACACAGAAGATTCAATAATGAAAGGTCCATGACTTGTAGTGCACTGAGGTAGGGGCACCAGCTCTGACATCATGCACACAAGACTCAATCATAAAGGGTCCATGACTTGTGGTGCACTGAGTTAGTGGCACCTGAAGCGCTGAGCGGGTGTGCAGCGAGCGATGATGCGTCGTCCGTGCGGCCCGCACTGGAAGCAATGTCTGTTGCCTACTGGACTGCGCCATCCATGAATGAAGACTCTATTTGAGTTGGGGGACCTGCTGACAACAGTGTAGGCCGGAGGCAGCGGTCAGCAAGGGCCCACAGCCACGTGGCGTTGAATTGAGCTGCACAGAGTTAGTGGCACCTGAAGCGCTCAGCGGGTGTGCAGCCAGCGATGATGCGTCGTCCGGGCGGCCCGCACTGGAAGCAATGCCTGTTGCCTACTGGACTGCGCCATCCATGAATGAAGACTCGATTTGAGTTGGGGGACCTGCTGACCGCAGTGTAGGCCAGAGGCAGCGGTCAGCAAGAGCCCACAGCCACGTGGCGTTGACTTGAGCTGCACAGAGTTAGTGGCACCTGAAGCGCTCAGCGGGTGTGCAGCCAGCGATGATGCGTCGTCCGTGCGGCCCGCACTGGAAGCAATGTCTGTTGCCTACTGGACTGCGCCATCCATGAATGAAGACTCTATTTGTGTTGGGGGACCTGCTGACCGCAGTGTAGGCCGGAGGCAGTGGTTAGCAAGGGCCCACAGCCACGTGGCGTTGACTTGAGCTGCACAGAGTTAGTGGCACCTGAAGCGCTCAGTGGGTGTGCAGCCAGCGATGATGCGTCGTCCGGGCGGCCCGCACTGGAAGCAATGTCTGTTGCCTACTGGACTGCGCCATCCATGAATGAAGACTCTATTTGAGTTGGGGGACCTGCTGACCGCAGTGTAGGCCGGAGGCAGCGGTCAGCAAGGGCCCACAGCCACGTGGCATTGACTTGAGCTGCACAGAGTTAGTGGCACCTGAAGCGCTCAGCGGGTGTGCAGCCAGCGATGATGCGTCGTCCGGGCGGCCCGCACTGGAAGCAATGTCTGTTGCCTACTGGACTGCGCCATCCATGAATGAAGACTCTATTTGAGTTGGGGGACCTGCTGACAACAGTGTAGGCCAGAGGCAGCGGTCAGCAAGGGCCCACAGCCACGTGGCATTGAATTGAGCTGCACAGAGTTAGTGGCACCTGAAGCGCTCAGCGGGTGTGCAGCCAGCGATGATGCGTCGTCCGGGCGGCCCGCACTGGAAGCAATGTCTGTTGCCTACTGGACTGCGCCATCCATGAATTGTCTTGTGGATTGTTACCTGCCTTGTTATGTTGGCCTAGGCCTGGCTGCCATGCTGCTTTTCTTTGCGCACGTTACACTGAGCCGGGCCCCCCTCGCCCTTTGCTCGTGCCAAGTTCTTTTGCACTGTCTGCATTTTCTGTTGTTCACCTTTTTGGGCTCCGTCTGCACAAACATGTACAAGGTCGCATAACAATGTATTTTGGTTCTTCCTGATATGGCCAGTCTCGCGCACCCAGACATAACATTAGGTGCAATTGCCATGAAGAATTTGGTATGCTTTTAATACTGTGGTTTACTAGCGCTTAACACACTTGGAGAAATCCCTTTCAGTGAGAAGAGCTATGATGTCCTGCTGATGTAATTCTGCATCTAGAGACTGAGGTATGGGGTTCGCTAGTCAAAGCCCAGAGGTCTTCTATTATTATAATAAACTATCTTACTGCAAGGGGAGGGTGGTAATGTTATTTATACGTTTATCCACTGAGCTCTGAGATGCTTTCCCCGTTTGTATTCTATGGAATTGTAACCATGCTGCTTATATTAGTCATATGCATTATGCTATTAGTACTGACACGTGTACTGTACATTAGAGCACGTAAGTTGGAATAAACATTTTAACCTATCCAGTGTCTCTTCCTACGCACCTTGTGGACAAGTACGAGTGAGTGACGAAAGAGTGTTCTTGCTTCTGCGAGTCCTGAGATAAAGATACCGTGTTCTGGGTTGTCCAAACATTAGTACTTGGGTGCTAATGGGATGCTAAGCTAGTTGGGTTGGGGTTTTTGGGTGCTACGGTACATGGTGGCAAACCACTGTATTCCGGGGTCCCATTTTCCTGTGCATAGCTCTGTGTATGTGCAGAAACCTTATGACATGGCGCGACCACCGTGGGGCAGCTTATCTGCGAGACGCTTGAGTAGTACTTGTGCTTGTCCACAAACCCTCGCGTACGCTTCCGGAGGCGTATGTGACGGTGATACCTCCTATATTGAATGTTTTATAGGTTCTTTCAAGCTTGATGTTATTAAAAAGGTTAGTTAACAGACCCATTTTAGTGCTCCCTGTTAGGTTGTCGAATATAACTGTTTAGTCATGGCTGGTGTGGCGATTGCTGCACATAGTCGAGAGCACTCCGAGACCACTTACGGGTGTATGGAGTGCCTGATACAGGGATCGATTTGGTCTTTGTGGTTCAAGCCGATCCGGCTTACCACTTTGAGGTGTTTTACACTTGGATCACTTTTGAAGCGGTGGAGGCAGATGATAATCTGTTTCATGAATATAAACCCACCGTTATTCCTGCTGCATATCGACCCTATACCACTCTTGAAGTACCTCTCACGGCTTGGCAGCACCGTGTTTGGTTTAATGGCGCCCTACCACAACCAACTACCGCAGTTCGTTTAGGCCCCTTGTCAATTCAGGGGCCACTTGGCCTGTATTGGCCGGGTATACCCCGCATCCAAATTATCTGGCATTACCGCTATGGAACTGCGCACTATGCATACCGAATTGGTACGAGTGCATCGAGCCCTAGTGACATACGTTACAGGTAGTCTACATGGAGCTGCTCCTGTAGTCGCAGGCCAACCAGCTATAGCCGCTGGAGTGACCATAAGTCCTGTCATGGTAAATTCTGTGATGGGCAAACGTCCACAAAATAAGGACGACTATCCTTACTGGCTTGCAGAAAAGTTCGATCAGATAGAAGCAGTGTTTCCCCATACATCCCCAGTAGATAAACACCGCATCCTCACGATAAGTTTGCCAAAAGACATAATCCCCGATTTGACATCATGTGAAAACTGGGGTAAGGTATTCGCAGCAGTTTATTCAAAATGTTTTGGAACTCCTTCCATGACGGTTCTACCCTCTGTAATTAAAAAAGTACAGGATGAACATGGCCCTGAAGCGGCTGTGGAATTAGGGATGAGACTAGTGGGAGTGTTTGATGTAGTAGCTGAGCTGATCCTTGAAATGTCAAGGGCGATGCTATGAACTTTCAAGTAGCGAATGCTTTGGCTTTAGTCCCAGAGTTGGACAGGCCCCGCGAATTACCGAAAATTATAGCCCGGGCTTATAAAACAATTGGAAGAAACAGCCTAGGCAACAAGCCTTTTGTAAAAATGCAAACTCAATCGCAAACACAAGTTACACAAACAAAAGTGCATCTGAGAAAGATGATAAACCGGTCTTCACTAAAAAGAGTTGGAGACAGAAAAAACAGGGTAAGCAACAAAAGAAGCCGGGGTCGAGAGGCGCTTCCTCAGTTTCGGTTTCTTCTGAACGTACTTATGATTTACGTGATAGGTCAAGGATTAAATCACCAGAAAGGTTTCAGAGCTCTGATACGCGTTCTCCTCGTTCTTCACAGGCCCAGACGTCGTCACAGGCTGGTGGAGGAGGACGGCAAGATAGAGGAAGGGGCCGAGAGGCTCCCCAGGAGCGAGACCAACCTCGACAACAAGTCAGAGGGAAAGCAGAAGACTTTCATCTTCCTCGACCGCAATTTCAGAAGAAAAAGTTGCCGCTGTCACAGCGAAATATGCCTCAGACCGTGAGAACGAGACTCCAGAATTGGACGTGGGCAGTGACCCTCCTAGACAGCGCCGCGGAAGTTACCATAGTGCGGGAGGCGCTACGTCCTCATATGGAGGCGACAGCAACTGAAACATTCGTTACTGTAGAGACAGCTGACACGAGAGTGGCACCCCTGACAGACTATATAATATAGTCATACAAATTGAAGGTGACATACCGCGTGAAATAAAAGGGATTTTTTGGGAAAATCTAACCTCTTCATATGACATTTTGTTAGCAGAGGTGGATTGGCCACCCCCATCTCGTTTTAGCTGCACATAAAGGAGAGGAGGTAATCCTTCCAAGCTTCTCACGGCATGTCCCAAAAGACAAAGCTGAAGCACTTGCAGCTGAGTGGGCTGTGTACCTGGCACCAGCGTTATACCGCAACCATGTGGGATGGGATGAAGAATCACCTCCTCATGCAATACCTTTGCGGTCACTACCGCAGCCACAACCCCAATATCCCATAAAACGGCAGGCAAAAGGCCCCGTCTCCGAAATTCTAACACAGTTGGAATATCAGGGAGTAATTGAACCATGCGTATCACCTATGAACAATCCCCTTTTCGTGGTTTCTAAACCCGATGGATCGTACCGCTTAGTTTTGGATTACCGGCATTTAAATACTCATTGTCGGAACTTTGCGGTGCAAAATACACACAGTTCTGCGCTTGTAGACAGTCTTGTTCGTAAAAAATACAAAACGACACTTGACCTTTCAAACGGTTTCTACACGCACAACCTAGCCCCGGAGAGTGGTCAATGGACCGCATTCACTTCCGGTGGTAAATTATTCCAGTTCCGGCGTTTACCCATGGGCTACAAAAATAGTCCGGGTATATTCGCCGCCCGTGTTGTTTCCTTGTTAAATGACATTGATCAAGACGCATGTTCGTACGTAGATGACATCTATCTGACGGACGACGAATTATTTCAGCATTTGTCCCGTGTGGACCGCATTATTCTTGAATTCGCGGAGCAGGGTTACAAATTTAACTTTGCTAAGTCACACATTGCTGAATTTACCGTTCTGTTCTTGGGCTATGAGCTCAATAACGAAGGTAAGGGCTTAGCCCCCCATTTCTTGGAAAAATGTGCACATTTGTGCCCCCCAAATACTCTGAAGAAACTTCAGTCTTTGCTGGGGTTCTTGAATTTCGGGCGTACTTACATTCCCGAATATGCCCAGCGTATCAAGCCTTTGTATGCTTTGATACAACCTACTTATTCAAGGTCTTGCTGGCTGCCTGAGCATACCTCAATTCTGCAGTCTTTGCAGACAGACCTATTGGAGTCTAAATATCTTTTGACTCGTGATAACCACACAAACCTGGTGATTAGAATAATTCCGGGGCGGTGGGATTCACATACTTAACCTTTAATGAAGGTGATACAGTACCCATCGCATACAAGTCACATCTGTACACTTCCGCTGAATTGCGCTTTACATCTGTCGAAAAAGTTCTAACTGCAGTGCAAATGGCGATTCTAAAAGAACGCGCACTGGCACAGGGAAAGCGGATTCTAGTGGTAACACCCTGTCCTGCCCTAGAGGCAGTAACAAAGGCAAGTGTACCGAACTCAAAAGCAATGCATCCCCGTTGGATACAATGGGCTACATCCTTGACGTCATCAGACGTCGCTTTTATTTTCGATTCTTCTCTTCAGACTCAGGAGTTCTTACAGTATGAATTCGTTCATCCTCCTCCTCTGTTTATATTGCCGCTTGAGGATTACAAATGTGTGATCTACACAGATGGTTCGGCGCAACCGGCCACTGGGTCCAAGCACGCTTATTCAGCTGCATGTGCTATTGTTGCGGGTTCTTTTGTAAATGGAACGTTCAAATCCTCTGTAGTGCACACTCGCACACTTGGAGATAGTACCGCACAATTGGCCGAGCTGCATGCATTGCTACTTGCGCTTGAGTTCGCTTCTCAGGATGAGACCACTCTTATTGTATGTGATTCTTTTTACTGTGTACAATCTTACAATGACAATCTGTTTTTCTGGTCGAAAACGACTACAAGGACGCAAAAGGGAGCACAATTCAGCATAAAATGCTTTGGGTTCGAGTGGCAGAATTGCAACAACGTCTGCCCCTCACACAGGTGGTTCACACCTTAGGCCATCAGCGGGTGGGCGCACACGCTATTGGTAACGATCTGGCAGATGAAGCTGCCCGCTCAGCAGTAGTCACGTGTTCAGTAGCAGCGGTTACCAGGTCCATGTCTAAAATAGACCCTGTTATATTAGCAGCTATTGCTGCAACCAAGGAAGGTAATAATTACCCTACAGGTTTCCCTTCCAAGTATTCTTACACATTAAGTCCCGATCAGGTTCCTTATGTAACTATACCTGACGTTGGAGATCGGCTGATCCCCAACGCGGACCGCAGGAGTGCCTTGATATCAGCTGCACACGAAGGCATGGCTTCGGCTCATGCAGGTGTGTCAGCTACAGTTTCCATCTTGCAGCAGCGTTATTGGTGGCGTGGATTGTATAAAGACACCCGTGCTTTTGTGCTTTCTTGCGACGTTTGTCAACAGATTAAGCCTTCCACGGTAACACGTCCACCACAAACCCCGCTCTGCATTGCTAACAGACCCTTTGGGTGTGTTTACTTGGATCACTGCGGTCCATTCTCATCAGACACTGCCTATAAATACATCTTAGTGGCAGTGGACTCGTGCACACGGTTTCTCTGGGTCTGGCCACAACGGAGTGCTGACGCCCGAAATGTAATCAGGGATTTGCGTGTCTTTGTGGGAATTTTCGCATGCGGCACCTTCCATTCGGACCAAGGTCCAGCGTTTGCCTCTAGGGCTTACAAGGATGCAATGGCTTCGCTTGGGGTGCGGGTGAAATTTTCGTCTCCGTATAGGCCTGAGGGCAACTCTATCGTTGAACGAATGAACCGTGACTTAAAGCAATCCTTAACAGCTAGGGTTATAGGTACTGGCAGGAACTGGCTGGCCCATTTGTATACCGTTCAGCGTGCACTTAATAATCTCCCTAGAAGACCTCTGGGTGGGCGGACCCCATACGAAATGCTCTTTGGCATAAGAATGTTTGTGCCTGACCTTGAGGGTCCAGACATCGCGGCGCAATCCGCCAAGTTTGATGTAGATAACCATTCTGCTATGTTACAGGACTTACAAGAAGCCCGAGACAAACTTGCAACTACACATTTGCCTTCAGCCACAGATCCTGCGTTGCAGATTCCGGTAGCCGGCTGGCTTCCAAAGGTTGGAGAACTGGTTCGAGAAAAGGTTGAAAACAAAAAAGAATTCGGCCCCTCTTTTCGTGCACCGGTTCCAGTTCTGGGCTTGAAGGGAACACGTACAGTCATTTTACCACCGCTTCCTGGTCGCAAAGAGAACAGATACATCTCAGTGGAAAATGTCAAGCTACAGCGCCTGGCCGATCCTGAATAGTGTCACACCAGCGGTCTCTTGTCCTGCCATTTATCGGACATATGTTCATAGTCCATCTGCACGAACGATCGCTGATGCTGTAATTGAGATGGTTGATTTGCCTGAATCCTCTACTTTGCCTGAAACTATAATTGATCCCCAACTCTCCACCAACATCGACGAGGACGAGTATACTTATCCTGCATCTGAATCGGTGGCACATCAACCAATATCGCCACTAAGCCAGACTCGTTATTCCTTTGATTCGGATTCCACATCTTCAAAAGTTCCATCCAAGTTCAGTATTTTTGTATCCTGGTTTAGAGACAATTTTTTGATTCCACCCTGGACATACATCTGGTTGGTACTTTTCTTGATATTTTTGTTCATGTCCATTGGCTTTGTCACAGTGTTTTTTCTACTAATTAATGGTCACTATTTACCTGAACGCTCTGCTGTAGACTATGT
Organism: Calotriton arnoldi; assembly: GCA_963921515.1. Classification (NCBI taxonomy): domain Eukaryota; kingdom Metazoa; phylum Chordata; class Amphibia; order Caudata; family Salamandridae; genus Calotriton; species Calotriton arnoldi. Next base: position 1,987,987 of record CAWUFW010001261.1, on the reverse strand, counting down.
TTCTGGAACTTTGGCTCCTCATTCCTCGTCTCACATCATGAAGCGTGACCACACATTTGTGAACATTTCAGCTTTCCCAGTTGCTGATGGCATCGTATGGGATGCAGTGAACTATCAAATCCATGGTCCGACGGAAATTATTAATGTACCTAATGTCCTTCGTGTTTCAATGGGTGATGTAGTACAAAATAATATTCATTCTGATGATTGGGATGTGCATGCCGTTGAAGCATTGTTTGCCGATTTAAAATATTATGCATCTTTTAATGCTGAAGATCTATATATGAATTCTGCTAATTATGCCGATTTGTATTGTTACCAACATTGGGGTAATCATTTTCTCCATAAGCCCAGTGCCCTGCGTAGTTCTGTTAACTATACCCAATGGGAACATTGTCCAAACCCCTTGCCAGGTAGCTCTCAAACTCTTCGAAATAAGTTTAATTATTTTACTGATTTTAATCGGTCGAACCCTGCATCCTATTATTTTAGACTAAATAACACATCAACTCAGAAAATTATGTTAACACACACCAAATTGCTTTATTCAGGTTCCTTTCTAAGTGCCCTAGCTGTGGGTGGTTATGAGTACTGGGATAATACAGTGGATTTAAAATCTATTTGGGGCTCCAAGCCATGGCAGGTACAGGGAACCGAGGCATTACACCGTGCTTGCCTCATCCCTACACAAATTATGTTCCTCAATGTCTCCATCTATCAGACTACATGTTGGGGCTTAGCAACCACTAAACAATTGAATACTCCATCAATACCATCCCTGTCGAGTTTTCCCAATGAAAGCTCACGATTCAATATGTCCCTCGTGTCCCTGCAGGCTCTGTTACAAAATAATTCGTATAATGTTTCTGAGCTAGTTCAGTCACCCTGGTTGGTATGGCCTACATCATCAAATGCATGTCAAATGCGTTTTCACGACTCAGGAGCTAATTACACACAGGATAGGCCTGATCCGAGATTTACTGATTCCCGTACTGTCACTACATATTCTGTTGGTAAATTATGCAAACAATGGCTGCAACATTCGTCCCTTGATTCTGTTAAACAACATTTGTCCCTCCTTTCAGGCAATATTGATCTGTCCGACTTTGTTTTGGGACCTCGTGGTCCCCGACCTAAAAGATTCATTTATGAAACATATAATGAACTCTGGAAGCTATCACAAATGGAAGCTGCTTCCCGTCTTCGGGAAATAGATCAAGCAAATTTGGAAAAGGTGCTTGCTGTTGTTGACAATAGTATTAATACCCTGTCTTCTCGCATTTATACTTTGGAGAATATTGTGTCCTCTGTTGTTGATATTGTACAAGATGATGTTTCTGTGTTATATCATGGTCAGAATCAATTGCGTTCGGTTATGCAGTTTGCATGGACTTTACAAACGCTCAAGTTAGGTAAAGTTCCTTGGCATTTTTTGAACACCTCTGCCTTGTTTCTACCTTTTAACTTAACTGACAAACAGCAATTTATGACCATGAAAGATGCAACTTACACCCTATTACATATCGAAAAGATGGATCCTTTGTCGTTCTCTGTTGCAGAACTCGATTCTGCTGTATGGCTAGTCCATGGGGTTATCGCTTTACCTTTTTCCTTGTTTGAATTTGACTCCTGCATGAAACATTATCCTGTGGGCCGTTACCGGCCCTTGGGCAGTGCTTTCCTGCATGAACTCTGGTCCTTGCCTTTCATGTATAAATGCCTTCGGGACGGCAAGGAAGTCTTTCTCACGGGGAGTACTGCGACTCGACTATGGGTCATTCGCTTATTTGTAAACACATTAAATTGCATGGCTCATGTAGCGTTTCCGCTCCTAATCTTGCTTGTGTGCTGAAAGGTATTCCTGCTCCTGTTATTTCTCCTACTTTCACTCTCCTTTCCAATGGTAGTTATTTACTTTTAAATAACGAAAACTGTTGTGGCCTGCAGGCTGGCATTCCTTACATTGTAACAGTTTCGCACAGGGTTGTCTGCTGCAAAAATGTGCTTTATCCTCCCCTCATGGCACGGTTGATATCTCTATTTGGCCTTCCATCCCTACCATGGAAGCAGATTTCAATAGACTGAGCAGAATAAAGGCACTATTATTAAACGAGGAAGTTATGCTCACGTCCGCCCGGGAGACATTCATTCTCCAGGTGGCGAGTACCCACAGTGAAATACAGGCCCTTTTAAACACTAATCTCCCCCAACATTTTGGGGAGTTAATACATCGTATTTTTAACGCATCTAACACTGAAGGCCTAGTACACTTTTTTAAGGTCGTTGGGTCGGGCTTGGTGTCCTCCTTCCAAACTATTTTTGGTGCCATCCCGGCTTTCATACATTCTATTTTTTCCAGTGTCTTTGGCGGTTTCCCATTGATCCTCGCTTTAGCGGCTGGTGTTTTGCTCTTAATTTGCTTTCTGCGCAATGGCTGCTCCCCGATGGGACCTGCTCGATCCAGAACGCCTCCAGCTGCTTCGTGAGCGCCTTTTGGCTGGTTTTGGTGTCTTGCCATTGGCGACACTGAGTGTGTCATATACTCTTTCATTTCGCTTTGCGTATTTCACTTGCGTGCAACCTGTGATGACTTGTGTCCGCTGTCCTTTCACCTGGACTCTGGATTATTGCCTCTCCAATTCGTCATTGTCTGTTCCGGATTTTGTTCAGTTGATGGGTCCCTTAGAGGCCCATGAGCAGGACTGTTCCGTTGCTGGCTGTATGGCGCGTGCGGCTGCACTGGGGATTTTGGCGCAATGGGATATCTGGGCGGCTGCCCAGGATCTCCTACAACGAAGCTGTTTCGATTATCACGCAAGCTGTCCCGCATTGCTTCTGGATGCTCCCTTTGTTGAGGAGCATTCCTGCTCTTTGATCTCATGGATTGGATGGCATCTATGTTTTTTGACAATTCCGATGATGAACTCTTGGAGGGTATGGCTTTTCTCTGCACTTACACTTTCATGGATTGACCTGCCCTTCGCCGTTTGGGCGCTCCCTGTGCTCCAACGGCTGTGTTTTTCCTCTGATGGGCCTCTGTCCTGGCCGCTGGACTGACCAGGGGAGGGTGTCTTGTGGATTGTTACCTGCCTTGTTATGTTGGCCTAGGCCTGGCTGCCATGCTGCTTTTCTTTGCGCACGTTACACTGAGCCGGGCCCCCTCGCCCTTTGCTCGTGCCAAGTTCTTTTGCACTGTCTGCATTTTCTGTTGTTCACCTTTTTGGGCTCCGTCTGCACAAACATGTACAAGGTCGCATAACAATGTATTTTGGTTCTTCCTGATATGGCCAGTCTCGCGCACCCAGACATAACATTAGGTGCAATTGCCATGAAGAATTTGGTATGCTTTTAATACTGTGGTTTACTAGCGCTTAACACACTTGGAGAAATCCCTTTCAGTGAGAAGAGCTATGATGTCCTGCTGATGTAATTCTGCATCTAGAGACTGAGGTATGGGGGTTCGCTAGTCAAAGCCCAGAGGTCTTCTATTATTATAATAAACTATCTTACTGCAAGGGGAGGGTGGTAATGTTATTTATACGTTTATCCACTGAGCTCTGAGATGCTTTCCCCGTTTGTATTCTATGGAATTGTAACCATGCTGCTTATATTAGTCATATGCATTATGCTATTAGTACTGACACGTGTACTGTACATTAGAGCACGTAAGTTGGAATAAACATTTTAACCTATCCAGTGTCTCTTCCTACGCACCTTGTGGACAAGTACGAGTGAGTGACGAAAGAGTGTTCTTGCTTCTGCGAGTCCTGAGATAAAGATACCGTGTTCTAGGTTGTCCAAACATTAGTACTTGGGTGCTAATGGGATGCTAAGCTAGTTGGGTTGGGGTTTTTGGGTGCTACGGTACATGGTGGCAAACCACTGTATTCCGGGGTCCCATTTTCCTGTGCATAGCTCTGTGTATGTGCAGAAACCTTATGACAGAATGAAGACTCTATTTGAGTTGGCGGACCTGCTGACCACAGTGTAGGCCAGAGGCAGCGGTCAGCAAGGGCCCACAGCCACGTGGCGTTGACTTGAGCTGCACAGAGTTAGTGGCACCTGAAGCGCTCAGCGGGTGTGCAGCCAGCGATGATGCGTCGTCCGTGCGGCCCGCACTGGAAGCAATGTCTGTTGCCTACTGGACTGCGCCATCCATGAATGAAGACTCTATTTGAGTTGGGGGACCTGCTGACCGCAGTGTAGGCCGGAGGCAGTGGTCAGCAAGGGCCCACAGCCACGTGGCGTTGACTTGAGCTGCACAGAGTTAGTGGCACCTGAAGCGCTCAGCGGGTGTGCAGCCAGCGATGATGCGTCGTCCGGGCGGCCCGCACTGGAAGCAATGTCTGTTGCCTACTGGACTGCGCCATCCATGAATGAAGACTCTATTTGAGTTGGGGGACCTGCTCACCACAGTGTAGGCCGGAGGCAGCGGTCAGCAAGGGCCCACAGCCACGTGGCGTTGACTTGAGCTGCACAGAGTTAGTGGCACCTGAAGCGCTCAGCGGGTGTGCAGCCAGCGATGATGCGTCGTCCGGGCAGCCCGCACTGGAAGCAATGTCTGTTGCCTACTGAACTGCGCCATAAATAAATCAAGACTCAATTTGAATTGGGGGACCAGCTGACGGCAGTGTAGGCCGAAGGCAGTAGTCAGCACACACATAACTCCGCAGTGCTGTGCCGCTGGGGGCCTGTGTCGTGGAAGCAAGCGTTCGATTGAGGAGGCTGGCGGTCACGGCGGCGGACTCGTGGCAGGGTGAGGGGCGCCGCCCTGGCAGATGCGTTGGCCGTCCCGGAAGTGAACCACGCCCAGAGCCCCGGCCTATTTATTCACACTCCTACGCTGGACTGGCGTACGCCGGACCAGCCCACTGCGCTTACGCTTACAGGGAGGGACGACACACCTACATGACCGAGGTCTTCCCCACTGCCTGAGGTAGCATGGTTGCGTCCACTGTCCACAACACTACAAACACCAGCAGTATCTGTCCACATGGACATGTCTGTGCTCTGCATACTGATGTCTGTCCAGTACATCACCGCCACACTTGACATTGTGTACATTCTTATTCATGGGTGACTTGCCTCCTTCACACATACTTGGTTCCCACCTCTCCCCACATTCTGCAATTGTGTGACTGAGGGGCCATGCCGTTTTAGGAAGGTCAGCTGTCTTGTTCTGCGCTGCCTGGGTGGTAGTCTGGGGGGGGGGGCGGTGGGTGTTGTGGACCTCTTGGGTCTCCGAGCTGCATGATCAGTAGCTCAATGTCATGTGTTGGTCTTCAGATGTGGCTCTGGGCTGGGCTCCCTTTTATACTGCAGGTTGTCGTCCTGCTTAACATCAGTCAAAGGCGGGTGTTAAATCCCTGCTGCTAACGCGCCTTATCGCCTGTTTTTGGATCGCATTGCAGATCTGGCTAGTCGTTGGGAATATCGCGAAGTGGTGTTTTCGTGGGTTTTTGCACGGGAACGCCTACTCTGCATATCATTAGCGTTAGTTGTCGCTCTCATCCGTGGCAATGGTTTTTGCGGCTGGGAAACTGGCTATTTCGGCAGTTTGCACCAGCTTGAGAATAGGGCGACAAATCGATCGCAACTTTAGTGGCGCTAAAGTGCTGATAAATCGGCGATAAGTCCTTGAGAATATGCCCCTAAGTGCGCATGATGGTTTGTCCGGCCCAAGACAGCCAGCCAAACCGTTATGCGCACTTATGGTGCCCACCACTTCTCCTCCTCCCTGCTCCAACGTCACATAGCCCAGCCGCGCCTGCCCTAACCTGGCTCCTAAATAAAAATAAAATGATAATAACGTTATTAACAATGTGTTATTAACATTTTATATTTCCTTTTACACTGCTCATAGAGCAGTGGGGCTACTCTCCTCCGCCTTAGCGGAGGAGCCGCTGCTGCTTGTTTTCTCACAAAATAGTTAGGGCCAGATTTACTAAGGGCTTGCATTGCCCTTGCTTCACTCAAGGCGAAGCAAGCCCTTAACTGGGATTTACTCAGACATGCTCTGCATTGTTTAGTAAATCCAAGGTAACCCAAGGCAGTGCATTTCACTGCCTTGCGTTACTTTGCGGCAGGCGTTCCATGGGTGGAGTGCGGGCATTCCCACATACCCACACATATATTTTGGCGCGTTTCCACATTTATTAATATTTGACGCAAAGTATCAAGACAACTTGCTGCACTGCTTCAAATGGAAGAGGCAGGAATGAGCCATATTCACTAAGATATGGTGCATTCCTGCTCTTCCTCTGCATTGACGCACTTGTGGCTGACAAGTGCCAACACAGGCACCCTCGCACCATGGGGCAAGGGTGCCTGAGTTACATCCAGAATTGTTTTTGTGCAGAAAGGAACGCCTTTGTGCACAAAAACAATCCTCTGAGGCTTTTTCCTCATTCTATGAAAAAGGAAGAAACAAGGAGAAATGAACTTATTTTTCCATGTTACGCCTTCCCCTCAGAAGGCGTACCATTTTGCCACATTCCCAGATTTACTAGTGTTAGTAAATCTGGTAATGCACCAAAAACCATAGGTGGATGCGTGGGAACACCTACTCTCCACCCATGCAACACCTTCCTAGGGCAGAGTAACAGGAGGCAGCGACTTGCTCTGCCTTGTGTTACTCCAGATTTGCTATGCCAGGCAGAGCTATGCAAGGTAACTCTGCATGGCATAGTATATCTTACTTAAGGTTTTGCATTGCCCTTGCATCACCTTGTGTGACTCAAGGGCAACGCAAGACATTGAGAAATCTGGCCCAATGAGTTGTACACCTGGGTAAGTATGTCGCATTTCTGATGTCTCCCTTTCACACAATGCAGCGCAGCAAGTTGCCCTGCTATGCTGTGCTGCATGTAATGTTAGTAAATCTACCCCTTATTTTCTTGTATCAAGAATTCTGTCAGTATCCAGACAATCATGGACACCTAATTGTTTAAAGGTGTTAATAAAACCAGTTAAGACTCAGAGAGCATATTATGAAAAGTAACAGCAGGGTGCGTTCATGGTGCCTCTGGTGTGCATACTACTCTGACGCCGCCAGGCCAGCGCACTTTACCTTTTTTAATTCCCACAACAAGCATGTCATAGTCATTAACATCACTGCGGAAAAGCAGCAGCACAATGAACCTGGAATTTCTAACTTGAAGCAAGCTGAATTCTGGAACCTCTGCATCAGGCGAGATGGTGCAGACTAGAAACTGCAACAAATTGTAAGTGTAAAAAAGTTGCTTTAATGTGACAGGGGCATACCACAGTTAACAATCCCTGGCAACATGTCTTACAGACTATAGTTATAACCTTAATATACATACACCTAACCAATCAGACCTCACACTTAACTATCACTCTTATTATTATCCTAAATTCAACTCCCTCCCTCCCCCCCTAAAAAATGTCTCCATCATCCCTGCATACCATTGCCCCTGGGCCATCACTTTGTAGAAACAACTTCAGTATTCTTGCCAACTAAGGGGCATATTTACAAGGAAATGGCAGAGTGCGGAACTGCACCGAATTTGCCAGCGCCTCACTCCGACATTTCCAGAACGCAGGGATGCGCCGTATTTACAACAATATGGTGCACCCCTGTGTTTTCCCTAGCGCTGGCGCTAAAAATAGCTGCCTAGCTCTAACGCAGGCACCCTTGCACCATAGTGCAAGGATCCCTGCGTTGCAAGGAATTATTGTTTTTGTGCAGGACGGTGTCCCTTCCAGCACATAAACAATCAAAAATGGTGATTTGTTACTTCTATGTGTGCTGTATTCTGCAGCACACATAGAAGTAGCAAATAGTCATTATTTAATGATTGTTTATGTGCAGGAAGGGACACCTTCCTGCACATAAGCAATAATTAATGGTGTTTTGCTATTTTTATGTGTGCTGCAGAATGCTGCACACACAGAAAAAGAAAAACAAGGAGAAATAAACGTATGTTCGAGGCATGTGAGCTGTAGATCACATGCTGTGCACACTCCTGCCATCTAGTGTTGGGTCTGGATGTTTGCAAGTTGTTTTTCTTCGAAGAAGTCTTTTCCAGTCACGAGGTATGGTGACTCCTCCTTTCGGTGATAGTGCGCATGGGCATCGACTCCATTGTTAGATTTTTTTCTGCCATCGGGTTCGGACGTGAATTGCTGCGCTCCAGTTCGACACCGTTTCTCGGGTTCCCCTCGGTGCACAATCCACTACCCTCGACGGTATTGTCTCTCGAACACATTTCCCATTCTCCGCGTATCGTTTCAAGTTGAAGACCTTCGATCGGAATACTCGTCGAGGGCCGTCGGCCCTACCCGCGTCGGGCCCGATATCAGTCGATGGAACAGACTCTATTTAAGTTGTGTCCTGGGTGTCGCGCTAAGTTTCCGTGCACCAACTTGCGCGAAGTGTGCAATCTCTGTCTATCCCCGGAACACGACGAGAAGGACTGCGACGCGTGTCGATCGTTTCGGTTGAAGAAGACGCTCCGTGACCGTTGGGCTCGACGTCACGAAATGCATCAACAAGGCAGCTCCACAGTGGATCTTTTCGGGTAAGACTCCGATCATGAAGAATCCAAAGCGCCAGAAGTCGAAGCTGAAGTAGAGGAAGAACAAATCTCCGTGTCTGAAGCCGACTCCGATGTCGAAGACCAAATCACACCAGGTCAACGTATCGTGATTACCAAAACTTCCTTCCCCAGCCACTTGATCCACAAAAAGGCTCCGGTCCCTCCTCTGTCCTCGGGCCAAGGTCGGCACCGACAAAGTTTCGAGCACCCCGCCTTCGGGCCCGGCGCCGAAAAACAAAGAAAAGCCTTCGTGCTCGAGTCGGCCCCATACCGGCACCGAACCGAAATCTTCGGCGCCGAAATCTAAGCATGTCCTGGTAGCGGTCCCATCGTTATTCAAGATTAAATCTTCGCAGCCGAAAACTTCTGAGCCGAAACTTTTGATGCCAAAAACGGCGAGTAAAGAAAAAACTCTCTAAGGAACTTCGGTCCGACGTTCCATCTTCGGATCCGAAACAAAAAGAGCTGGTAATAAATCCAGATACTGGACATATCCTTGCCAAATTGCCTGAGAAAAGGAAAATGGTCCTACAGGAGGATTACCACATACCTCTGAAGAAGAAAAATGTGGGCACTAACCTGGCCTGGCAGTTCTGGCTGGACTGTTCCCATTGGGCACAGGGTCAAGACTGATTTGCATATGGCTTGGTTCAAACTGGAATGGCATGGTGAGCAAAAAAACAATGGATTTAGGCCCAGATCTCTGTACTGGGGTGAATGTATGACATTGTTCTGCATTCTGTCCATTAATTGTTGTTTTTGCATTTGTCACCCAGAGTAGGACGGGTATGCCCAGACGTGGGTCCCGTGCTCTCCATGCCACTGGAGTCAAGCTATCCTGGCTGATGAGGGGTGAAACCCCGAAACCGGTCCTAGGATGCTTGTCTCCAGTCCAGGTAGCACCTGGCCTGGCAGTTCGGGCTGGACTGTTCCCATTGGGCACAGTGTCAAGACTGATTTGCATATGGCTTGGTTCAAACTGGAATGGCATGGTGAGCAAAAAAACGATGGATTTAGGCCCAGATCTCTGTACTGGGGTGAATGTATGACATTGTTCTGCATTCTGTCCATCAATTGTTGTTTTTGCATTTGTCACCCCGAGTGGGACGGGTATGCCCAGACGTGGGTCCCGTGCTCTCCATGCCACTGGAGTCAAGCTATCCTGGCTGATGAGGGGTGAAACCCCGAAACCGGTCCGAGGATGCTTGTCTCCAGTCCAGGGAGGACCTGGCCTGGCAGTTCGGGCTGGACTGTTCCCATTGGGCACAGAGTCAAGACTGATTTGCATATGACTTGGTTCAAACTGGAATGGCATGGTGAGCAAAAAACCGATGGATTTAGGCCCAGATCTCTGTACTGGGGTGAATGTATGACATTGTTCTGCATTCTGCCCATCAATTGTTTTTGCATTTGTCACCCCGAGTGGGACGGGTATGCACACATGTGGGTCCCGTGCTCGCCATGCCACTGTAGTCAAGCTATCCTGGCTGATGAGGGGTGAAACCCCGAAACCGGTCCTAGGATGCTTGTCTCCAGTCCAGGGAGGACCTGGCCTGGCAGTTCGGGCTGGACTGTTCCCATTGGGCACAGGGTCAAGACTGATTTGCATATGGCTGGGTTCAAACTGGAATGGCATGGTGAGCAAAAACACGATGGATTTAGGCCCAGATCTCTGTACTGGGGTGAATGTATGACATTGTTCTGCATTCTGTCCATCAATTGTTGTTTTTGCACTAACCCTTCCCCACCTTACATTCCATCTTCTCCACCCACTGATCCAAACCTGCTCATTACACCCACAAACTCACCACCACCATCACCTGACCCACAGGATGAAGGTGATGGGGAGGACGAGGAGTGTAGGCCAAGGGATCCTGACCCATGGGAACACTATGATACTGATGCCAAAGCAGATAATGACCCTGATCTATATCCATCTAGACCATAGGTCTTCAATCTATGGGGCGCGACCCCCAGGGGGGGCGTGGAGTCATTGGAAGGGGGTCGCGCATTCACCTGCCTCACTGCTGCCTCGAATCCAAAACGTTTACGTTTCGGATTCGAAATAATTACATCTCAGGAGCCTCTCTTATTGGAGGACAGGACAAAATAAGCCAATCGTAATGTGGCAACGTCATCAATGCCTGTCCTCCAATCAGAGAGACTGCAGCATGCACACAAGGAAATGCCCGCGAACTTTGTCCATAAAGATGGACCAGCAACTTTGTAATGCAGGCTGTATTTCCATGGAGTTCTGCGCTGTCACTGCTGCCTTTCACTGGATCCAGTTGTCTTTCTTGGCCGTCGCTGCTTTCACCTCGTGTTCCTTTATCCAACTCATCTTCGTGGCTCATTGCTGCCTCTGCATTAGGATCTCCTTCCCGGCTGGTTTCCAAGGCAACCCGAAGCTTCCAGGGATAATTAGGTAAGCCCCCTCCTCATCCCCCATGCCCTGGCTTTTCAGCTGCAGACAACATACACTGAAACTATCTTGCACGCACGCGAAGACACACACACAGATTCTTATCTGTTTCCTTGATTGAGCTATGTGGGTGGGTGGGGGTGGGAGGGAGGGGACAGGAAAAAGGCTCCGGTTAATTTTTATGACTGTGGAATGGTGTTTATTTTCGGTGTACTTTCTGTTTTTGTAGCAGCAGTTTCATATTCATTTTTGTGACATTGAAATTTTATTTTCCATGTTCTTTCCGTTTTTATTCTTGACGCAGCAGATTAATATCATGCCTTTGTCCAACTACAGTTGCCACACTTTCCAAAAAAAGCGATGGTTATTTGTTCATGTGTAAAGCATCCATGATTGCACCTTACTTGATGTGGTGGTTTTTGTAGTACAAAAAACTTTATCACGTGGAGGAATCATTTAAAACCGGTCTGGGAGAGTTCATCTGAGGACATCATTTTTTGTCATAAAGTTCTTAATAGATTGGTGAATATGGGCTCATGGAAACCTAAATAGGCTTCTGAATTTCAGCTGTGGTTCGAAACAGATAATTATGTCCTGCAAAGAAAGATATTGGTGCTATACACATTAGAAAAATGACAACTGTAATTACAAAATTATGTTTATTCATGTGTTTTGCAAAGAAACAAGATTCCAAAACATGGAGTATTTTAAATTGTGTAGTTCAAATGTATTCAGAAAGCTTCTATAAATGATGAGCAATGGAAGTACTATTTGCGGTAATACAGCAAAACATAAGAATATGCCAGAACATTTAGTCAACCATGTAGATACAACTACAGTTTCAATGCATAAGTATCTTCTCCTGAGTAAAATCATAGCATTAGTCAGCAAACATGGCCAAGCACTAACTCTAGAAATGTCCATTTAGTTCATTCTTAACTTTTTCATACCTCTTTTACTATTCTGATCCCCCCCACCCCCAAAACAAGCCTTTCTAAACCCTTCCCTCTGACTCCTCCCCTTTCGTCTCCCTTTTACTCATCCCAAGCCTCCTACCACTGCTGTGAGCTCCAAAACATCCCTCCACTATCCTTCTCAATCCAAATAACATAATACCATATCCACCATTCTAATTACTTTCCTTTTTCACTATACTAATTCCCCACTAATCCTTTATGGGTTCTGGAGAAGCGTGCTACTCGCTGAAAAAGCGCTCTGACACTTCGTCAGGGGGTAATAAGCGCTATATAAATGCAATTACAATAAAATACAATATCTTTGACACACTGGAGCAGTGAATGCTTTGTGGGTCTTCAGTTCACATAGAACACATCCCGCCATTTTGTTTGCAATGAGATTTTGTGTCCTAAACTAAGCACATGTGACTCAACGCTGAATGGTGCCTCCGCATATATGCTGTTGTCATTGTGGTATTGAATACCAATGTGTGCCAAAACTATTCTCTCGTGGCATCATTTTCCATGACTGGTCTATAAGTTGGTCAGCAATAAATCGTCATAAATCACCCAGGTACCGGGGAGGGGAGAAGGAGGAGACAATGGCATGCGGTAAACAGATGTCTGTCTCATGTCAAGGCCAGGCTCTCACAGAATCGCCGTGTGTGCTAATTTGGAGGCTACTCAGCTCCTCGCCGACTGCCTGTGTGATCTTGAATGATCTAGTTTACCTGTCTGTTAGATTACCGGCCTCTGGGTAAAATGAACTTCACCCACAAAAAGAGACAACTGGTGTCTTTTGGCTTCCATCTCTAGACGAGTGTGTTTTACTACCTTTCACAACCTCTCTTCTGACCCTCACCCTGCGAAGGCCTTTCCAAGACGAAGGCTCAGTTGAGCCAGTCTGACCGTGCAACATGTTGTCCTCTACCTGCACCAAATGCATGGGAACACGTGTTCACAATGGATGCCATTCTCCTTCCAGACACTAAGCCTCCCACTGTACTGAATGTCCAGTAGCTAGGATACATCCACAGATTGACTGTCTCTCTGGAGAAAAACAGGCACACCCATCACACTGATTCAGAAAGGTGTTATCATCCATTTGAGTCAAATTATGTTTTGTTTGTTGAAAAATAAAGTACAGTACCATTTGTGCATTTTTGGGCAATTCGTTTTGGAGATTTTGTATTTGAGCTGTGTAGTAAGCCTCTGACACAGAACCACAGTCACCCACAAACCTTTGATTTGCTAAACACTGTTTAATACTATTTCCCCACCGTGAAATGATTTGCCGTGGTAATTGGGAGCGCTTTTGGTTGTCGATGATGAGTACCAAGTTCTAGAATTTTTTGTCGGAGGGGGTCCTTACGCCTAACATTTTTTGACAGGGGGGTCTCGGCATCAAAAAGTTTGAAGACCTCTGGTCTAGACCCTCACCACCTGATGACAACATAGGATACATTGAGCTTCTTAACAGGGCTGCTCATTATCACGGGGTGGAGTTACATAAAGAGAATTTAGAAGTGGATTTCCTAATCGAAACCCTTAATTCCTCCCAAAGAGCCACTCAAACTACCAATGCTAAAAGGAATACTTAAGCATGCAGACGAAATTTTTAAAGACCCTGTGAGGGCCAGAATAATTACACCTAGGATGGACAAAAAGTACAAACCTGAACCTACAGACCCTGTCTACATCAAAGATCAGCTGCCTTTGGACTCTCTTGGAGTTTCGAACGCACGTAAGAGAGCTAATTCACAGTCCACAGGTGAAGCCCCTCCTCCTGATAATGAGTCGAATTTAATTGATGCCTCTGGCAAAAGGGTAGCGTCGCAAGCAGCCAATTATTGGCGCATTGCTAGTGCTCAAGCATTATTAGCTCGTTATGATGGAGCTCACTATGACGAGTTAGAGAAACTCATGCAATTTTTACCTGATGAGCAAAAGTCTAAAGCTAATGACCTTATTCAAGAGGGTAAGCTTATCACTAATACCTCTATTAGATGCGCCTTAGACGCAGCAGACACAGTGGCCCGAGCAGTAAACACCAGCGTAATATTACGCAGACATGCTTGGTTGAGAGTTTCAGGTTTCAAACCTGAGGTGCAAGCCTCTATTCTTAACCAACCATTTGATAAGGAACACCTCTTTGGTCCAGCAGTTGACACCTCACTGAAAAAGATGAAAAGAGACACTGAGGTCGCCAAGTCCATGGGGGCTTTGCAATCAGCTTCAGGTAGGGGTTCCTTTCGTCGCTCCTATTATAGGGCAGGCTCCAAGAGTATGTCAACAGAAAATCCCTCCTCCTCTTACAAGGGCACCAGTCAATCGCCCTCCTCGAGAGGCTATTTCAGAGGTGGGTTTAGAGGAAACAACGGAAAAGGAAGAGGTAGAGGCAACTCAACACGCACTTCCCCCGCAAATACCAAACAGTGACTCTTTTGCGCTACCCCCGATCATTCCACTCCTGTAGGGGGCGTCTAACTCAATTTCTCCCAGTCTGGAATACCATCACGTCAGACAAATGGGTATTACAGATTATCCAATTTGGTTATTGCCTGGAGCTTACCAACAACCCTCCAAACATTCCACCAAGAACAAACAAAATGTCTCCAGAACACCTTCACCTCTTAAAACAAGAGGTTCAATCTCTTCTGGAGAAAGGAGCAATAGAGCCAGTCCCATTAAAATATCAAGGGACAGGCGTCTAATCCCTTTACTTCTTGATTCCCAAGAAAGATGGATCACTCGGACCCATATTAGACCTCAGAGACTTAAATCTCTACATTCATTCCGACGATTTCCATATGGTCACTCTACAACAAGTGCTTCCACTGCTGCAACAGGGCGACTTTTTTGTCCACTCTGAACTTAAAGGATGCATACTTCCATATCCCAATCCATCCCGCTCATCGCAAATACCTAAGGTTTGTGGTAGCGGCTCATCACTACCAGTTCAAAGTGCTTCCCTTCGGAGTCACTACTGCTCCCAGAGTGTTTACCAAATGTCTGGCAGTAGTCGCAGCTCATCTGAGGAGACAAAACATACATGTCTTCCTGTATCTGGACGACTGGCTCATCAAAGCCAGCTCCCATCAAAAATGTCTCCAGCACACACAGGCTACACTACAAAAGTTACACAGTCTAGGCTTCACAGTCAATCTAACAAAATCACATCTACAACCCTCCATGTCTCGGACATACTTGGGAGCCACTGTAGATAATCAAATAGCTCTAGCATTTCCAACTGCGGCCAGAATACACAATATTCAAACCCTAGTATCCCAATTTCAAGCCAACCAATCGCTTCCTCAAGAGTGTTCATGCAATTGCTAGGAATGAGGGCGTCCTGCATCACGATAGTCCCACATGCAAGGCTTCAAATGCGTCCCCTTCAAGAATGCTTAGCTCGTCAGTGAAATCAGTCACAGGGTCAACTGAGAGATTTAGTGTTGGTGGACGGCCGCACCTATCACTCTCTGCAGTGGTGGAATCCACACAACTTGTCCAAAGGGCGGCTATTCATCGACCCGATTCCACAGGCGATCTTAACAGCAGACGCATTGCTAACAGGTTGGGGAGCACATCTCCAGACTCTAACCATTCAAGGACTGTGGAGTCCGAAGCAGAGGCAGCTGCATATTAATCACCTGGAACTGCTAGCAATTTTCCTGGCACTGAAAGCTTTTCAGACCCACCTCATAGGCAAAGCTGTCTTGATTCATACAGACAACACTACAGCAATGTACTATGTACAAAAACAGGGGAGACACACTCTCTCCAACTGTCACATCTCGCACAGACCATTTGGAGGTGGGCCATTCCTCAAAAGATCTATCTCATGGCAGAACACCTACCAGGAGAAAGCAATCAAATAGCAGACCTGCTCAGCAGGCAAAAGCAACAGATCCACAAGTGGGAACTTCATCCTCAAGTTCTCCTTCTGTTCTTCCAAATATGGGGGTTTCTGGAAATAGATCTGTTTGCGACTCACCTCAACGCAAAATGCCCAAACTTCACCGCCAGGTATCCACACCCACAATCCAAAGGCAATGCCCTATGGATGAACTGGTCAGAGATGTTTGCTTATGCTTTTCCGCCTCTCCCACTCCTTCCTTTAGTGGTTCGGAAGCTCAGGCAATCATCCCTGACTCTGATCCTGGTTGCTCCTACATGGGCTCGACAGCCATGGTTCACAACCCTACTAGAACTGTCTGTAGTGCCACATCAAAAGCTGCAACTCACGCCCAGTCTCCTCACTCAGAGCCGTGGAGACATAAGGCATCCAAATCCAAAGGAGCTCAACCTTGCAATCTGGCTCCTGAGGTCATAGAGTTTGGTTATCTGAACCTCTCACCAGACTGTATGAACATCATTAAAGAGGCCAGGAGACCTACCACTAGGGCTTGCTATGCAGCCAAGTGGAAGCGGTTTCTTATATACTGCAATAACAACCACATTAACCCACTTGATGCTTCAGTACAAAACATAATTTGTTACTTACTACATTTACAACGCTCAAATTTAGCGCATGCATCCATAGGGTTACATCTGGCTGCCATTGCTGCATATCTGCAGAACTGACAGCATCTCTCACTTTTCAGAGTCCCTGTTAATAAGGCATTCATGGAAGGACTAAAAAGAGTGATTCCACCAAGACTTCCACCAGCATGGAACTTGAATATTGTCCTAACCAGGTTAATGGGTCCACCATTTGAAACATTACACAAATGTGAGCTACAGTTTCTCACATGGAAAGTTGCTTTCCTCGTAGCCATTACATCGCTGAGGAGAGTTGGTGAGCTACAGGCATTCACAATCAAAGAACCATTTTTCCGCTTACACAATGACAAAGTGGTTCTTCGTACCAACCCAAAATTTCTACCAAAGGTAGTTTCTGCCTTTCATTTGAACCAATCTGTACAGTTGTCAGTATTCTTCCCGCAACCAGATTCAGTGGCAGAAAGAGCTCTTCACACATTGGACGTAAGAAGAGCATTACATTATTATATTGAAAGGACACAACCATTTCGTAAAACCAAGCAACTATTTGTTGCCTTTGCTCCACCGCATAAAGGCAATGCAATTTCTAAATCCGGCATTGCAAGGTGGATTGTGAAATGTATCCTGACTTGTTATGCTAAAGCGAAAAGGACTTTACTTACACCCCCTAGAGCTCATTCCACCCGCAAATTAGGGGCTACTATGGCCTTTTTAGGCAACATTCCCATTGCATACATCTGCAAAGCTGCAACATGGTCTACTCCACACTCATTTACTAAACACTACTGTATAGATGTGCTAGCCAGACAACAGGCTAATGTAGGTCAAGCAGTACTCAAAACATTATTTCAACAACTGCAACAGTTACAGGTTAGCCACCGCTTTGGGAGCAAACTGCTATGTTGTCTATGCACAGCATGTGATCTACAGCTCACATGCCTCGAACGGAAAATGTTACTTACCAGTAGACATCTGTTCTTGGCATGTAGATCTGTAGATTCACATGCGCCCACCCGCCTCCCCGGGTACCTATACCTGTTGCAGTTATAATTCTTTAATTCAGTACTTATTACATACATACGCATGGTCATCTCTTTATACACTACTAACTCCATTCTCACCCTATGACGGCAAACAATCTAACAATGGAGTCGATGCCCATGCGCACTATCACCGAAAGGAGGAGTCACCATACCTCGTGACTGGAAAAGTCTTCTTCGAAGAAAAACAACTTGCAAACATCCGGACCCAACACTAGATGGCAGGAGTGTGCACAGCATGTAAATCTACAGCTCTACATGCCAAGAACAGATGTCTACTGGTAAGTAACATTTTCCTTCTCCTGGTTGCACCATTCTAATGCCTGCTATTGCATGGCGTTCGTTTTGGGCGCTGCCTCAGATTTACACATCCTTGCAATTTTCGAACAGTGTCAAAATGCAATGGGTGTTGCGGTGGAACACCCACAGCAGCACCAATTGCACGCCCCTTGCACCATTCTAATGCCTGCTATTGCATGGCGTTCGTTTTGGGCGCTGCCTCAGATTTACACATTTTTGCAATTTCCGGGCAGCGTCAAAATGCAATGGGTGTTGAGGTGGAACACCCACAGCAGCACCAATTGCACGCCCCTTTCATGCAAAGTGATGCTTGTAAAGGGGCCGTATTTACAAGGCAGCATTAAGCCACTCAAAGTGGGCTTATCACCACTTAGTAAATATGGGAAGGGCATAGCTCCACCAGAAAGTTGCTAAAAGTAATGTTCTGGTGGCGCTATCCCCTTGCAAATATACCCCAAAGTCTCAAAACTCTCCAACCCCAGCCTCCGTCCCTCCCTCTATCGGATCCGCGTGACCAGCCATCAAGGCATAGTAAACTGAAAAACCGGCCGCACTAGAAAAGGCATTAAGAGTAATGGGGTAACCCAGTATCCCTCAGCACCTGGGAAATCTAGTGGTATTCAGCAACATTTGGTTCTGTGGGGGAGAATATTTATTCTACAAAACCTTATTAATTATGAGCATTCTTCAAACCAAAATATTTTAATTGATAGCAAATATTTCTCATAGCACAGTAAATGAATTTGCACCCCAATGAGAACAAATTAATAGAAGAACTTAAATACGACACCAAAAAGAGACTGAACATTAAGATATATTGTCAATCCTATATCATGAAGTGATGCAAAAAATAATGACATATCACAAAAAACACACAGGACTGTTCTAAAACGATACAATGATGAAAAATACAAACATGAACAAAGAATGAGAATAGACATACAATGATACAGAAGTTACACCAATAAATCAGTAGGGTGTCCCAAAAAAAAAAAACAACTGCCTAGGCAATTGTCCTTTTTAAATTGGAAATGAGATTGGCTTGGCAGGAAAGGGGATCACCAATTATTATCGTCAACGTTTCGACCCTTTATGTGTTGAATTCAAAAATATCACTGCGGGTCTTCATCAGGACTGAGCACCAATAACAGCCTGTAATTGTAGTGAGACGTAACCTCAAATGTAGGTATTTGAATCCCGCAATTAATGGGGTATCTGGAGGTTTTAAAATCGGTCCCCTTACTATTCTGGCCTTAGGAAACCGGGTGAATTTCATCAGGGGCGTAAAATACTAGAGCTTACAAATCAGCTCTTAATAAGCAAAAATGGCAGGTTCAATTTAGTCCGAGACCCATGTTGGATTCTCGATTAAGGAGCGAATGAATCGTCTCAATAGAATGCCGGAGCCAATGGAAGCCGTTGAGACACAAATGATGGAGTGAATGCGGAACAAATGAAACATTCATGCCCAGTCATTGCCTAGACGTGGGTCCCTTGCTCACTTTGCCACTGGATTCAAGCTAGCATGGCCGATGAGGGGGTGATACCCCAACACCGGTCCCAGAATGCTTGTTTCCGGTCCAGGGAGGACCTGTCCTGGCAGTTTGGCTGGGCTGTTCCCATGAGGAGCAGGGTAAAGACTGATTTGCATATGGCTGGGTCCAAACTGAGGTGGCTTAGTGTGCAGAAGAACGAAGATGGATTCAACCCAGATGCGTGACTGGGAGTGAGTGTCTGAAAAGTTTCAGCTCTCCGTCCATAATCTTACTGTTTGCTCTCACTGAAAGTGCCTTTCTCATTTCTCACAACTTTACTGATAATCGTCACCTTTTCATTGCTTTTCTCAATTAAATCCTGTACAATCTCTTAATTTTGTCTCCCTCTGTCAAACCCCATTTGGGGGTCCACAGGGTAGCCATGAGCTCCTGGGACACTACTATCAGGTTGAGGTAGTTTGCTACTAGTGTCTGTCCTACTGTGGCTCTGTAAAGTGGGCCAGGTACAACAGCTTTCGCACAGGATCTCAGGATAGCAAGGGCGAGAAGCAAGGGTGAGCAGTCAAACATTTCTCAGGGATGTAGTGTGGGGCACCCGAGCTCAGAACAAAACAATTAACCAAAAAACGCAAAACTTTAATCAGACCTATGTGGAAGGAAAGCCAAAAGGGACCCTGCATTGGAGCCTCATAAATGCAAAGCTATTTTCATGCTCTATCCATTTAAAATATGTAAAGACAAATTAAAGGCTTTGAATTCACCCCATAGTGAAATACATTTTTTTTTATTTTGTCAAAAAGATTTTTCAATTAATGAGATGATTGGATAAAGACAAATCACAAGCCAAAAAGTGTTTCACAACATGTACAATAACTAAGTTGCTTCATCAGGATTTAACAAACTTTAAAATTCCAAATTAATGCTCAGTTTCAAAAGTCAATATAGCTTATATGTCTTGAATACTCAAATTCTGCATTCTTGTGGTAAACTTCCCATTAGAATTAGTTACATAGGTTTTTAGGGTTCAGGGAAGGAAGTGTAGAAGAACGGAGTAGTAAGATGTTTTTAGGTGGTTTTAGGTAAAGGGATAGTGTGGGGTCTTTAAGGTTCAGGGAAGAGTAAGAGGTTGGTCCATGATAGACCTGGCAGCCTTGGCGTGGTTTCCCCTAACATTTTGCCTTCTAACCTCCTGTTTTGCTGACTTTATTTTTACTAGCTTTAGGATTCTGGGCCCTTTACACTGCTAACCAGTGCTAAAGTGCATATGCTCAGTACTCTAAACATGGTAACATTGGCTTATCCACAATTGGCATATTTAATTTACTTATAGGTCCCTAGTACAGTGCCCTACATGTTCCCAGGGCCTGTAAATTAAATGCTACTAGTGGGCCTGCAGCATTGATTGTGCCACCCACTCAGTAGCCCTTTAAAAATGGCCCGGGCATGCCATTGCAGAGCCTGTGTGTGCAGTTTTAAACTGCATTTTTGGCCTGGCAAGTTAACCTACTTGCCAGGCCCAAACCTCCCCTTTCATTACATATGTCATCCCTAAGGTAGGCCCTAGGCAGCCGTATGGGCAGGGTGCAGTGTATTTAAAAGGTAGGACATGTACTTTTGAGTTTTACATATCCTGGTAGTGAAAAACTGATAAATTCATTTTTCACTACTGCAAGGCCTATCTCTCCGATAGGTTAACAGTGGGATTGCCTTCAAACATCTTTTAAGTGTAATTTTCAAATGAGAAAAGATAGAGCTTTGGAGTTTGGTGTTGCTGGACTCACAATTTATAATCACATCTTATGGTGAATGTTAGAAATGGGGGTCTCTAGTTGGCAGATGTAGGTAACTTTGTCCAAATAGGGACCCTTGCTTCTAGTCAGGGTAAGGGGGATACACTTCTAAAATAGCCCCTGCTCACCCCCTTGGTAGCTTGGCACGGGCAGACAGGCTTATCTCAGAGGCAGTGTGTAAAGCATTTGTGAACACATACAGTAATACAGTGAAAACACTACAAATGGACACCACACCAGTTTAGAAAAATAAATAATCTTTATCTAAACCAAAACAAGACTAGACGACAAAAATCCACAATACAGTAATAAAAATATCACTTTCAAATGGTAGAAATAGTTCAGCTCAAAGCAAATTGCAGATGCGACACTTTTCACACAACGTACCTTGGATGCGTCACGCAAACAACAAAAAGGGCCGCAGGGAAGGTGATGCGTCGGTTCCTTACACACAGGGAAGGTGATGCGTTGGTTCCTTGCTCTGGGGGAGGTGATGCGTCGGTTCCTTACTGCTGCGCAGGGGAGGTGTTGTGTCGATTCCTTACCGGAGAGGAGGTGATGCGCCGGTTTCTTACTGCGTGGGGAGGTTATGCGTCGGCTTCTTACTGCATCCCCCAACGATGCGACAGTCTTGGCGCCTCGATGCGATGCAACGATCCGGGACGATGCGTGGATTCTTGCAGCCGCACAGCAGGGCTTGCGTCGGAATCGGTGCGGTATCTCGGACTTCAGAGATCGTTGCACTCGATGCGGCGTGCGGCGATTTCTCGAGCTGCGGCAGGCGCTGCGACAGTTTCTTCGGCGATGCGTCGGAAACCGGTACGGATGCGCCACGCTTCTCGGTATTGCTTTTATTGCTCCCAGTGGAAAACAGTCTCTAGAGGTCCAAAACGACAGCAGGCACCTTTTTGCAGATCAGAACTCCCAGCAAGGAAGTTCAGGGGAGCTGGTGGTGAAGTCTTTGTGTCCCTGAGACTTCAGAACAGGAGGCAAGCTCAGTTTCAAACCCTTGGAGATCTTCCTCAAGCAGGAGACACAGCAAACAGCAAAGGCCTTTCTCATTTCCTTGGCAGCACGTAGCCACTGCAGGCCAACCCCAGACAGCAAACAGCACAGGGGCAGTATCCCTCCTCAGCTTCTCCCGCTCTTCTCCTTGGCAAAGGTTCCTCTTGATTCCCAGAAGTGATCTAAAGTTCTGGGGTCTGGGCCCCAATATTTATACTACAAAATCCTTTGTTCTCTGGTGGCAGAGAAGCCCTGTGCTCAGTCAAAACCAGTTCTGTCCTCTCTGGTGCAGCTTCCTGGCAGGAGGTTGAGACAGCATTGTGGAAGGCAGACCAGGCCCATTCAGGTGAAAGGAAATCTCCTCCCCCTACTCTAAATGTAGCCCAGGTCTATTCAGCCCAGCCCTGATTCATCAGACTCTCTGGAGCCACTGCTCCTCCCAGCCCCTGTCATTCCAAAGCCAGACATACAACACACAAACCTAGCAGAGGCACACTGGATGGCCAAGCAAGAAAATACCTACTTTCTAAAAGTGGTATTTTCAAACACAGAATGTAAAAATCACCCTCACTAAAAGATGCATTTTAACATTCTGTGTTCAGGCATACTAAACTTTCTTTTCCTACATTGTTCCCAGGGGTAGTTAGGCTTATCAGATGTTATACGCAAACCCCCCATATATCACATGGGAGCAGGTAGCCTTGCAATAGTGAAAAACGAAATTGGCAGTAATTCAGTATCAGGACATTCCACACACTTCAGGGCAGGTCCTACCTTTTACATACATTGCACCCTGCCCACAGGGGTACCTGGGGCCTACCTTAGGGGTGACTAACATGTAAGAAAAAGGAAGGTTAGGGCCTGGCAAGTGGGTGCACTTGCTGGACTGTTCCCATGAGGCACAGGGTCAAGACTGATTTGCATATAGCTGGGTCTGAACTGAGGTGGCGAAGTGAGCTAAAGAATGATGATAGATTCAACCCAGATCTGTGACTGGGGGTGAGTGTCTGAAAAGTTTCAGCGCTCTGTCCATCATCTCCTTGTGCTTGCTTTGTTCGCCCTAAGTTGGCAGGGTATGCCCAGACGTGGGTCCCTTGCTTACTTTGCCACTGGATTCAAGCTAGCCTGGCTGATGAAGGGTGTTACCCAGAAACCAGTCCCAGGATGCTTGTTTCCGGTTCAGGGAAAACCTGGCCTGGCAGTTCAGGCTGGACTTTTCCCATGAGGCACAGGGTCAAGACTGATTTGCATATAGCTGGGTTTGAACTGAGGTGGCGAAGTGAGCTAAGGAATGATGATGGATTCAACCCAGATCTGTGACTGGGGGTGAGTGTCTGAAAAGTTTCAGCGCTCCGTCCATTATCTCCTTGTGTTTGCTTTGTTCGCCCTAAGTTTGCAGGGTATGCCCAGATGTGGGTCCCTTGCTTACTTTGCCACTGGATTCAATCTAGCCTGGCTGATGAAGGGTGTTACCCAGAAACTGGTCCCAGGATGTTTGTTTCCGGTTCAGGGAAGACCTGGCTTGGCAGTTCGGGCTGAACTGTTCCCATGAGGCATAGGGTCAAGACTGATTTGCATATAGCTGGGTCTGAACTAAGGTGGCAAAGTGAGCTAAAGAATGATGATGGATTCAACCCAGATCTGTGACTCGGGTTTAGTATCTGAAAAGTTTCAGCGCTCCGTCCATCATCTCCTTGTGTTTGCTAAGTGGGTGCACTTGCCAAGTCGACATGGCAGTACCAGACTGCACACAGGCTCTGCAATGGCAGGCCTGAGTTACATTTACAGGCTCCTTATGTGGGTGGCACAATCAGTGCTGCAGCCTACTAGCAGCATTTGATTTACAGGCCCTGGGCACGCACAGTGCACTGTACTAGGGACTGACTAGTAAAACAAATCAGCCAATCATGGACACACCAATCCCTAACAACAATTTACAAAGGGAGCACTTGCACTTTGGCACTGAACAGCAGTGGCAAAGTGCCCAAAGCATCTAGACCAGAAAACGGAGTCCAACACACAGCAAAAACACAGGAGGTCAAGGCAAAAATACAGAGGAAACCCACGCCAATGATGCCAGGACTAACATCCAGCTGAAATGTGGGGAGAACTACCCACCCTCTTGTAAGATCTCTTCACTAAGGCGGAAAAATCTGGACAGACCATCAGCATTGGCGTATTCTGTACCAGAGCGGTGTTCCACCGTGAAGTCCATCCCCTGTAGGGAAATGGACCACCTCAACAGCTTTGGATTCTCACCCCTGATGGAGCAGGGAAAACAAAATATTTTTTGTACCCCTTTGAAGTTAATGACCCCATAACAATTAATGGTACTAACCGTTTGAAAACGCATGAACTAATCAACAAATGCACCTTTTATTAAACATTACACGTGGGCAACTTGCTGGCATTGCAAAAATCTAATTTATTTACAAATGTGAAGCAAAATAACATAAGTATTGTGATTTGAGTAGTAAATAGAGTAAATTGCATGATTTGTGTTGCGTAGTAAAATTGCACCGTGGCAAAGAATGCAGATGGTAAGTAAAATGGCTTTAAATGTCGCTTCTGCTAGGTAATACCTAACACGGGTCTTTAGAATGGCGGGTGGTAAACAGAAAGGCTTATTTTCCGTGTTTAATTTCTGTTGTGTTTGTTCTTATATTAGTTTCGTTCGGGCCTGCTAGGCCATGCTTCGAAAATGGCCGCTGGAAAAGATGAGATCGCGTGCGCTGAATAAAATGGCCCCTGCGCAGAAGCAGAGTGAATGCTCCAGTCACGTGTATGCGGCCTGTGCCCGGAGTGAGAGATGTCAAGGCCAGTCTGACCTGCCACAAGGATCGTGCCAAGAGTTCAGAATAAATGCATGGGAACGCATGAGAGAATCGAGCGACAGAGGATGAACTAATGTGTGACCATCGGAGTTTGTTACAAAATACATTAGCAAATTGAACTACCTTTGGACATTGTTAATCATGAGACTTAATGCATGCGTTATTGTCTCCAAACCGGTTTGAACAAGGAGGGCGATGAGGTGACCATCACCCCCCCTCCAATGGACCAATTAGCGTGATTTCTGCCCCTAAAGATTGCATCTTTAAGTGTAGCGAGTCAGTGAATAGGGTATAAGAGAGTCTGCTCTTACGTTGTGCTTAGATATTCTTTCTGCTGCTGTGTTCGCTTCTACTATCCTGATGCTGCAAGAGACTCTGTCATTTTGGACTTCGAACTTTGACTGGGGAAGGAACGAGACCGTTGCGGGAGTTGCCCGGGAGGAGATTGCATCAGAGGAGGTTAGCGGGACAGTCAGTCAGTTTTGGGAGTCCTATCCTGTGACCTGCGGTTCATCTTTCTTTCCTGGTGAACCATTCTTGTCATCGCCCTATGGCCAAGGGTAATGAGTATTTTTCATCTCTATTCTAAAAATTCTACTTAAATGCTTACTGATATTCTAAATGTATTTGCCTAATTGTGAACTTTACTTATTTGCTCAAAGAATTTAGATAAAATTATATGTTAACTCTAAATGAGTCTGTGGTTCTTTAAATACAATTGTGATTAATAAAATGTTAAAGGTTTTAATTGTGATTGAGCTTGACTTAATCACCATCAACTGATTCTACTAGTTGGTCCATCGACCGAATAGCGGAGTACCTTGATGTTTAAAACCGACAGGATCCTAAGTTAATGTATATAATGTATAGGTTATAATTCTGTCAATTTAATAAGGTATTCCGTTTGTCCAGCAGCTCATTCCCTTAGTGTCTGATCCAGAAAATTGAGTGAATGTATGTATGCGGTGTTATTGGCCCCACCGACATAGGTTTTTGTATGATTAAAGTTGAGTAGGTGTTTTCCTGGATTAGCGTCATTAAGGAAACATTTATTATAGCCGCGCTGGATCAGTTTTCTTGGTAGCAGAGTTATGGTTTCTATAGATTAGTTTGGTGATTATTGATTATCAATTTTTCATGTCTAACACTTTATGTTGAGTTTGTATTACGTTATGTGTAGTCAGAATTTTGAAGCTTCCGGGAAGTAGGAAGTGGACACGTGTGGCAAAAGAAGTCACATGGAATTGTGCATTGTCTGATTTCACATTTGGTGATAACACAAGACTGTGTTATGTTAGGGAAATTTCACGTATGAATTGCATTTGAGTGAAATAGCAACAGGTTTTCTTGTGAAACTTTGGCCTTAATTCTCAGGAGCAGTGTAGTCTCCACATGTGTTTTATCCCCAGACAAACGGGTTTACCTCTTGCTTGAGAGAAGGGTAAGGTAGAGGGAAGTGCTACACTTATCGAACGAAACAGTATTCTTGTAAAGTGGGAATAAACTATCTCTTTTGTTTAGAGAAACAGACAATGGTAATGTGTTTTATGTTGTAACTAATCAATTTAGTTGAAAAGAAAAGTTAAGAAGAGTGCCGATAAATTTGGTAACGGAGGGGTCAGCTGAAGCAGGAGTAGAGCTGACGTCAACAAGAACCGCGCTGGTATTGGCCATTTGTGGAAGAACGAAGAGTTTCCTGATTGGTGCGTTAGTGTGAGACGCGCTGGGATAGGTTAGTGTGAGAGTGACGTAGAGCTTTCTGATTGGTGCGTTGGTGAGAGACGCGCTGGAATAGGTCGGAATAGCCTAGCAGTAGAAAGAACCGATTAGTGAAGAATTGTGTGAATTAGCTTGGGAAAAACAACAGTGAAATATGGCTTATTACAATGAACGTGATAGAGAGAAACCGTCATGGTTTGCGAAGCTTAAAAATCTTTTTAAGAAAGACAAAAAGGTTGTGACTAGGGAAGGAGAAGTACATCCTCCGCCGAGAACACCAGCGTCTTATATGATGGTGAAATATGGCTATCATACTTGCATTTGGTTGGAAAATTGGGCGAAATATACCAAAGACAATGGAGTATTGGCATTTCCGGAAAATGGTTCGTTTAGCACAGCTGTACTTCGAAATTTGAGAGAAAAGATGATGAGACTTGAGCCGAGACCTAGACCGACACAGTTTGAAGCCTTAGGTGAATGGGAAGATGAGATGTATGAAAGGGAAAGACACAGAGGTGCAAAGACTTATAATTTTATTCATGGAAGAGTATGGGGTTTGAGTCATGAAGACAGGATGAGACGATGGCGGTATGCTAACATGACGGATGGTATGTTTCCTGCCAGAACAGATGAAGAATTTGTAGGGAAAAAGTGTACGGAGAAAAAGAAGCATGTAGTACCAGAGAAATATGGGTATGGAGTTAGCGACACAGAGGATGAGTTGCTGGAGGACATTTTAAATAAAAGACCCCCTCCATATCAACAGGATTCTGTGGTGGTGACACCAAATGCACCGCCAATGAGAACTCTAATAAATCAGAGCCCTGAACAAATTTCTGAAATAAATAGTCCATTTAATAGACTAGAAACACCACCGATTGTGAAGCATGATAATGGTAATACGGCCGAATTAGCCAGAACCACAAGAGAATTGACTGAAAAGATAAGCGAACTGACAAAGAATATGGAAGCTGTGACTGTGCCAGTAACTATAGTGCCAGTAATCCCAGTAGTTGAAAATCAAAATATAGACGAACATTCCTTAATAATACCATTAAATTCTAGTATGCAAAAAGTAAAAGAAGGAATAATTCCAGAAAATAGAAAGAGAAAAGATTCTGTTGGTCCATTTAGGTCAAGTCCACCTGTAAATTTGACAATAAATGAGAGTCCGATAAATAAGACTCCTATAGGAGCCGAGTCAGCAACTGAAAGCCCGGAGAAAAGTGTAAACAGGGTAGAAGTAACTAAAACCCCTGTGGGTCCGACTGCAGAGGAATTAAATGATTGGGTGAGGAGCTTGCAGAAAAAAGATGCCGAACCACAATCTTTGGATGTGGTCAGATTAAAGATAGACATGGAGGAATTGATTCTAGGGACTATTGGTACAGATCGATTGAAATCCTATCAAGATGATGAATTAATGTTTCTGTGTAAAAGCATCACTTGGAGAGCTAGGAACTTGCATGAAAAATTGGAAGAAACAGCGAACGAACTAGGAGTAGAATTTGCAAAAATGAGGGGATTGCAGAAACCGTACAGAGTAGATTTTAGTGAAAAGGACATAGAAAATCTGAACACTTCAGGACGACTAACACAGATAAAAGAACTAATTGTCTTACTGAGAAAATGGGGAGATGTAGACGAGTGGAGAAGTAGGTGGATAAGGAGAAAAGAGGGAACAACTGATAAAGCATCATTGGCTTTTCCAGTAAAAGAAAAAGAACAAGCGGTAGTAGAATGTCCAATGAGAGAAATTCCAGGAGGAGGCTATGTACACGTCCCATGGTCCAGACAAGATATATTGTCATTTACAAATGATTTTCCAAGATTGAGAGAAAAGCCTGTAGAATGGTATAGACAGGTAGAAAGGTTTGTAAAGGTCTCAAAGGTATTGTGGGAATATCTGGATGGATTGTTTGAGATTGTTGTTCCTGCGGATTTATGGACAGAGTGTAAAATTACAATTGACTGGCCGAAGGAAGAATATCCTAGAGATGCAAAGACAGGAGCCCCAAGTTCAGAAGTAATGAGAAAATATGAACAGGCAATTACATTTCTGAAAAATAAGATTCCATCAAAAGAGACGGACTGGGTAAAGATTGATAGAACAACTCAGGAGAATAAGGAATCTGTACATGCTTATTATGAAAGGTTACTTTTGGCTTTTGAACAGTATAGTGGACACGAGAATTTGAGTGAAAAAGACGAGTCATTTTGTGTACCGATTTGTGTATGGTTTGAAACCTGAGAAGTGAAATGATTAAGCAGCATATGTTATGTTGGCAGACTAGCACAGTAGATGAGCTACTACGGTATGCAAAATATTCCAGGCGCGATATTGAGTGCAGACAGCGTAAACTCAAGGAAAAGGCAATGTGGGCGCAAGTAAAGGTTGCAGAAAGCAAGAAGCTCAGATGAATAATCAGTCTAGTGACGCAGGACAGACCAAGTTCAAACCGAATATTGGTAAAGGAAAGGGTCAGATGAGTATAGAAGAAGCTAAAAAGAAATGGCCATGTCATAATTGCGGAAAATTAGGGCACTGGAGAAACGAGTGTAAATTACCTCCGAGAGTTAATACCGAGAATCAACTATTACATCCACAGGTGCAGAATGAGGTGAGTTACCATCAGCCGCAACAGCCACAGGTAGTTACTCAACAGTGTCAGGTGCCGCAACCACCTCTTCCAAAGAGTGTAAATCCTCAAAGATACAGTACAGAGGCAGGATTCTACGGAGGAGAGCAGGTAACAAAATTGCCGCGCGCAGCTGCTGTTTCACAATATTGGTTACGGCAAGATGGAGATGAATCAGATGAGAGCTTATGACGGTGCCTAGGAGAGGAAGAAGAGTGCGTGCTTGGCGCAACTCTAGAGGCAGATCAGTCAGGTCCATTTGTGAATGGTGTAAATGTTACTTTCCTTGTGGACACTGGCGCTACCCGTTCTACTGTTAGATCAGTGGAAATTCCAAACCTTCCTCTCTCAGGAGAATACATCCAAGTTGTAGGTGTTTCAAACAGGCAAATTAAAACCCCTCTTACAAAACCAGTAGAGGTGGAAATTGGTCCATTCAAAGACATGCATCGTTTTGTGGTGTGTGATTGTAGTCCTGTAAATTTATTAGGACGCGATGTGCTTTGTAAAATGAATTGTACCATCTACTGTACTCCAGATGGTATTGCTTTCCAGACACCAGATGATGATGTTCTGTATAAATTAACAATGACAGAACTAGAACCAGGAATGTATGATACGTTTCCTGTGTTCGATGCAGAGAAAATCCATACTGAATTGAAAGAAAGTCAGGTCTGATGTATGGGATTTCACAGGTGAAGATATTGGACTAATGAGAGAAGTTGATCCTATAAAAACTACTGTAAAAGAAGGAACGAATTACCCAAACACCCCGCAGTACAAACTGACGCCAGAAATTATTGAAGGAATAACACCTGTAATTAATAAGATGATTGAACAAGGGATTTTGAGAGAAATGATGAGCAGTCCATGTAATTCTCCTATAATGGGATTGAAAAAGCCAAATGGAACATATAGAATAGTACAGGATTTGAGAAAGTGAACAAAATTGTTGTTCCTTGCTGCCCAATTGTGCCAAACCCTGCTGTAATACTGTATCAAATCCCTTATGATGCAGAATGGTACACAGTTATTGATTTGTGCCATGCATACTTTTCTATTCCATTGCACCCTGACAGCCAGCCATTATTTGCATTTCGGTTTGGAGAACGTATTTTGGCATGGTGCCGAATTCCTCAAGGGTATACTGAAAGTCCTTCTATTTTTAATCAAATTCTGAAGAAATCCTTAGAAAGTTTGAAAATGCCTGAAAAATCTGTGATGGTCCAATATATCGATGACTTGTTGGTGGCATCAAAGACCAGAGAAGCATGTGTTACGGACACAATTGCTTTACTGAATCATTTGGCAGAAGGTGGACATAAGGTGTCCCCATCAAAACTGCAATTCTGTCAACAGGAAGTACAGTACTTAGGTTAATAGATTGAGAAAGGGATAAGAAAAGTGACAACAGAAAGAATAAGGATTATTAAAGGAATGAGAGCCCCAATGACACAAAGAGAGGTGAGAATGTTCCTTGGAATGGTTGGTTATTGCCGACAGTGGATAAGTGGATTTTCCGTGATTGCAAAACCTTTACAGCGATTGACAAAGAATGATGTCAAAGATCCGATTGCACTGGATGAGGAAGAAATGAAGGCTTTCAAGGAACTGAGAACAAGTTTGTGTGAAGCACCAGCATTGGGAATGCCTGATTATGAGAAAGAATTTGAGCTGTATTGTAGTGAGAGAGACGGATGTGCACTTTCAGTATTAGTGCAGCGGCATGGAAGAATGAAACGACCAATTGCTTATTTTTCAACTGTTTTAGATCCGGTAGCAAAAGCGTTGCCTGGATGTTTGAAAGCAGTTGCTGCTACTTGTGTGAGTCTGGAACAGAGTGAAGGCATTGTGATGGGATATCCTTTGAGAGTATATGTCTCACATTCAGTTGAAATCCTTCTGACAAGAACAAAAACACAATTCATGATGCATAGTCGGCTGACTAGGTATGAAAAAGTGATCTTGGGTGCAGATAATGTAACCATTGTAAGATGCACGAGTGTGAATCCTTCCACTTTACTGCCAGATGCAGTAAATGCAGAAGTAAAAGATGAGACTGATCATAACTGTTTGGATGTGCTTGAGTTTTGCACAAAGCCTCGAGCAGATATCAGAGATGAACCTCTAAAAGAGTCAGATTATGTGATGTTTGTGGATGGGTCATGCCTGAGGACAAATGAAGGTGTTTTAAGTGCTGCGTATGCTGTATGTACGGTGGCAACCATAATGGAAGCATCTTGTTTGAGAGGAATACGTTCAGCCCAAGTTGCTGAGCTGATTGCTCTGATTCGAGCTTGCAAACTGGGAAAGAATTTCCGAATTACTGTGATCACGGATAGCCAGTATGGCTTCGGAGTGGTCCATGATTTCGGACAGATCTGGTCCCAGAGGGGATTTCTGACTTCCTCAGGATCTCCTATTAGGAATGGTGAGTTTGTGAAAAGGTTGCTTGAGGTGATACAGCTGCCAAAACAGATTGCAGTGGTAAAATGCACTGCTCACAAAAATGGAACTGATTACATTGCAGTAGATAACCATTTTGCTGATGAATTGGCTCAATATTGTGCCAGAAATATGACCTCAATGAATCGGAGGAGGGAAAAAGAAATTGTTTCATGTCCCTTGCTGTTTACTAACCCAGTTGAAACATGGGAAGAGGTAAAACAATTGCAGGAAAAGGCAAGTAATGAGGGAAAAGATGTTTGGATAAAATCAGGTTGCAGACGGAGAGAGGAAGATGAAGTTTGGGTTTACAGGGATGAAAGACCAGTTATGCCTGATAGCATGATCTCTAACATGGCACGGATATACCATGGACAAGCACACATAGGTAGAGATGCCATGATCAGACTTTTCAAACAGACCTGGTACAACCCAAAGTTTAGGGCTATAGCTGAAAGCCTTTGCCAAAGATGCCTTATATGCCAACAGATAAATCCTGGAAGGAAGACAGTAGTGAGTTTGGGAACAATAGGACGTGAAGGAGGTCCTTTTACTAGAATGCAATTGGATTTTATAGAAATGCCCCCAAGTAACAGATTGAGGTATGTCCTGGTGTTCGTCTGTTTTCTCGTTGGGTGGAGGCCTATCCGACAAGAAGGAATGATGGAATTACTGTAGCTAAGCTCCTACTGAGAGAATTCATTCCTAGATATGGCTTTCCAGTAACAATAGAAACAGATAGAGGAACGCATTTCCAGAATGAAATTATCCAACTAATATGTGAAGCACTTAGACATTCAACAAAAGCTGCATTGTGCCTACAGACCAGAGGCTTCTGGAGTGGTAGAGCAACTAAATGGCACAATAAAGAATAGGTTAGGGAAAATGTGTCAAGCCACAGGACTCAAATGGCCAGATGCCTTACCACTGGTATTGATGACCCTGAGAAGCATACCTGACAGAAAAACAGGTCTAAGTCCCCATGAAATTATAATGGGACGAACAATGAGACAAGCATACGTACCTGTCAACAAACTGCTGACTATAATTGATGATCTTGTACTGGACTATTGCAAAGGATTGGCTGATGTGGTGCATTCTGTGTTTCATCAGGTTGGACCGGATGCGACCACTCTTGAGAGAAAACCAGCTCATGATCTGAGTCCAGGAGACTGGATCCGCATAAAAGTTCACAGAAGAAGAAACTGCTTGGTTCCACGCTGGGACAAACCACGTCAAGTGATTCTGGTGACAACAACTGCAGTAAAGTGTGCAGGGGTGAAAAATTGGATTCATGCCAGCCATACAATCAGAGTTCCAGATCCTGAAGCTCGACCTGTAAGTCGACATCTGGAAATATCAGCTACCAGTTCGGAATCTGAAGCAGAAACTGAGACAATCAGAGTTCCAGATCCTGAAGCTCGACCTGTAAGTCGACATCTGGAAATATCAGATACCAGTTCAGCATCTGAAGCAGACCAACCTGAATCCAGTGAAAGACAAACAGAAGAATCTGAAAAACAAAGAACTGATATTGAAACTGGAGAAACTGAACCAATAGACAGTGATGGTGAACAGCCAAGTACAAGCTTTGGGGAAATTCCTCCAGAAATTATAAAAATAACTCAAGAAAATTCAGATTCAGACAAAGAGACAGAGATCATAAAGTTCAAGGTTAAAGAAAGTGAAGTGAGATCTGAGACAGAATCTGAAGAAAGTGAAGGAGAAATAAGACAAAGAATAGGACCAAGAAAGAGAACTTGGAGAACGGAACGAGGAGAAGAGGAAAACGAACTGAAAAGGCCAAGAAAAGGAGAAAATTGGCCCAACGAAATTAAAAGACTGAGATATAAGATAATAAATTTGAACAAAGACAATGCAGAACAAGTAAATGAAATAAGTCAGAAAAGACAAGGAAAAACAAATAAAAGACAGGTGCAGAGACCCAAAAGAGTGAAAAGACCTAACTTGAAATACAAGTCACCTGAATGGGTATATGTAGCACTGCCGGACATTAAAGAAGTGGATAGCAGTCACGAAAACCCACACAAAGACTGTGAACAAGTGGGTGAGAGTGACCTGCACCAATCTTGAAAGAGAACTCGCCTGAATGGGTATACATAGCATTGCCGGACATTAAAGAAGTGGATAGCAGTCACGAAAACCCAGACAAAGACTGTGAACAAGTGGGTGAGAGTGAACTGCACCAATCCTGAAAAGGAGAAAAGAAAACAGGACTAGACACAAACTGATAAAGTCAAAGAAAAGCTTCTGGGGGAAAAAAAAAAGGGGCACCAAAAGCAATTGGTTCCAGTCAACAATAAAAGAAAGGGTAAAACGGCAAAAAGTAATTCTGAGCCGTGGAAACACATTTTCTGTACATATATTTAGATTACATTTCAACATGGTAGACACTGAGAATAGAAGATCTAGATGTGAGTTTTTCCGTAGATGGTGTAAAATGTGTTTCTATTGTACAGGTTTACTGATGCTTATTTGGTTCATTTAAGCAATAATAATTCCACTTAGATTAATTGGAGAAAATACATCTGCAAACATGAATGACACGAATAGTGACAAGAAATCTAACATAAAGAACACTGCAACACTGATAGATAGTACTGAATTTCATAGGGATAAGTCAATAACTGATTTCTCCAAGAATGTCTTCACAAAACTCTTGTATGAATATGTAGAGACAATGGATGACAGAGATTGTTACGTGTGTATGCAGTTACCTGCATCTGTAACAGAAGGTGTAACGTATCATCACCTTCCTTTGACGTATGGAATAACTTGTAGTGTTTTAGCTAGTTTATTTTACAAAACAGGTAGATTAGAGTATTACTACACTGACACAGATGCTGTTTTTGCTAAAATTCCCGTAGTCCCTGAACTAAATAAGGTGAAACAAGCAAAGATTTTTGGAGAATTTTTCTTAGAAACGAAAGAATTAACATTAGATTATGCATTTAGACACAACCTTACTTGTAGGTTAAGAAAGGAAGAAAATGTTTTTTTAGACATGGTGGAAGACAGAAGGGTTAAGTTTCAAAGAAAAGCAACGGGAGAAAAGACAAAAACCCCATCTTGGGCGTTTAAAGAGGGAAGTTATGACAAGAGCGAAACGAATGCAGCCATGGGTTTAGATTGGCCCCAACAGGGAAAATTGTGTATTAGTAGAGATAACACTATGTATGATAACTATTTCGTGGGTTCTAATGAGTGCCGAGATACATACAAAATTTTAGTTGGATGGGGATTCAAAGGAGGAAAAGATCCGGTACTCCCAAGAATCTATTATATTTGCGGAAACCGAGCATACTATAGGTTGCCGGACCATTGGTACGGAACATGCTATCTAGGCCTGGTCTTTCCAAAGATTTTTCACGTGGAGAGAGGAATGAAAGGAATTCACGAGATAGGTAAACCATTAACCCGTAGGAGAAGGGAAAGCTTCTCAGAGATAATAGGTGACATTTTTGGAGCATTGATACCAGCAGTGGGTGTATCTTTGAATGTATACAAGATTCGGAAATTGTCTACAGTAATAGATCGTTTATCAACGAATACTGCTGGAGGGTTCTTGATGATAAATACTGAAATGGTTGCCATGAGAGCTATGGTAATGCAAAATCGACTTCCCCTTGACATTCTTTTGGCAAAAGAGGGTGGAGTCTGTGGAATGCTGAAGGTACAACATTGTTGCACTTACATTCCAGACAAAAGTCAGAATATACAGAAGTATATAAAGAACATTACTGATTTACATAAAGAAATTGCCCCACTGGAGGTTGAAGGTGCTTGGGAGAAACTTGGTAAGAGTTTTTCCTCAATAAAGAAATGGTTCACCGAAATAGGTAGTTCTTTAATTGGGAAAATACTAATCCCAGTGACCTTAGTAGTAGTGATAATATTAATATTGAAATTAGCATATGTGTGTATTAAAAAGAGGAAAAGACAAAATAAAGCAAAAAGAGAAAATGAGTAAAATAAGAAAAGAGAAACAAGAGAACGGAAGATGGGAGAGATTGAATTAGAAGAGTTTAAAGAGAACATGTACAAAAGGTCTAAAAGACGAGATGAAAAGAACACAATTGTCTAGAATAACAAATGCAAGTGGACAAGAAACATTTTTCTGATAGATTTTGTAGGGATAGGTTTTAGTGGTGATGTTAAAAATCACCAAAGGGGGAATTGATGGAGCAGGGAAAACAAAATATTTTTTGTACCCCTTTGAAGTTAATGACCCCATAACAATTAATGGTACTAACCGTTTGAAAACGCATGAACTAATCAACAAATGCACCTTTTATTAAACATTACACGTGGGCAACTTGCTGGCATTGCAAAAATCTAATTTATTTACAAATGTGAAGCAAAATAACAAGTATTGTGATTTGAGTAGTAAATAGAGTAAATTGCATGATTTGTGTTGCGTAGTAAAATTGCACCGTGGCAAAGAATGCAGATGGTAAGTAAAATGGCTTTAAATGTCGCTTCTGCTAGGTAATACCTAACACGGGTCTTTAGAATGGCGGGTGGTAAACAGAAAGGCTTATTTTCCGTGTTTAATTTCTGTTGTGTTTGTTCTTATATTAGTTTCGTTCGGGCCTGCTAGGCCATGCTTCGAAAATGGCCGCTGGAAAAGATGAGATCGCGTGCGCTGAATAAAATGGCCCCCGCGCAGAAGCAGAGTGAATGCTCCAGTCACGTGTATGCGGCCTGTGCCCGGAGTGAGAGATGTCAAGGCCAGTCTGACCTGCCACAAGGATCGTGCCAAGAGTTCAGCATAAATGCATGGGAACGGATGAGAGAATCGAGCGACAGAGGATGAACTAATGTGTGACCATCGGAGTTTGTTACAAAATACATTAGCAAATGGAACTACCTTTGGACATTGTTAATCATGAGACTTAATGCATGCGTTATTGTCCCCAAACCGGTTCGAACAAGGAGAGCGATGAGGTGACCATCACCACCCCTCCAATGGACCAATTAGCGTGATTTCTGCCCCTAAAGATTGCAACTTTAAGTGTAGCGAGTCAGTGAATAGGGTATAAGAGAGTCTGCTCTTACGTTGTGCTTAGATGTTCTTTCTGCTGCTGTGTTCGCTTCTACTATCCTGATGCTGCAAGAGACTCTGTCATTTTGGACTTCGAACTTTGACTGGGGAAGGAACGAGACCGTTGCGGGAGTTGCCCGGGAGGAGATTGCGTCCGAGGAGGTTAGCGGGACAGTCAGTCAGTTTTGGGAGTCCTATCCTGTGACCTGCGGTTCATCTTTCTTTCCTGGTGAACCATTCTTGTCATCGCCCTATGGCCAAGGGTAATGAGTATTTTTCATCTCTATTCTAAAAATTCTACTTAAATGCTTACTGATATTCTAAATGTATTTGCCTAATTGTGAACTTTACTTATTTGCTCAAAGAATTTAGATAAAATTATATGTTAACTCTAAATGAGTCTGTGGTTCTTTAAATAAAATTGTGATTAATAAAATGTTAAAGGTTTTAATTGTGATTGAGCTGGACTTAATCACCATCAACTGATTCTACTAGTTGGTCCATCGACCGAATAGCGGAGTACCTTGATGTTTAAAACCGACAGGATCCTAAGTTAATGTATATAATGTATAGGTTATAATTCTGTCAATTTAATAAGGTATTCTGTTTGTCTAGCAGCTCATTTCCTTAGTGTCTGATCCAGAAAATTGAGTGAATGTATGTATGCGGTGTTATGGGCCCCACCGACATAGGTGTTTGTATGATTAAAGTTGAGTAGGTGTTTTCCTGGATTAGTCATTAAGGAAAAATTTATTATAGCCGCGCTGGATCACCCCTCAATTGCATCAACCATCTGAGGGGCCTGTGGTCGGTCTGAACCCAGAATTGAGTCCCAAACAAGTAGGGCCTCGGCTTCTTCAGCGCCCAGACCACAGCAAATGCCTCATGCTCAATCGCACTCCACATCAGTTCCCGTGGTAGTAACCTCCTACTAATGAAGGCTACAGGTTGGTCTAGGCCCTCCTCATTTAGCTGTGAGAGCCCCCACACCGTGCTCTGAAGCATCTGTCTGCACAATGAATTCCCTTGAGAAGTTGGGCACCTTAAGCACAGGCGCCGTGCACATGACAGATTTCAGGGCATCAAAAGCTCTCTGGCAGGCGTCAGTCCAGTTCACCTTTCTGAGCTGCTTCCTGGAAGTCAGCTCTGTCAAGGGGGCAAAAATGGTGCCAAACCCCTTGACAAATCTCCTGTAATACCCGGTGAGTCCTAAGAAGGCTCTCACCTCTGTCTGGGTCTTGGGGGGGGGGGGGGGGTTTCCCAAGCCAGAATGGTATCAATCTTGGGCTGTAGGGGTGCCACCTGGCCGCTCCCCACCTGGTGTCCCTAGTACACCACAGAACCCTGCCCGATCTGGCACTTGCTTGCCTTGATCATGAGGCCTGACCTCTGCAGAGCCTGCAACACTTCCCAGAGGTGATGCAGATGTTCCTTCCAAGTGGCACTGAACACTGCGAAGTCATCCAGGTAGGCAGCACTGAAATCCTTTAGTCCAGCCAACACCTGGTTGACCAACCTCTGAAAAGTGACAGGGGCATTCTTCAACCCAAAGGGCATCACCTGGAATTGTTAGTGCCCCTCAGGCATTGAGAATGTTGACCTCTCCCTTGCCCCATCTTTTAAGGCAATCTGCCAGTACACAGACTTTAAGTCAAACGTACTGAGGTACCAGGCAACTCCCAACCGATCTATGAGCTCATCAGCTCTGGAATAGGGTGCGCATCAGTCCTGGTGACCGAATTGAGCCCTCGGTAGTCCACACAGAACCGGAGTTCTGGAGTGGCACCGGGTGCAGCAGCCTTTGGGACCAAGACCACTTGGCTGGCCCAAGGGCTGTTTGAGGGCTCAATCACCCCTAGTGCTAACATCTTGGGAGACCTCCTCCTTGATGCAAGCCTTGACCCTGTCAGTCACTCTGTAAATGTTATGCTTCACAGGAGGACTGTCCCCAATGTCCACATCATGGACACACCACTGAGTGACACCAGGGGTCAGGGAGAACAGAGCAGCAAACTGCCCCAACTGTTGGCAGCAGTCACTCTGCTGTTCGGGAATCAGGGCGGAAGAGAGGGTTACACCGTCCACTGACCCATCGTGTTCCTTCGCAGACAGGAGGTCAGGAAGAGGCTTAGTCCCCTCCTCCATTCCAGCATCTGTTGCTAGGAGCATGCCCACTTCGGACCTCTCCAAGTGGGGCTTAAGGCGGTTCACATGCAGGACCCGCAAAGGGTTCCTTGGAGACTGCAAGTACACCACGTAGGTGACTTTACTCTTGCGCTCCATCACATCAAATGGTCCAGTCCACTTATCCTGGAGTGCACAAGGCTCCACTGAGGCCATGACTCACACTTTCTGTCCAGGCTGAAACTCGATCAGAGTGGCATTCTGATAATACCAATGTTTCATCTCCTCCTGGCTGGCTTCCAGATTCGCCTGAGCGAGTTGTCTGAAGCGCTTAGTCTGGTTCCTGAAGGCCAGCATGTAGCTATATACATCCTGGGGAGGTTTACTGGGAGCTTTCTCCCAGCCTTCTTTGACCAGACTTAGAGGTCCTCTCACAGGGTGCCCATGCAAGAGTTTAAAGGGACTAAACCCTAAGGACTTTTGCGGTACCTCCCTGTAAGCAAACAAAAGGCATGGTAAGAGGATGTCCCACTTACGGCTCATGGGTTCACCAAGACCCATAATCATGGCCTTCAGGGTCCGGTTAAATCTCTCAACCAGCCCATTACCTTGGGGGTGGTAAGGAGTGGTGAACTTGTAGGTAACACCGCACTCCTGCCACAGGGACTTCATATACTTGGATATGAAGTTGGTACCACGGTTGGACACCACCTCTCTGGGGAACCCCACATGGGAGAAAATCCCCATCAACGCACGACCCAAGACGGGGGACGTCACAGTCCGGAGAGGGATGGCTTCCGGGTACCGGGTGGCATGGTCCACCAAGACCAGGATGAATCTGTTGCCCATGGCTGTCTTGGGATCCAGAGGCCCCACAATGTCAATACCCACCCTCTCAAAGGGGGTGCTGACCACAGGGAAAGGTTGGAGAGGAGCCTTACACTTCCTCCCACTCTTACCACTTGCCTGGCAATTCTGGCAAGACCTACAATGAGTATCGGAACTCTTACGCATTTGGGGCCAGTAAAAGTGGGCGACAAGCCTTTCAAAGGTCTTGTCTTGCCCCAAATGTCCTGCCAAAGGCACATCATGAGCCAGACCCAGTAGGAAGGCTCTGAAGCGCTGGGGTACCACCAGCACACGGGCTGACCAGGCTCAGCAACCTTAGGATCGCTATACAGGAGACCATTCTCCCAGTAAATCCAATGTGATCCAGATTGATCACCTTCTGCCTGGTTTGCAGCCTGCTGCCGCAAACCAACAAGAGAAGGTCGTCTCTGCTGCTCCTGGCAGAATTCCTCCCTGGAGGGGCCTCCTTCCTGCTGCCAATGGGTCAGCTCAGGCAGGTCTCCTAGTTCAGCCACTTATTCCCCTGTAGGCTCCAGGGCATCCCCATCAGGGTTTGCTCCCTCCTGGACCGTGGAAACTTTGGGGGCTGGTTTCCCGTGCCCCCTGCCTCTTCTCTTTCTGGCAGGCACCTGGGCCACTCTTTCATGCTCCAGGTCCTCTTGAATGCCCTTACCGGCTGCCATAGACTGAGTGGTCACACACGCCCAATCAGGCAGACCCAACATCTCTAAATGAGACCTCCGCTCCACCTTTGCCCAAGGGGAGCTCTCCAAATCATTGCCTAGCAGACATGGCTGGCCTCACAGCTACTTTCAAGGTACCTGAGATCCCCCCCACTCAAAGGGAACCTGTGCCACTTTGCAGAGGCACTCTGAGTTGTCAGCTGCAACTACTTGGTAGAATGTGTTGGGGACCACCTGCTCCTCAGACACCAGCTGACAACTGACAGCTGTCACACTGGCTTCAGTGTCTCTCAGAGCCTCTACACTATGGCCATTGATGGTCACCCACTGCCTGTACGTCTTAGTGTTATCAGGCAGATGAGCTCTTTGGACCATCTCAATGTCTCCTAAAGAGACCAGGGACATTTCTGCTGGACCCCACTCCTCTTGGGCACCCGACTCCTCCCCCAAGGCTACACTAGCCATTTCCCGGGGCGGTGCACCAGTGGGTGCGGTGGTTACCTTCTTGGAACACCTAGGATCCCCTTGGAAGTTGGCCCACCTGAATACAACCTTGGGACCCCTATGAACAGGCTTACCTGTCGGGCCCCATCGCTTCTTTTCAGTGGGAGGCTGGGAACCCTTACCTTGGTTCCCTTGGGAACTACTCTGGGGCCCTTTTTGGAACTCCTTTTGTTTACCCTTGTCCCCCCCAAACTCTTCTGCTAGGGACCCTGCCCACCTTTGGCAGTCTCTCCCACACAACCTTTTTGGACCCTGGTACTGACCCAGCAGTCCGCCTCCACAGCAAGCTTCCTGGGGTCAGTCAGCTTACTGTCAATCAAGTGCTGGTGTAGCTCTGGAAAACAATTATCTGACAAGTGCTCCCATGCAACTAAATCATAGAGCCCCTGCAAATCATTCACCTCGCTACCCTTCACCCAACCATCCAATGCTCTGCAAAAGTAGGACACATACTCCACCCACGTACTTGACTCCAGTTTCTTACAGTTTCAAAATTTCTGCCTGTACAGCTCTGGGGTCAACCCATACCTTGCTATTATGGCTTTCTCCGTGGGGGCATAGGACATCTGATCCTCAGTGGGCAATGCTAGCAATGTCTCCCTTCCTTCACTGATAAAGCAGCCCCACAACCCCGCTCCCCAATCTCTTTCAGGGACTTTGTGGGACCTCATTGCTACCTCATAGGCCTTGAACCACTGACCAATGTCCTCATGCTTCATGAAATCCTTAATAACCTCCTTGGGGATGTATACCTTCCCTTCTCCAGGCACTGATGGTGCGCTGCCACCATTGGAATTGATCTCTAGACTTTTGGCTTTCAGAACCAACTCCTTCAACCCTCTTTCATGCTCTAAAAGCATCTTCTTCTCTTCCATGGCCAATTTCTTACCCTCCAACTCCAATTTCTTATTCTCCATGTCACACTCCTTGCCTGCCTGAGCTTTGTAAGCTCCAACTCATGCACTCTGCTTCTCACCCTGTCCTACAACTCCTCTGGAGACAGACCCTTTGAAGACACACTGCTGCCCCCTCCTAGAAGGCAACTTCCCTCCAGTCAGGCCCAATAGCCCCTCCTGCTGCCCATCTAAATTCTCTCCCTCTACCATAGGCTCCTCGGTATGCTCACTGGCATTCCTTGATTCAAACCAGGCCCTCATCGCCTTTTGGTATTCCTCCTTTCTGGTGAGGCCTCTTCCAGAGATTTTAAATTTTCTGTAGACAGTTTTAAGTTGTGGCACAGTGTAGGTATCAACCCTCTCCTCTTCAAATTCAGTATCCACAGATGCACCTGATGCTGGTTTACTCATGGCGAAAATTGGCAGTTCTTAAGTTGCAACAAATTCCTAGGAAAAAGTTCTACCAAATGTATGTGGTCGCGTAATGATATGCACTATACTAGTAGTGTACACCATTGTATGTAAGACACACATACAAGTCCAGATCCTCACCGCTGACCACCAATGTTAGAAATGGGGGTCTCTAGTTGGCAGAGGTAGTTCGTTTTTCATTATTGCAAAGACTATCTCTCCTATAGGGTAATATGGGATGATTGCCTTGAAATATCTTTTAAGTGTAATTTCCCATTGGGAGCAGCTAGACATTTGGAATAGTGCCTCTACCAAGACGCATAGCATTTTAAAATACCATTGTTCATATCTAATTTTATGGTAATCTCCTTTAATTGCCATACAAAAGAAGAGCACAGCTTCTCACACACTTGTAATTAATTTATTCCACACCACACTAATAGGAATCTTATTTCCTTTTTAGGTCTCGCCTAGCGTTGCAGCGCGAATGTGCTGCCATCGCTTTGCGAGGCATGCAGTATACACTTTAGTGTGGAAGCTTCATGGAAGCTCCGCCCACTCTCCGGCCCATCTTCTTGATTGGCTTAGGTTTTAAATGCTGCCTTCCAATTGGTTTTAAGCTTGTTAGTCCCTCCCCATGACAGCCATGTCAGTCATTTGTATCCTTCCATGGCAACTGGCCCCTTCACTGCACAGACTATTTTTTTCCCGTCCCTCCCTACCATCCCTCCCGCAGTCCTTCACTTCTTGGCGCCCCCCCCTGCATTCCAGGTTGTGTTTCCATGGAGTGCTGCCGACCACTTGAGCCATTGCACCCCCTCCCGCTCCTCCTTGTTTTAATTTAACCAGTGCGCACGCCTCAGCTGGCGGCAGCGCTTTTCTTTTGTTCATTGTTTTCATTTTTGACAGCGCGCCATGCCGCGCTATCACTTTCATAATAGTACGCAGACTGCAGTTAATATGCACAGCTTGACAAAAAAGTTACAAACATTGATTTCTTAATTTTTCACAGGGCGCCATACCGCGCTTTCACTTTCATGGTAGTGGACGCGCTCAATCCCTTGCAGCACTGCTGCATCCCCGGACTCACATGACACTCCCCTCTCCCCGCCCCCACTACTCAGCAGCAGAAGCCAGGAGCAGCGGTGCAGGAAGAAGAGCAAACGGCAACATAACAGGCACGAGATCATCTCTGATTAAATGCCTTTCAACCCTAAAATAATTGTAGTAATTAGGGAAGGCAATCTTTCTACAGACACGCTATGGTTCCAGAGCGGCTGTAGCTGGAGGCAAGGCGGAACTTTGTATTTCCGCTCCCCGTCTCTAGGCGGCTGTGTACGTCCTCCTTGTACCCTCTGTCCTGGCGCCTCCCCGTGCCCTCCGAGGGAGGTGTGTCGCAGACTCTCTCCCTGCCTGACTGCGCAGAGAGTAAGAGGGGTCGACAGATACGGAGCAGAGCAGTCAGCGTCTCAGCGCCTGGAAGCCCTCTGCAGCAGGGAGCAGAGCAGTCAGCGTCTCAGCGCCTGGAAGCCCTCTGCAGCAGGGAGCGGAGCAGAGCAGTCAGCGTCTCAGCGCCTGGAAGCCCTCTGCAGCAGGGAGCGGAGCAGAGCAGTCAGCGTCTCAGCGCCTGGAAGCCCTCTGCAGCAGGGAGCGGAGCAGAGCATTCAGCGTCTCAGCGCCTGGAAGCCCTCTGCAACAGGGAGCGGAGCAGAGTAGTCAGCGTCTCAGCGGCTGGAAGCTCTCTGCAGCAGTCACAAAGCGGTGTCGAAGGCCACTTGCCGGGCTCGTCAGTGATCAGCCTGGTGCCCCCCCGCGGTCGGGTCACAGCGCCCAAACGGCCCAGCTTCTCCACTCACAGGAAGCGGTCACAGATACAAGATCAGCCGCTGCATCAGGAACCACAGGGAGCAAGTATGAGGCATGTGCTGACATGTGATAATGTTTAAATATACATTTTCCATGCACTATAGAATGTGATGCGGCCCGAGCGACTGTTGTGTTTTACTGTTCTTTGTGTTGGGCAACTCTATTCGGTCACCCTTAAGCCACGCCCCTCCATGTGAGCTGCATGT
The DNA here is from genome assembly GCA_963921515.1 of Calotriton arnoldi. Classification (NCBI taxonomy): domain Eukaryota; kingdom Metazoa; phylum Chordata; class Amphibia; order Caudata; family Salamandridae; genus Calotriton; species Calotriton arnoldi. Next base: position 1,943,670 of record CAWUFW010001261.1, on the reverse strand, counting down.
TGAACCGTAAGTGTACATCACGCATACTGCAGGAAAACAAGCATGGCGGCACTAGGCAGCAAAACGTGAGAGCGTGCAAGGCCGGGCTTGTTTAAAGAATTGTGATCCCATCCGTACAAAGCGCCAGGCCCCCATTGTTTCCTCCAGAGGATCCTTATTATAGTCAGTGGTGGGGCGGTGAACCTGTCCGGATCAGCTGTGGATGGTCAATGACCTCTGAAGCTGGTGCCCGGCTCCCCTTTATTACCTCTCCCACCAGCGCACAATATTCAGGCCATCTCGGCACTTGCATAATGGCTACCTGCACTGTTTGCTCAGTGGTACAGAGAGGTCTCGGTGGCTGAGCCTGGGACTGACGGCGGCATGGATACACAGCGGGCTCTTTAGTTATAACTGCTGTGGTTTCTCGGAAACCTTCCCTTTGCTGCCATGTGCTGGCCGAAGCTCACCCCGGACGCCACATATTGGCAATTCATCACTTTATTGACTTGTACAAATAGAAGAGAGGCCAGGACTTTAAGAGACTATCAGCTGGCTAGATGGTGCAAATTACCTGACCCATTACTGAGCAGAAACGGCCACTTTACTCGGATAGTTGTGCAATGTAAAAACCGGTCCTCTAATAAAATAAGAAAATACCTCATCAATACCAGTTGTAAACCTCTCAACCTCTCACCCCCCCACCCTTAAACCTAATTTTATTGCAAATACTTTCCCCATTCAACAACTCATACCATCAATAACCCATAGTTGTTCATTATTCATCCATCCATCTTTTAACCTTTTACCGCTGTGTGTTTTCAATATAGTAACACAGCAGCAGCTCACTAATATTACAGCAAATAATCTCTGAGACACCCTCCACTTTCTCCTATACGAGGTCCAGATTTGATCTAAAAGAAACTAATTTATAGATGTTGCCTGAAACATAAACTCAACATTTCTCTGCAGATGGTGTAATACACTCTCACACATCACCCACATTAGCTAAAAACTTATAAGGTCCCAAAGGCGAGACCGATTGTTTCGGGCGTTGTTATATATTGCGCTCTGGTGGGTTATCCATGCTTTGCTTAACCACGCCGTTTAAAAGCCATCTTATGCAAAGGCTGTAATTTCTTTTTTACAGAGCTTTTAGCTTTATTTAAACAAATATGGTACATCTCGAATTTATTATAGTGTTTGTTCACATGCTTGTTGAAGCGTTAACACTTAAGGAGTCGTATACGTGGGGTGCATCTGGTAAACGCCCTCACTAGTAAATTGCTTTTCTTTTGTGTGAACCTCCCATTTGAGGCATTATTCAGTGTGCTGTTTGTTGCTAGTTCGTCCACTTGACTGGTGCCTTGTGCTCTCCAGTCTACATTGGCTTGGTGCATCCCTCTTGTATACATGAGTGAGAGATCAGGATTTGTTTCAGTTTATAAGAAAGGTTGTTGCTTCCCGTTAAGTGACAATGTGGTGAAGTGTGTTTTTTTGGGACTATACTATCGTTTTTTTTTAAATTTATAGTTACTTTGCTAACAAACAGCTATTGCGACCTGTCAAATGTCCAGCTGGCTTTCCTCTAATGAAGTATTTAGGCTCCCAAGACCAGGGTGTTCAGTACACAAAACTTTGTAACTTAATGGTTTTGGTTGTTAGCTAGAATCTGTAGGTCCTGGCTGATATCAGTTTTCGGCCGCAATTTTGTTCACAGGAACTCTGCAATGTTTAAAGGGACATGTATTCGTAAATTTAGCTGGGAAGTTTTTATAGAACAAGCATTTCCAATGCAATAGGTCTCACATTTTCAAAACTTTGACCTGTTGGTATTATAAGTGACAATGCCTTTTATTATTGAAGGTTTTTTGAAACAGATAATTAAAAGGCATTGTCATTTACAATGCCAATAGCTCAAAATCTCCCAAAGGCGAGACCTATTGCATTGCAAATGCTTGTTAAATAGGCTGTCACTAGTCCACTTTTGTCCTGAAGAAGACCCTTTTTGATGTATCTACAAACACATATACCCCCAGGGTCGAAACGTCGACATGTAACCATCTCATGTCCAGGCTCAATATAGCGAGTAATTTAGAAAATAGTGCAGGCTAGAGTGAAAGACCAGAGAAGGACAGAGAATTTATGTTATTTTTTTGTTTGTTGTGTGAATCTGAAAGGTCACTCATTTCACTTTATATCACCACAGTCACCCATTGAATTGTCCACGTATTTGTTATTGTGTTCTTTTGTAAGGCAGCCCGTATTATTTCCTGTGCAAAGTGTTTACGAAACCTAGTAGGCCTGCAGCACTGATTGTGCCACACACATGAGTAGCCCTGCAAACATGTCTGAGACCTGCCATTGTGTGTGCAGTTTTAACTGCCATTTCGACCTGGCAAGTGCAACCACTTGCCAGGGCCAAACATTCCCTTTTACTATATGTAAATCACCCCTAAGGCAGCCGTATGGGCAGGGTGCAGTGTATTTAAAAGGTAGGACATGTACTTTTGAGTTTTACATATCCTGGTAGTGAAAAACTGATAAATTCATTTTTCACTACTGCAAGGCCTATCTCTCCGATAGGTTAACATTGGGATTGCCTTCAAACATCTTTTAAGTGTAATTTCCAAATGAGAAAAGATAGAGATTTGGAGTTTGGTGTCGCTGGACTCACAATTTATAATCACATCTTATGGTGAATGTTAGAAATGGGGGTCTGTTAGACCTGGCATCATTGGCGCGGGTCTCCCTTCCTCTTTTCGCTTCTGACCTTTTATGTTGGCTGGATTTAGATGCTCTGGGAGCTGTGCCACTGCCAATCAGTGACACAGCGCGAATGCTCCCTGTGTAAAGATAACTGTATGAATTGGGATAACCATAATTGGCTCGTTTGGTTTACCTGTCAGCCCCTAGTATGAGTGCACTGTGTGTGCCCAGGGCTAGTAGACCAAATACTGCTGGTGGGCCTGCAGCGCTGATTTGCGCTACCCACCGAAGCAGCTTTTAAAGTATGTCTGTGTAGCATGTTCTAATAGCGAGTTACCCTCCATTTCACTGTTTACTATTGTGAGGCTATCCGTTCTCATAGGCCAGAATGGGCAGGCTGAGTATTACATGCCCCAATCCTACCTGCCCCCAGGAACCTGATAGGAACGTCGAATTTGATATGTTTAAGCTCAGAACATTGAGATGCATCTTTTAGTAAGGATTATTAGGGTAGCCCGTGTTCGAAAATGCCTCTACTAGAAACTAGGTATTTTCTGGCCTAAGCTTTCCTGTAGACTTTGCTAGCGTGTGTATTGGCCGTCTGGTTTTGGAGCAGCAGGGCCAGCTGGGTCAGACCTGGATGGAGAGAGAGATCGGCATTTAGAGTAGGGAGAGGGGTGACTCTTTGATCTGAGCAGGGCCGTGCCTGGCAAGGTGAATGATGGCTCCACCTCCCACTGGGCGTCTGATAGCAGACCCCCAGATTCTCAAAGGGCAGGATGTCGCCTCGTAAACCAAGTGCTCCCCGACCCCACCGATTCTGGCTGGATGCAGTGATTTGTGACTGCAGAGAACAAAGACTTTTTAGGTATAAAACGCTGCGCTGAAACCTTTTTCAAGTGTGTTCCTTCTGGATGTCAAGACGGAACTCTGTCCGAGCGGACAGAGGAAAGGACTTTGAAACTTTCACCAAGCTTGCTGAAGAAACTACCCGAGGGCCTGAATTGAGAGCGCCTCCTGCTGAAGTCTCAGGGACATTAGACTTCACCCCGTCCGCCGTCTGAATTCCTGTGCTAGGGATTCTACTTGCAGGTGAGGCCTCCGTCGAGTAATCCGGAACCTCTAGTTCTACTGTGAGGAACGCGGACTGGTAATCCTTGTTAACTCTGTGTGTGGGCCGCCGCAGCTAAGAGAGAGCTGCCGCCGCTGAGTGCCCGCCTTAATTTGAACCTTCAGGACCTTCGCTGAATCTGTGTGTGCCGCCGCAGCTAAGAGTGCTGCCGCCACTGAGCGCCCGCCTTAATTTGAATCTTCAGAACCTTCACTGAATCTGTGTGGGCCGCCGCAGCTAAGAGAGAGCTGCCGCCGCTGAGTGCCCGCCTTAATTTGAATCTTCAGAACCTTCGCTGAACCGGTGTGGGCCGCCGCAGCTAAGAGAGAGCTGTTGCCGCTGAGTGCCCGCACTTGTGTCAGCTGTGCATCATCGTGATTTGTCCTGTGGGCCGCCGCAGCTAAGAGAGAGCTGTTGCCGCTGAGTGCCCGCACTTGTGTCAGCTGTGCATCATCGTGATTTGTCCTGTGAGCCGCCACAGCTAAGAGAGAGCTGCTGCCGCTGAGGGCTCGCACCTTGGCTAACTTTGCATCATCGGGATTTGTCCTGTGTGCCGCCGCAGCTAAGAGAGAGCTGCTGCCGCGGAGTGCTCGCACCTTTGCCAACTCTGCATCATTGTGATTTGTCCTGTGGGCCGCCGCAGCTAAGAGAAAGCTGCTGCCGCTGAGTGCCCGCATCTTTGCCCACGTTGCATCATCGTGAGTCGTCCTGTGGGCCGCTGCTGCTGCTGTGAGCCCACCACGGAGCTGCACGATGAGAGTCATCGCCACCACCAGCCCGGGCCACCACAGCCGCGTGCTGCTGCCGCTGGGAGCCCGCCTGTCCCCGAGTGCCCAAATCATTGTGAGTGCACGTTGCGGACCACTGCAGTCGAGAACTGTGGTCGCTGGGAGTCCGCCTGTCACCGTCTCCGCTTCTTCGAGAAGCTACGTGCTGTGTCCCCGTCCAACGGCAGGTATCTGGTGCGCAACGGGTCGCGTAGACCCAGGCCTTGAACTCAGTCAGTGCCACGTTCTGGTGAATACGTTATTGCCTTTTTAAGTCCCTACTGATTTACGTGCATTGTGACTGGTTAAAACGCTTTTGAGAGTCTTGTGCTAAACCTTAGATAAAGATACTATTTTTCTATACCTACTTGAGTTGTGTCCTTTTGTGGTGTCGTTACTGCCTTATTGTGCATGGTCATAAATGCTTCACACACTGCCTCTGAGATAGGCCTAACTGCTCGTGCTACGTTACCACAGGGTTGAGCAGGGGTTATCAAAGGGGTAGCCCACTTGCCCTGACTTGGGAAGAAGGGTCCCTATTTGGACATTGGCGCCAGCCATGGCCAACTAGAGACCCCCATTTCTAACATTGGCGGTCAGCGGTGAGGATCAGGACTTGCATTTATGATCCACGTACAATAACTGGTAGACACCACTAGTGAGTACAGACCAAAGCGCAGACACGCACGGATTTTTTTTTCCCTCTTCGAATTTTTTTTTTTTTTTTTGGGTTGGTTGTTTTAGTATTGAATTATTGATCGCAGCCATGAGTACTGCTAATATGGGAAGGCCAACATCCAATGCTTCGGAGGATCTCGCCTTTGAGGAGGAAAGATTAGATACCTATACTTCCAAACAGCTGAAGTCATTTTGTAAGCAATTCGCAGTCCCCGTGATAGGTCTCTCTAGGAAGGAGGAGTACCACAAGGCGCTGAAGGCCTGGTGGGAAGCGAGAGAGTCCGCTGGGGATGAGGAAGAGAATGCTGGAGGGCAGCAGGATGATGCAGTAGAGGGGGGAGATAGAACACCCTCCAATCCAGGTACTAGTGTATCCCAAAGGAGCCTGACCCCAGAAGAGCTGGAGGACAGGGAGAGAGATAGGAGGCATAGTTTGGAGATGGCTAAATTGGTCAGAAGGACCTTGAGAGTAAGAAGTTAGACATTGAGAAGAATCGATTGTCAATTGAACTTGAGAAAATGAGAATGGAGTATGAGAGAATGTTGAGGGAGATAGAGATCAGGGCGAGGAGTGTCCCGGTCTCCCCCTCTGGTGGCAGCATACCTTTAGTAACTCCTGAGAGTAGAGTTTATATTCCTAAGGATGTCATTAAGGATTTTCACAAGAGTGAGGATATTGGGCAATGGTTTGCCGCATATGAGATAGCAATGGTGTCCCACCGGGTCCCTGAGTAGGATTGGGGAGCGGGATTGTGGGGGCGCTTTGTGAGTGATGGTAGGGATACCCTGTTGGACCTGCCTGAGGAGAGCAGGATGGTGTATGCCCATATGAAAGAAGCTTTGATGACCCGTTATGGTTTGACCCCAGAAATGTACAGGCAGAGGTTTAGGACCTGTAAGAAGTTAGAGGGTACCACGTGGGTTGAATATGTGTCTTTTTTCTGCAGAGCAATGGATCGCTGGGTAAAGGGTAGCAAAGTGGAAACTTTCAAGCAATTGTATGATTTGTTTGCGTGGGAGCATTTTTCTAGTAACTGTTTTCCAGAGCTACGCCAGCACCTGATTGATAGCAAGCTGACTAACCCTAGGAAGCTTGCTGAGGAGGCGGACCGCTGGGTAAACACCCGGGTCCGCAAAGGTTTTGTGGGAGACTTCGCCAGAGGTGGGCAGGGTCCCCAGCAGAGAAGTGGGGGGACAAGGGTAAGCCGAGGAGTTCCAGAGAGGGCCCCAAAGTAATTCCCAAGGGAACCAAGCAGTGGTGTCCCAGCCTCCCCCTGAGAAGAAGCTAGTGTCCCCGACAGGTAGGCCTGTTCAGAGGGGGCCACTCATCTGTTTCAAGTGTGGTCAAGTGGGCCACCGGTATTATGATCCCCAGTGTCCCCAGAGGGACCCCAATGCATCCCCTCGTGCACCATCTCGCCAGATTGCCAGTGTAGCCCTGGGGGGGGAGGAGGTAGAGGTCCAAGGTGGGTGGGATCCCGTAGAGTTAACCCTTGTCTCGCTAGGAGACTTTGAGAAGGTCCCTAACCCCACACTGCCGAATAACACTCAGAAGTCCCGGCAGTGGGTGACCATCAATGGCCATAGGGTGGAGGCTCTCAGGGACACTGGAGCTAGTGTAACTGCTGTCAGCTCCCGGTTGGTGTCCAAAGAGCAGGTTGTCCCCCATGCATTCTGCCCCGTAGTGTCAGCGGACAACTCAGAGAGCCAGTGTGAAGTGGCTCAGGTTCCCTTCGAGTGGGGGGGGTCTCAGGAACTCTTCAAGTGGCTGTGAGGCCCGCCATTCCTGTAGACTGTCTGTTGGGCAATGATCTAGAGAACTCCCCGTGGCTACGGTGGAGAGAAAGTCTCATTTGGAAATGTTGGGTCTGCCTGAGTGGGCGTGTGTGACCACTAGGTCCATGACAGCTCAGAAGGATGTTCAGGAGGGTCTGGAGCCTGAAAGTATGGCCCAGGCCCCTACCTCAAAGAGAAGGGATAGGGGGCGCGGGAAACCGGCCCCCGCAGTTCCCACGGTCCCAGAGGGAGCAGACCTTGAGGGGGATGCCCTGGAACCTACAGGGGAACAAGTGGCCGAACTGGGGGACCTACCGGAGCTGACCCATTGGCAGCAGGAAGGGGGGCCCTCCAGGGAGGAATTTTGCGAGCAACAGAGAACCTGCCCTTCTCTTGAGGGGGTGCGGCAGCAGGTGACCAGACAGGGTCACATTGGATCTATTGGGAAAACGACCTCCTTTACAGCGAGCCTAAGGTTGCTGAGCCTGGGTCAGCCCGTGTGCTGGTGGTACCCCAGCGCTTCAGGACCTTCCTACTGGGGTTGGCTCATGATGTGCCACTGGCCGGACATCTGGGGCAGACCAAGACCTTTGAGAGGCTGGTCACCCATTTCTATTGGCCCCAGATGCGCAGGAGCTCAGATGCTCACTGCAGGACGTGTGAGACATGCCAGGCAAGTGGGAAGAGTGGGGGGAAGATTAAGGCCCCACTACAGCCCTTTCCCGTTGTGAGCACCCCATTCGAGAGAGTGGGCATTGATATCGTGGGGCCTCTGGATCCCAAGACAGCCATGGGCAACAGGTTCATCCTGATCTTGTTGGACCATGCCACCCGGTACCCTGAGGCCATCCCACTCAGGACAGTGACGGCCCCCGTGGTGGGACGGGCACTGATGGGGATTTTCTCCCGTGTGGGATTCCCCATAGAGGTGGTGTCCGATAGGGGAACTAACTTCATCTCCAAGTACATGAAGTCTCTGTGGGAGGAGTGTGGGGTAACGTATAAGTTCACCACTCCTTACCACCCCCAGGGTAATGGGCTGGTTGAGAGATTCAACCGGACCCTCAAGGGCATGATTATGGGCCTACGTGAGCCCATGAGGCGTAAGTGGAATGTCCTCTTGCCATGCCTGTTGTTTGCTTACCGTGAGGTGCCACAGAAGTCCTTAGGGTTCAGTCCCTTTGAGCTACTCTATGGTCACCCGGTAAGAGGGCCTCTGAGTCTGGTCAAGGAAGGCTGGGAGCAATCTCCCAGGAAACCTCCCCAGGATGTCTTTAGTTACATGCTGGCCTTCAGGAACCAGACTCGGCGTTTCAGGAAACTTGCTGAGGCAAACCTGGAAGCCAGCCAGGAAGAGATGAAACGCTGGCACGATCAGAATGCCACTCTGATCGAGTTTCAGCCTGGACAAAAGGTTTGGGTCATGGCCCCGGTGGAGCCCTGTGCGCTCCAGGATAGGTGGACCGGCCCCTTTGAGGTGGTGGAGCGCAAGAGTCCTGTTACCTACGTGGTGGACTTGCAGTCTCCCAGGAACCCCTTGCGGGTCCTGCATGTTAACCGCCTGAAGCCCCACTTTGAGATGTCTGAAGTGGGCATGCTTCTGGCCACAGATGCTGGGATGGAAGAGGAGAGCGAGCCCCTTCCTGACCTCCTGTGTGCAGGGGAGCGAGATGGGTCAGTGGAGGGTGTGGTCCTCTCCACCACACTGACCCCTGAGCAGCAGGGTGATTGTCGCCAACTGTTGGGGCAATTCAGTGATCTGTTCTCCCTGGTACCTAGTGTCACTGATTGGTGTGTCCATGACGTGGACACCAGGGACAGTCCTCCCATTAAGCACAAGGCTTACCGAGTGACTGACCGAGTAAGGGCCTACATTAAGGATGAGGTTACCAAAATGTTTGCCCTTGGGGTGATTGAGTCCTCTAGCAGCCCTTGGTCCAGCCCAGTGGTCCTGGTACCAAAAGCTGCAGCGCCTGGTACCACCCCAGAACTTCGGTTCTGCGTGGACTATCGGGGCCTCAATTCAGTCACGAAGACTGACGCGCACCCCATCCCCTGAGCTGATGAGCTCATAGATCGGTTAGGGGCTGCAAAATACCTCAGCACATTTGATTTGACGTCTGGGTATTGGCAGATCGCCTTGACCAAGGGAGCAAAGGAGAGGTCAGCCTTCTCCACACCCGATGGGCACTACCAGTTCCGGGTGATGCCCTTTGGAATGAAGAATGCCCCTGCCACCTTTCAGAGGCTGGTCAACAGGGTGTTGGTTGGGCTGGAAGACTTCAGTGCTGCCTACCTGGATGACATTGCGGTGTTTAGCTCCTCTTGGGAGGACCACATGCGCCACCTCTGGGAGGTATTGATGGCACTGCGGAAGGCAGGCCTCACAATCAAAGCCAATAAGTGCCAGATTGGGCAGGGTTCTGTAGTGTATTTGGGGCACCAGGTGGGGAGCAGCCAGGTGGCGCACCTTCAGCCCAAAATTGAAATTATCCTGGCGTGGGAACCCCCCCAAGACTCAGACGCAGGTGAGAGCCTTCTTAGGACTCACGGGGTACTACAGGAGGTTTGTCAAGGGATATGGCAACATTGTTGCACCCTTGACTGAGCTGACTTCTAAGAAGCAGCCAAAGATGGTAAACTGGACTGACACCTGTCAGAACGCTTTTGACGCCCTGAAGACTGCCATGTGCACTGCACCCGTGCTTCAGGCGCCCGACTTTTCAAAGGAATTTGTTGTCCAAACAGACGCCTCAGAGAATGGTATAGGGGCTGTTCTGTCACAGATCAATGAGGAGGGACTAGACCAACCGGTAGCCTTCCTAAGCAGGAGGTTACTTCCCAGGGAACAGAGGTGGAGTGCAATTGAGCGTGAGGCATTTGCTGTGGTCTGGGCGCTGAAGAAGCTGAGACCATATCTGTTTGGGACTCACTTCCGGGTTCAGACAGACCACAGGGCCCTTAGATGGTTGATGCATATGAGGGGTGAGAATCCCAAGTTGTTGAGGTGGTCCCTACAGGGTATGGATTTCACGGTGGAACACCGCCCTGGTACAGAACACGTCAATGCTGACGGTCTGTCCAGGTTTTTCCGCCTTAGTGATGAGAACTCCCAAGGGAATGGTTAGTTTTCCCCACATTTCAGCTGGAGGGGACGTGTGTTAGACCTGGCATCATTGGCGCGGGTCTCCCTTCCTCTTTTCGATTCTGACCTTTTATGTTGGCTGGATTTAGATGCTCTGGGCGCTGTGCCACTGCCAATCAGTGACACAGCACGAATGCTCCCTGTGTAAAGATAACTGTATGAATTGGGATAACCATAATTGGCTCGTTTGGTTTACCTGTCAGCCCCTAGTATCAATGCACTGTGTGTGCCCAGGGCTGGTAGACCAAATACTGCTGGTGGGCCTGCAGTGCTGATTTGCGCTACCCACCGAAGCAGCTTTTAAAGTATGTCTGTGTAGCATGTTCTAATAGCGAGTTACCCTCCATTTCACTGTTTACTATTGTGAGGCTATCCGTTCTCATAGGCCAGAATGGGCAGGCTGAGTATTACATGCCCCAATCCTACCTGCCCCCAGGAACCTGATAGGAACGTCGAATTTGATATGTTTAAGCTCAGAACATTGAGATACATCTTTTAGTAAGGATTATTAGCGTAGCCCGTGTTCGAAAATGCCTCTACTAGAAACGAGGTATTTTCTGGCCTAAGCTTTCCTGTAGGCTTTGCTAGCGTGTGTATTGGCCGTCTGGTTTTGGAGCAGCAGGGCCAGCTGGGTCAGACCTGGCTGGAGAGAGAGATCGGCATTTAGGGTAGGGAGAGGGGTGACTCTTTGATCTGAGCAGGGCCGTGCCTGGCAAGGTGAATGATGGCTCCACCTCCCACTGGGCGTCTGATAGCAGACCCCCAGATTCTCAAAGGGCAGGATGTCGCCTCGTAAACCAAGTGCTCCCCGACCCCACCGAACTGGTTCTGGCTGGATGCAGTGATTTGTGACTGCAGAGAACAAAGACTTTTTAGGTATAAAACGCTGCGCTGAAACCTTTTTCAAGTGTGTTCCTTCTGGATGTCAAGACGAAACTCTGTCCGAGCGGACAGAGGAAAGGACTTTGAAACTTTCACCAAGCTTGCTGAAGAAACTACCCGAGGGCCTGAATTGAGAGCGCCTCCTGCTGAAGTCTCAGGGACATTAGACTTCACCCCGTCCGCCGTCTGAATTCCTGTGCTAGGGATTCTACTTGCAGGTGAGGCCTCCGATGAGTAATCCAGAACCTCTAGTTCTACTGTGAGGAACGCAGACTGGTAACCCTTGTTAACTCTGTGTGTGGGCCGCCGCAGCTAAGAGAGAGCTGCCGCCGCTGAGTGCCCGCCTTCATTTGAACCTTCAGAACCTTCGCTGAATCTGTGTGGGCCGCCGCAGCTAAGAGAGAGCTGCCGCCGCTGAGCGCCCGCCTTAATTTGAATCTTCAGAACCTTCGCTGAATCTGTGTGGGCCGCCGCAGCTAAGAGAGAGCTGCCGCCGCTGAGCGTCCGCCTTAATTTGAATCTTCAGAACCTTCGCTGAATCTGTGTGGGCCGCCACAGCTAAGAGAGAGCTGCCGTCGCTGAGCGGCCGCCTTAATTTGAATCTTCAGAACCTTCGCTGAACCGGTGTGGGCCGCCGCAGCTAAGAGAGAGCTGTTGCTGCTGAGTGCCTGCACTTGTGTCAGCTGTGCATCATCGTGATTTGTCCTGTGGGGCCGCCGCAGCTAAGAGAGAGCTGTTGCCGCTGAGTGCCCGCACTTGTGTCACCTGTGCATCATCGTGATTTGTCCTGTGAGCCGCCGCAGCTAAGAGAGAGCTGCTGCCGCTGAGGGCTCGCACCTTGGCTAGCTTTGCATCATCGGGATTTGTCCTGTGAGCCGCCGCAGCTAAGAGAGAGCTGCTGCCGCGGAGTGCTCGCACCTTTGCCAACTCTGCATCATTGTGATTTGTCCTGTGGGCTGCCGCAGCTAAGAGAAAGCTGCTGCCGCTGAGTGCCCACATCTTTGCCCACGTTGCATCATCGTGAGTCGTGTTGTGGGCCGCCGCAGCTAGGAGAGAGCGGCTGCCGCTGTGAGCCCACCACGGAGCTGCACAACAAGAGTCATCGCCACCACCAGCCCGGGCCGCCGCAGCCGCGTGCTGCTGTCGCTGGGAGCCCGCCTGTCCCCGAGTGCCCGAATCATTGTGAGTGCACATTGCGGACCACTGCAGTCGAGAACTGTCGTCGCTGGGAGTCCGCCTGTCACCGTCTCCGCTTCTTCGAGAAGCTACGTGCTGTGTCCCCGTCCAACGGCAGGTATCTGGTGCGCAACGGGTCGCGCACTCAGTCAGTGCCACGTTCCGGTGAAAACGTTATTGCCTTTTTTAAGTTCCTACTGATTTACGTGCATTGTGACTGGTTAAAACGCTTTTGAGAGTCTCGTGCTAAACCGTAGATAAAGATACTATTTTTCTATACCTACTTGAGTTGTGTCCTTTTGTGGTGTCGTTACTGCCTTATTGTGCATGGTCATAAATGCTTCACACACTGCCTCTGAGATAGGCCTAACTGCTCGTGCTACATTACCACAGGGTTGAGCAGGGGTTATCAAAGGGGGTAGCCCACTTGCCCTGACTTGGGAAGAAGGGTCCCTATTTGGACATTGGCGCCAGCCATGGCCAACTAGAGACCCCCATTTCTAACAGGGTCTCTAGTTGGCAGAGGTAGGTAACTTTGTCCAAATAGGGACCCTTGCTTCTAGTCAGGGTAAGGGGGATACACTTCTAAAATAACCCCTGCTCACCCCCTTGGTAGCTTGGCACGAGCAGACAGGCTTATGTCAGAGGCAGTGTGTAAAGCATTTGTGAACACACACAGTAATACAGTGAAAATACTACAAATGGACACCACACCAGTTTAGAAAAATAAGTAATCTAAACCAAAACAAGACCAAACGACAAAAATCCACAATACAGTAATAAAACTATGACTTTCAAATGGTAGCAATAGTTCAGTTCAAAGCAAATTGCAGATGCGACACTTTTCACACAAAGTACCTTGGATGCGTCACGCAAACAACAAAAATGGCCGAAGGGAAGGTGATGCGTCGGTTCCTTACACTCAGGGAAGGGGATGCGTCAGTTCCTTGCTCCGGGGGAGGTGATGCGTCGGTTCCTTAATGCTGCGCACGGGGGTGATGCGTCGGTTCCTTACCGGAAAGGAGGTGATACGTCGGTTTCTTACTGCGTGGGGAGGTGATGCGTCGGTTTCTTACTGCGTCTCCCAACGATGCGACAGACTTGGCACCTCGATGCGACGATCCGGGACGATGCGTGGATTCTTGCAGCCGCACAGCAGGGCTTGCGTCGGAATCAGTGCGGTGATCTCGGACTTAGGAGATCGTTGCACTCGATGCGGCGTGCAGCGATTTCTCAAGCCGCGACAGGCGCTGAGACGGTTTCTTCGGCGATGCATCGGAAACAGGTACGGATGCGTCAAGCTTCTCTGTGTTGCGTTGATTTTCCATCTCCCAGCGAAAGACAGTCTCTAGAGGTCCAAAAGAACAGCAGGCACCTCTTTGCAGGTCAGAACTCCCAGCAAGGAAGTTCAGGGGAGCTGGTGGTGAAGTCTTTGTGTCCCTGAGACTTCAGAACAGGAGGCAAGCTCAGTTTCAAGCCATTAGAGATCTTCCTCAAGCACGGGACACAGCAAACAGCAAAGTGCTTTCTCCTTTCCTTGGCAACAAGTAGCGCCACTGCAGGCCAACCCTAGACAGCAAACAGCACAGGGGCAGTATTCCTCCTCAGCTTCTCCAGCTCTTCTTCTTGATTCCCAGAAGTGATCTAAAGTTCTGGGGCCTGGGCTCCAATATTTATACTACAAAATCCTTTGTTCTCTGGTGGCAGATAAGCCATGTGCTCAGTCAAAACCAGTTCTGTCCTCTCTGGTGCAGCTTCCTGGCAGGCGGTGGCGACAGCATTGTGGAAGGCAGACCAGGGCCATTCAGGTGAAAGGAAATCTCCTCCCCCTACTCTAAATGCAGCCCAGGTCTATTCAGCCCAGCCCTGACTCATCAGACTCTCTGGAGCCACTGCTCCTCCCAGCCCCTGTCATTCCAAAGCCAGACATGCAATACACAAACCTAGCAGAGGCACACTGGATGGCTAAGCAAGAAAATACCTACTTTCTGAAAGTGGTATTTTCAAACACAGAATGTAAAAATCACCCTCACTAAAAGATGCATTTTAACATTCTGTGTTCAGGCATACTAAACATTCTTTTCCTACCTTGTTCCCAGAGGTAGTTGGGCTTATCAGATGTTATAAGCAAACTCCCCATTCTATCCTATGGGAGCAGGGAGCCTTGCAATAGTGAAAAACGAAATTGGCAGTAATTCACTATCAGGGCATGCCACACACATCATGGCATGGCCTACCTTTTACATACATTGCACCCTGCCCACAGGGGTACCTTGGGCCTACCTTAGGGGTGACTAACATGTAAGAAAAGGGAAGGGTAGGGCCTGGCAAGTGGGTGCATTTGCCAAGTCGACATGGCAGTACCAGACTGCACACAGGCTCTGCAATGGCAGGCCGGAGTTACATTTACAGGCTGCTTATGTGGGTGGCACAATCAGTGCTGCAGCCCACTAGCAGCATTTGATTTACAGGCCCTGGGCACGCACACTGCACTGTACTAGGGACTGACTAGTAAATCAAATCAGCCAACCATGGAAACACCAATCCCTTACAACAATTTACAAAGGGAGCACTTGCACTTTGGCACTGAACAGCAGTGGCAAAGTGCCCAAAGCATCTAGACCAGAAAAATGGAGTCCAACACACAGCAAAAACACTGGAGGTCAAGGCAGAAATACAGAGGAAACCCACGCCAATGATGCCAGGTCTAACAGTGAAGTTGGATTTCAAATTGTAAGTCAGAAAATGCCAATTTTAGAAACTTAATAGCAAATGATCTAGCTATGGCCGGCTCTAGGGCGGTGCGACCGGTGCGACTGCACCGGGCGTTGACTTGGGGTGGGGGCGTCATTTTTGAAAATGTATACTATCATTTTAAAAGCACCTGCTGCCGCATTACTGGCCTCCAGCAATTTTCAGACATCAATTAAAATGTCAAGATAACTCCGGTGATTAATCGTCTTCCTGGAAAGAGACCGAAGGTTTGTCTAGTGAAAGTTTTGACTCATCCTAAGGTAGTGCAGAGGATTAAAATGCCTGCTGCTAAGAACGTTACCATGCAGATAACGAAGTGCATATAATGTAAATAAGTCAGTGGGTTACTGCTTCTGTAAGAGAGCTCCTTTTGTTACTTGTCGTTTATAAGTCAAAATCCTAATATAGTACATTGAGGTATTAACTGTCATCCTAGAGCTGCATGCAAACTGCAAGGTATATGTTAGAGCTATATGTTTTTTTGCCCAGTCTTTCATCATCCTAATCTTGTGAAAAGGGTTCATTTGGGTAGAAAACAATTCTTATTGTGAAAGAGAACCCCTAACGATGTTGTTACGTTTCAAATTCAGAATTTGTGCTTTTCCAGAATAAGGACTCAAACTATATTGCCTACCAGTATTGATGACGTCACTCCTACACTACGCCTTGTAGTCCTATCTGATGTAACATTTCCTATACACTGATTTACACACATATGATTGCCTCTGTGCAATGTGTGTGGTGTAAAGTGCTCTGACATCTTACACTGGTATGAGTGGTGATATAAAACTAAATGGCACTTTTAAAGGGTGCTAGTGAGGGAATCCGTGGCAGAGGTGGTCATTAGGGGGGCGCCAACAGACATTGTCGCACAGGGTGCCACCAGCACTAAAGCCGGCCCTGGATCTAGCTGACAGTTTATAATGCTGTTATTTACTTCAACAGACTTAGACCAAACTTCAAGATGTCTTGGTCTACATAATTTATTATCTTAATTCTTTAGACAATTTTTTAAATGTTTAAACCCTTTTGCTTGAATACTAGTTCCCGTTGGTCAGCAACCCCTTGATGTATTATTAACATGACCACAAACTGAGAGGAGGGTTGCTGTGAAAATCTTGACTGGTTGAATATTTGAATTTACTTTGTTGTAAATTATTTTGAAATTCATTTTGATTATTGTGTCAGTTTGTTTGTCAATGTAAAGAAGAAGTGTTGTCCAAATTTGGTTTCAAAAATTTGACAAAGCGATTATTCTTGAAAATGTCTAAAGAATTAAGATAATAAATTATGTAGACCAAGACATCTTGAAGTTTGGTCTAAGTCTGTTGAAGTAAATAACAGCATTATAAACTGTCAGCTAGATCATTTGCTATTTTGTATTTACTGGCCCATTCTAGCTGGGTGAATTAGGGCCAACCCCTCTTTGTGGTCTAAGTTTTAAAAACTTGACATTTTCATACTTTAACTAGTCTGTGCCTCTCCCTGTCACTGAACACACATCTGGGCTGGGTGACAGCTGGGCTTTGGGCATTCCCAGACAGGGAGCGGGTGTGACATTTGCATCCTGATGGCCCATCACCAGGCTAGTGGGCCTTCCTGAGGTAGATTGGGAGGGAGGAGCTTAAATCTGCACCTGAACAGGGCTGTGCCTGTCCTCACAGAGCTGCATATCCCCCTGTAGTGTGTCCGGAGCCAGGCCAGGAAAGGCAGGGACCTTGTGATCGTCAAAGGCCTCTTTGATATTTCCCCCCACTTCAAAGACACATTTGGGTATAAGTACTGGACCCTTACACCAACAAATCAGAACTCTACTGGAACCAAGGATATTCTGTAGAGCTGCTGTGCTGTAGGAGGAGCTGCCTCTTTGCTACTTGCATTGCTGTGGTGGCATGCTGCTTGCTGTGCTGTAAGAGGGACTGCCACTTTGCTACCTGCTCTGCTATGTTGGCCTAATCCCTGCAGCTTCTTGCCTGGGAGTGAAGGGAATTGACCTGTTCTCTACAGCCTTGAACCCAAGATTCTCTAAGGGCTTGTTGGCTCGCCTCCTGTTTTCTGAAGCCTCAGGGACACAAAAGACTTCGAGCAACTCTGCTGGTGCTACTGGACTCTGCAATCTGTGAGTCCTACCCTTGCTTGAGGTGCCCCCTCAAGTCCTGGGCCTCAGAAGTGGGTTCTGCAGCTGTTTTCTGCATAAATTGACGCTGTGACACCTTTGCTCCGATCGGAACCGACACCGTGCCGTCCGACGCCGAGGCAGTGCCAGTTCGACGACAACGTGGGTCTCAACTACGAGGTTCGACAACGACGCAGTGTCAATCCTTCAACACCAACTGTGAGGCTTGACGTCGATGCTGCGCCAATCCTTTACACAGACTGCGAGGCTCAACTCCGACGCATTGACCTAACTGCGGTGATCAGAACCAACACAGTGAAGCCTTCGACGCCGACGCTTACTCAGTACAAGGTATTTTTTTCAGCAGACCCAGTGTGGGTTCTGTATTCAGCCTGCCCTCCATTGCAGTCAGCCTGAACTTTAGATTTGTATCAGACCCTCGCAACCTCAAGTAACCTTTTGAGCGCTAGTGACTTTTAAGCAGTGTTTTTGCAGTAAATCTTTAAAAATTAATATCTCGACTTCTCCTGATTGGATGTTTGTCATTTTGGTCTTGTTTTACTCAGATAAACATTTTCTATTTTTCTAACTGGTGTGGAGTCTTTTTGTGGTGGTTTCACTGTGTTAATGTAAATTTAAGTGTTGCTCAAAAACTTTACACATTGCCTCTTAAATTAAGCCTGACTGCTCTGTGCCAAGCTACCAGAGGGTGAGCACAGGTTATTAGGTTGTGTATCTGACTTACCCTGAATAGGATTGTGACTCCTGCTTGAACAAGGTGTATACTCTGCCAACCAGAAACCTTGATTTCTAACAGTACAGTTCAAGGAACACTAGCATTTAGGGATTGTAAGGATTTTGTTTAGTTCAGTAAAGTATAGCGTTAAGGGGTTCATACTAGGGGTTTTAAAGGGTCATAATTGGGAAGCATTAAGAGGATCTGAGGGTTATTAGGGCACAGTGAGAAAAATGAAAGGATGCATGTAACAAAAACGACTTTTAAAAAACAACATTTTTGGAATTGTCGTAGCTAATAATGGACACAACATTATTACCCAGATAATTTCAACTACTACATTTCTGTACTCAACATTTTAAAAGTTGACTTTATTATAGACAACGGCCCAACCTAGAGCTTTTCTTTTTGTAATTATATGACACAACTAAATACTACACATTCCAAGTGGTTTTTCCCACAGTGCAGAGTGCAAAGAGCAACCTTCTAAAAGCAATAAGAAAAGGAGCAAGCAAGGAGATCAGGGATTGCAGAGTATTACATCAATCTGCAATAAGGCAAGTTAAGGCAAAGTTGGAAAGTAATAAATGGGATGATCCCTTAGAATCCTCTGCTAGTAATGATTCAAAGAAATTAGTGGTTAGTGAGTCAAGGTAGTAAGAACAGTCAAGCCAGCGGAGACTTCTATATTTTGCCATGTGAGTAGGTTTTCCATTTTGGGAATCTTTATTCCCACCCATGAGAAAATTATTAGATTTCTATTAGTAGCGAGGGTGACTCTGTCTGTTCCCTCGAGTTTCCTTTTACACCTGTCGTTTTCATTTTAGCCAAGACAGTGGCAGCAGTCTCTACCTAGAAGACCGGCAAGGCACCTGTATTGGATCAGGTCCCAATTGATCTTTTTAAATCTCACTAAAATATTTGGGTTCCTTACATTAATGCTGTCTCCAATGCAATCTTGGTGGGGGCAGCGATACCCGACTCGTGGAAAGGGCAGAGATGGTTCCTGATTTTTTTAAAGAGGAAGACTGAACATCTTGTCCAATCACCGACCAATTAGCCTCCTCGACAAACTTCAAAAGTCCAGAACCATTACCTTGGGACAGAAAGTGCTGGAAAGGGTCAAGGAATTTAAATATTTGGGGATTCATTTGGCTGACTCTGGATCAATGACACCACAGATCTCAAAAGTTCTCTTTTGCTAACCTATAGAGTGGTAGCCATTCTTAGATTTGCCATAAAGGCTCCCTGGTATCCAATTCTTCCGGCAAGGGAAATTTATAAAACTCAACCAAGGGGCACGGCTCTGTATGGCACAGAGTTATAGGGCCATTGCCCCGCACATTTTCTGGGGACCAGTAAGAACAATTTTATAAGAGCTCGAACAGGTGTGGGGAGAGGCACCCCTTTGGTTCCGCTTGGATTGAACCTCAACCTTTAACCTGTCTCTGCTTTGGCTTCATTAGGGCCGCTGCTCTACTGGGTTCGCATATAAGCTGTCAAGGAACTACAACTTTTTAGAGAGGATCTTGCTGACATCCATAACTTACATAGCTGAACAAGATTGAGTGGTTAGACTACAGTCAAAAAATCATTTTGTGACCTGGGTTTAGCTAACCTCTGGGAAGAGCCTTACTCCATCACGTCTACTGTGGTTACTGAGATTAAATCTAGATATTGGGAGAAAGTAATAGCCCAGATTGAATCATCTAGTACCACAGGCAGCAACACAAACGTTTTTTATTATATAAGAGCATCTATAAGACTAAGTAATTTTTATGTTTTATCCGTCCAGTCCATGCGCGCTCGCTCTATATGCAGTTTAGGTACAGTATTTTACTGATAGACACCTTAACATCAACATGGGTTTCTTTGCAGGCAAGATTCACCTTGTGCCAGTCATGTATGCGTTCCGATGAGACTGAGGAACATCTGTTATTCTTTTACCCAAATTATTCTGGACTAAGAGCCAGGTGGATAGTTCCTTTGCCTTTTGTGGATGTCACCCGCACTAATGCTCTTAGAGTCTGTAAAAGTGATTCCACTAGTGTGGTAGAGACTGCAGTATCCAAATTTCATTTGGTGCATGCTCTATCAGACATAAAGTAAGCATTTGAGCAGCAAGGGGTGCTTCCATTTAAGGGCTTATCCATGTATTTGTTTTAGTGAAATGGGTTGCTTAGCTTATTTGCAATTGTATTTTAATTAGAGAGTGCAGTGTAGTGCATCCTTTGAATCTAATTGATGTTTTACTGTCTGTATCAATCGTATTATTGTAGGATTTTTAACCTGTCTTAACTTACTTTTATACTGATTCTTGCCTAACAGCTGTGGCCTGTGGCTGTGGCCTGGATTGGATATTTGGTCCATAAAGGGGCAATTATGATTAAATCAATTACCCTTTATCAATGAGATCACATTTATGCTGTATAATAAATGTAACGGACAGGCTTCTCTGTAATGATTATGGTATATGTAAGAGATCTATTTCCTCCTACCTTCCTCCGTTGAAATTCCACTCATGGGCACTCTTTTTGAGTATTTTATTCTCTCATTTTCTCTCTGGAGTGACCAAGTGAAAATAATGTATTTATGCTGTTGGTTTTCAAATAAAAATTCAAGCATTTACCTCTTTGTGTGTGATAAGAGTTGATATTGTTATATAAATGCTCTCCCGTATTGATAGAAGCAATATTTCACTCCATTCCTCAGAGTAGAGGAGGTTGTTATGGATAAATGAAAAGTACGATAAGTTAATTGGTTTAGCTTTTCCCCTTTTTGCTGGTCTCTCCGATTGGACCATTGTTGTTACGTATCGCAAGACGAACTAATCAGCAGTCCCTTGTTACCAAAGTCTTCATGGAATTTCTAAAAGTAGCCCTATCCCCATCCTCCTCAATTCAGTATCTGGATCTCTGCCGTCCAATCGCTGGAAAACAGGCAATGCATTTTCCGCTGTCTGGGGAAGCAGTCCTCATCATTCATCCTGTTCCAAGCTAAACCAAGGGCATTCAAAATGGATCCCACTTCCTTCAGCGCACAAACACACATACACACACACACACTATCACTCTCTCCCTTCCCCCCCCCCCTCTCTCTCAAGCTGTACATGTGAGGAGGTAGCACCTTCGGTTTTGCCTTAAACTCTCCCATGCATCATGCTTGGGTGTGCATGTGTGAGTGACACTTTTAATACTTACCCTTCTGACCATTTATCTATTCAAACACCAACGCACTTTTTTGAAATTTTTATAAACATTTTTGCACCAAATTGTTAGCTTCTCTGCTTAGATCATATGGGTTTAGCATTGTAGACAAGCATTTCTATATATTCAACTACTTGACAATCCATTAGTATGTTGACTTGTGAACTATATTTTAACTGCAGCATTCAAATATAGGAAATCTTTAGATGTATTTGATGGTCATGTGTGAATCTAAAAGTATTTTCCATTTTATTCATTTATTTTCTCTCATTGTTATTGTTATGTTTTATGGTTACATGCTGTAACCGAATAAACCGTTTCTGAAGTGAATTGACCTGAACTGAGTGTGTAAGTGTTTGTGCATATACATGTGTGTGGATGTTAAAGGCAGAGAGACAGAGAAATAAAGATATCGAAATGGAAATTGAAGATGGAAAGAGAGACAGACAGTGAGAGAGGGGAGAAAAAGAAATTGCCCAATATGAGTCAAGAGTCAGTTTTCCATTGCTCAGGGTAAGAGAACTCTTGGCCTGAGCTCTGCAATTAGCTGATCACTGCTCTCATTTATTTTCCCCTAATCTCAGTGGCTGATTCTTACACAGGCTCAGCCAATTACAAGAGGCAGTGAGGAGCTGGGTGGAACTGTGAGTGCATTTGCTGTTTAATGCTGCCTATGCATGCACCTGCCACGTAAGCTGCCTTCCCCATAAACATGCACCTGGTCTGTCCCTTTTCCCCTGCCCGCTTGCCTTCTTGGGTGCTGGTGCTCTTTCTTATCGAGATCACATTTGTAGTCAATGTCAATCCATTTTATTTAATACAATCTCTTATTTAAACTCAATGATCCGTGTAAACATTTACAACAGAATGAAATACAGTAAGGAACATCATGCATCATTACATAATTAGTACCACGTATAGAAGTAAAATCAGGTGAAAGCCTTTTTCTTAATTACATCATTTAGAAGCAAATTTACTGGTATGCTCACTTGGACCAATGATAAATTGAAAATATACCCGAACACTTTTTATGCCATTATAGTAGCAGCAGTCCTGGAAAGGTGCATTAAATGGTTTCGCCATACTGTTAGGAAAGCTGGACATAATATGTGGATAAAGTGGATAAAATTGCAGAGTGGTCTAGACAAACAATTGCACATTTTCTTGTTCTGACTCATACCCCAGTGATGACTTCCAAGGTCATTGAGGTAAAGCATAAATAAAGAAGGGATACCTCATATACTTCATAGGGTGTCCATAAACGGGCTTTCTAGAATCATGACCATATATAGGCACAATCCAAACTGCCCTTATATAGGCATACAATCCCAGACCTTATTTAGGCATAAACCATGTATACCAAATACAGGCATGGCTTCCGACATCCGTCCACCCTAGCGTCTCAACGAGTCCATGAAAAAACAGACCCTCAGGCTGCGGGAGTTTCACTTGCCCAGGACTATTGATTTCTTCAAGGACTCATACATTCTGCATGAACCTCTATTCCTTAAGGGATTCATTCATGACGTCTTTCGCTACCCAACTCACGTCAATGCTAACATTTTCAGGTATAAATATACCTTCCCAAACCCCTGTAAATCAGAGGAGACCTCGACTTCAGAGGAGCCTGATTCCCGGCCGGACGCACTGAGAAGACACTGTCATTCCTGCACGCAGAGAGTCCAGCTTCCAGTGATCTAACTTCCCTTGCGGGGTGTTGGAGTTCGAGTCCGGAAAAGAGATTCCTACCTCTCTCATTCTTCATGTATGGAGCAGACTAGAATCTAGAGGGACTCTTGGCATACTAGACTCTTGGCATGCTAGGCGTAACTTACTCTTAGTATACTCTAGTCAGGAATACAGCACCTACTTCTACTTCTTCCTACACCTAGGACAGGTTAGGTACACTGGGTAGAACTAGGATAGAAACGCATCGTATGAGTACTCGCATTTTTAGGCTGTGTCATTTTATGTAAATGCATATATGCTGAAAAGATAATGCTAACGCAGTATTATTTATTTCTACTGCTCACCCTGTACATTATTTATCTCGCATACTGTCTTGTGATCGTAACAGCACATCTAACTTACAACAGAAACAAGACTGTTCAATAAACCTTTTTATTGAAACGCCCGTCTGTTATTTCTGTGTAACTTTGAGGACGTAACTGAATCCTGCACAACTGAGCTGAGTGAAATAGTTATCTATTGTTTCTACGACTCTGGGACACATCCTGATTCTGTAAGGGAAACACAGTGGTCATGTTTTGCGGCTGCCAGAAACTAATCCCTTCTTGTCGTCAAGAAGTTTCTAGTGGCCTCTGAGCTAGCTGGCACAAGTAATTAAGTTTAATATACTCGATAGGGACATACCGACCTCAGTCCTATGTCAAACCTATAGGATATATTATTACAATGCGCAGAGCCTATAAGGGAAATAGGAGCTACACTACATGGCGCCCAACGTTTGGTAAGGCAGTAATTCAACGTTAGATACTGAGTAACTCAGCTGTGCATATATTCTTTTCTCTCTCAGAGACCCCTACCCATATACTCCAAAAGACGTCTGGAGTGGGCAGGGATAGTATCCGCCACGGCTACATAGGGCAGTACCCTATATATTAGCTGTTTGGTTTGCTCAACATTGAAGGATACAGTGTTCCACAATATTGTGCACCTTATCTTTGTTTCCTTGAAATTTGTTTTACATATTTTCAAGCAGAAAAATGTCAGGCACTGACAATGACGCCGGAAACGGTGTAGCTGCGGCTGAACCAGCCCAAGCAGCATTTTTTAACAACACCGGTTTAAACGAAACCGAGGAGGGTGTCATAGACATCGCTCCAAATTTAGAAGAGCCATTACTCTAAAACTTATAAAACATGGCCTACCACCGAGAGGAGGTAGAGCAGTTTTCGTGATTGAGGCACATGAATCCTTTCAGACAGAGGTATTCTATTCATGGGTAATTCTTCCTGAATCCAATCCAGTAACACACTTGTTTCACTTCTACAAAGAAGATGAACCACCAAAGGAATACATTCCTTTCGAGGATATCGAGATTCCATTAACATACCAGGAGCATCAGCTCTGGTTTAAAGGCGCCCTAAAACATAACAAAAATATAACCAGGCTCGGTCCACTAGGTAGACCAGGAGCGACATGGCCTATTCTAGCCGGCTACACACCTCATCCAGACATCGAAATAATGTCAGACGAGGAAATACTTAATCAACTCACAGAGTTAATAAAAATCTACAGACAATTGGTTCAATATGTCATGCGGACTTTCACAGTCCAACAACCATTAACAATTCCAAATCAATCCCCTCAACAGGGGACCAATCTAAAAATTACACCACAGACTCTATACGCAGTCATGGGTAAAATGCCCACTAAGCGGGAGCAAATTCCATTTTGGATAGCTCAAAAAATTACTCAAATCGAAGCAGTATTTCCAAATACTAGCCCGCATGAGAAACACAGAATCCTAACCATTAGTTTACCAATGGGGATCACACCACAACTGGAAGATTGCACCACTTGGGGCTCAGTCTTTGCTGCCATCTACACTAAAACACACGGCATTCCGTCAATAGCGGTAATACCAGATGTCCTAAAACAAATTCAAAACGAATATGGGGCAGAGCCTGCTTTAAATTTAGGTATGAAATTACTGAAAAATTTCGACCAGGTCTCAACAATAATATTATCAAATATTAAAGGGGAGGCAGCAGCAGTGGCGATCCGACAAAAATTAAGGGAATTTGATGTTACAGAACATCAAACAGAGCTACCCAGAATTATAGAGCAATCCTATGCAGAATTAGGCAGAGATAGTTTGGGTGGGAGACCAGCTAAACCAAAACTATCTGAAAGTCCTGAGAAGGACTCAATTAAACAAACTCCTACATCTTCTAAAAAGAAGTGGGAGTCTACTAAACAAAATTCAAATGAGAAAAGATCTCAATCCCGAGGTAGGTCTCCTCAAAAGGAGCCCTCTGAAAGGAGGTACAACCTCAGGAATAGGGATAATTTGAGAAAACCTGATAGGTATCAAGATAATGATACACGTTCCTCTCGTCCCTTTCAGGTCTCATCACAGACTTCGGAAAGAAGAGGACGAACAGAACATAGAGAAGAACGCGTGAAATCGAAAGACGACAAGCACGCAACAAAAATTAAAGCTAAACCTCAATTCTCCAAAAAGAAAGTAGCAGGTCTAAAAATAAGACATGCCGAGAATTCTGAGAACGCAGCTCAGGAACGGAGAATGGGCTCAGACAATGCTGGACAGTGCAGCAGAAGTCACAATAGCTCGCCAGAACCTGATGGAACTTCTGGAGATAGTGGACTTGAATGAGTACATTACAGTAGAGACTGTAGATACCAGGGTTAGTACTCCACAAAGGTTATATGAAATAACACTCCGGATGGAGGGAGACAAACCTAGACAGGTTAAAGCACTTTTTTGGGAAAAACTATCAAATGGTTATGACATACTTCTAGCAGAAAAGGACTGGCCACCACAATTTGTCAGGGAGTGCCCACACGGCGAGGATATTATTATGCCTGCCTTCTCCAATCACATACCAATTCACTTAAAATATACATATGCCAGAAAATGGGCAGTGGCCCAGGCTCCAGCATTATATAAAAATCATGTAGGATGGGATGAGGACTCACCTCACCATAAAATAAATCTGAAACATGAACCTACTGCTCAGAGGCAGTATCCTATTAAGCAAGAAGCTAAAAAACAGGTCAGGGAGATTTTAAATCAACTTGAATACCAAGGGGTGATTGAAACATGCACCTCATCCATGAACAATCCTTTGTTTCCTGTCTCCAAACCAGACAATACATATCGTCTAGTTTTGGACTACAGACATTTAAACACTTGTTCTAAGACTTTTGCAGTGCAAAATGCACACAGCACAGCATTAATGAATAACATTGTGCGTAAAAAATACAAAACCACATTAGACATCTCAAATGGTTTCTTTTGTCAAAATATAGCACCTGAAAGCAGGTACTTAACGGCATTCTCCATAATGGGGACCCAGCGTCACTTTTGTCGACTCCCACAAGGGTTCAAGAACAGCCCAGGTTTATTCTCAGCGAGAGTAACGGAGTTACTACAAATTTATGACAACGAGGCATTGTCCTAGAGGCATTGTCCTATGTCGATGACATCTATCTGACAGACGATGACTTGGAAAAACACTTGAACAGGGTGAGCACCATTATATTGGGATTCGCCTCTGAGGGCTATAAATTCAACTTTAAAAAGTCCCGAATTGCCCATCTCAATGTCCTATTTTTGGGATATGAGCTTTCAAGTGAAGGCAAGAGCTTGGCAGCTAACTTTCTAGAGAAATGTGCGCTGCTCCAACCTCCAAAAACGCTAAAAAATTTACAATCAATACTGGGATTCCTAAATTTTGGCAGAACATACATTCTAAACTACGCAGAAAGGGTTAAACCTCTCTACGCACTAATCAAACCTGATTTTACACAATAAAAACTGGACACAGGAACACACAGAAATTTTGCGTTCACTCCAGGCTAACATGTTAGCAACAAATCACTTACAAACACGCGTAAGTCAAAGAAATTTGGTGATTCGAATAATTTCGGGTCAATGTGGATTCACTTACTTAACCTTTAATGAGGGTGAGAAAGTACCAATTGCATACAAATCACATTTGTACACACAAGCGGAAATGCGTTTCAGTTCAACTGAAAAAATTCTGACAGCAGTTCAAACAGCTGTAGCAAAAGAAAGAGCCTTAGCCCAAGGGAAACGCATAATTGTCGTTACCCCAGTACCGGCTTTAGAAGCAGTCACAAAAGCGAGCATTCCAAATGCTAAAGCTTTACATCCGAGATGGATACAGTGGGTTAATTCTCTTGCTGCAACTGATGTTGAATATGTTTTTGATCCAGATTTAAAAACACAGGCATTTCTCCAATATGAACAAGAATGTCCTCTGCCCACTGAGATTCTGCCTCTCGATCAGTATGAATTCGTAATTTACACTGACGGATCCGCACAGCCCGCAACAGGGAGTAAGCAAGCTTACAGTGCAGCGTGTGCAATCGTTAAAGGTCGCATGCGAAATGGCATCTTCAGACCTATGGTCACAAAAACTCAGTCACTAGGTGATCGTACAGCTCAGCGAGCTGAACTACAGGCATTCAAACTGGCACTTGAGAGTACGGATCAAGAATTCCTCACACTGATAGTGTGCGATTCCTATTACTGTGTTCAGTCGTATAATGATTATATACGAACCTGGCTTGAAAATGGTTTTAAAGATGCGAAAGGTGGCACAATAAAGCACAAACTGCTTTGGGAACAAGTAGTTCAGTTGAAAAACGAACTACCAAAGGCTCACGTGATTCACACACTGAGTCATCAGCGTGATGGCGTTCACGTTGCAGGGAATTCATTGGCTGACGAAGCCGCGAAGGGGGCTGTTCAGACGGCTTCCGTAGCTGCGATCACTCGTTCAAAAACAAAAATAGACGGTGAGATAATGTTAGCTGTCAATGCTTCAAGCAAAGGCAGCAGTGCAGCGTTACCAAAAAAGTTTCCACTCAAGTACTCTTATGTAATTGATGCGAATAACGTTCCTTTTGCTCGAATCCCTGGAGTGGGGGATAGGGTAATTCCAAACATGGAACGAAGAGCAGCCTTGATTTATGAAACACATTTGGGGGAGGGTCTGTCACATCAAGGGATCTCAAAAACAATTTTGAAGTTAAAAGAGATGTACTGGTGGCCTGGAATGAATACACACATTCACATATTCATCAACAACTGCTTAGACTGTAAATTACAGCGAGAAAGCCACCAGACACCATGCAGCGAATGCGGCAGCCCAGTGCAGACACCACTGTTAGACAGCATTAGGCTATCTACTCGCCAGCGTCCTACTGGACAAAGGCATTCCCGCAAATACTGAATCTAGGTTCCTATGGTTATGGCCTCAGCGCTCGGCTGACTCTCGAACTGTTATAAAAGATTTGCGAGTCTTTATCGGCACATACGCAATAGGCACGTTTCATTCTGACCAGGGTCCTGCGTTTAGCTCTAGGGCTTACAAAGAGGCCATGGCCAGTCTGGGCGTTGCATTGCGGTACTCCTCTCCATTCCATCCTGAGGAAATTCTGTTGTGGAAAGGAAAAACCGGGACATAAAGCAGTCTATAACAGCTAGGGTATTAGGCTCGGGTGATGGGTGGGTCAAACACCTCATTAGCGTTCAGCGCGCTATCAATAATTTGCCAAGAAGTTCTCTAGGGGGGGTCACTCCATATGAGGTCCTATTTGGGACAAGAATGTGGGTTCCAGACTTAGAAAACATAGGCACAGTGGTGGACAAAAAAGAATTTGATATCAAAGATCGTTTGGCTGTTTTACAGGAACTTAACAAGTTAAGAACGAAACAAAGCAACGTATCCTTACAGCCAACCACCACTGGGGAAAAATCGGCGGGGATCTAGTCAGAGAAAAAATCGCGGACAAGAAGGAATTTGGACCTTCTTACAGACAACCGGTACCTGTTCTAGCAGTTCAAGGAACAAGAACAGTACTTCTGCCGCCCCTTGCTGGAAGAAAGGAGAAAAGATTTGTGTCAATCGACCTGATCAAACCACAGTATGTGGCCAATACTAAGCAGTAGGCCTCGTGGACTCCGACCTAGTAGCAGACGCACTCCTCTCGCTACTATTCAAGAGGTTCAGACTGAAAGACTGATCACGATCGAGAATTCAGCTGTAACAAATGAAGGACTATGCAACCAAGCAATGGAACTCATCCCTCTTGACAACCAAATAACAGTTCGTCCAAATACACCTGTCTACACCAACGTGACTCGTGAAGAACTGGTTCCTGTGATTTCAACGAATCCTGATGCAATTCCAACAATTGACAGAACTGCTTCTGGCTATTTCATTGACTTTGATACGTTCTCAGAGGATCCAAGTGAACCTGAAACGACGCCAGCATCATCAAAACTCAAGCAGCAAGTACAAGACTTTATTCACTTTCTGAAAAAGACTTATCTGGTTTCTCCATGGATTGAACTCTGGATTACATCTGGACTTTTTGTTTTCCTGCTCTGGCTAGCTTTGGTAACAACAGTAAGCATGCTTATAAGTGGAAAATACATCCATGTGAACAGTGAAGGAAAAGACGTAAATGTACTTTTGAAACCACATAAATCTTCCCATCGTGAAGCAAGAGACTTGTCATCAGTGAACATCACAGCTGTTCCTATACAGGATGGTATAGTGTGGGACAAAACAGATTATGAAATCTTCGGTCCAAGTGAACAATTGAACATTCCACATTTATTTAAAATTTCACTAAGTGATTTAATTACGTCCAGTACCTATTCAGATGATTGGGACTTAGAGACTGTTCAAGATATAATGTTTGATCTAGAAAAATCTGCTGCATTTTCTAAAAATGAATTTTTAGAAGGTTCATCTGATTATGAAGAACTGTATTGTTATAACCACTATGGTCATCATTATTTGCACAAAACTGCATATCCAAGAAATGTGTTTATGTTTAATCAATGGGAACATTGTCCTACACCACCACAAGGTAGTTCGAAAACTTTTGCTAGTAAATTTCCATATTTTTCAGGTTACAATACATCTGACCCAGAAACATTTTACTACAGAAATGTAAACAGGACTGAAAATTATGTTAACAAATACCAAACAGATTTACTCTGAAGCATTTATTGCCCAACTGTCTACACAGGGTTTCGACTTATGGAAAGACACAATTGAGACAAAAACTGTCTGGGGTAGTAAAGATTGGCAAGTACAGGGTATAGAAGCTTTATTTAGAGCCTGTATCATCCCTGAACAAATACTGTTTTTGAATGACACCGTCCAACAAACATCTTGTCTTGGATTAGCCAAGATCAAAGAGATGAAAACACCTTCTGTGCCAACACCTGCCAGTGATAATAATACAAAGGCAGTGGTGACAGTTGACAATATACTACAACTCAACAGAACTCATCCTAATTGGAAAAAATGGTTGATCTGGCCCACAGACACAAACAACTGTTAGGAAAGGTTCTTGAACAAAACTCAGGGCTTTACTATTCATAGGCCAGACCCAAGATATGTCCAAAGACAACATCCGGGGGTAGTTACAACATACAGTGTAGGTAAATTATGCCTCGATTGGCTGCATAAATCTACGCTACAGGATGTGAAGCAACACTTAACCTTACTTGCACATGACGCAGATCTAAGGGAATTCTTGCTTGGACCAAGAAAACCGCGTCAAAAACGTTTCATATATGCCGGCATCTATGCTGCTTATAACGAAGCATGGAAAGTGTCACAGATAGAGGCTGCAGAACGAATACGTGAACTTGATCTTATTAATTTAGAGAAAACACTCTCTGTAGTCGACAATGGGTTAACAACTTTGTCCTCCAGAATTTATTAATTGGATGGCATTGTATCCTCTGCTATCGACATTCTAGAACAAGATTTGGCTATGTTACAACAAGGTCAATCTCAATTACGTTCTATAGTGTTATTGACATGGACGCTGCAATCATTGCGAGCGGGCTATGTGCCTTGGCGTTTCATCAACACGTCGTCTCTGTTTGCAGAATACAATCTAACTGATAAACAGATCGAATTGGCACAAAGAGGAGCGAGGTATACAGTGCTGAGCATTGAAAAAATGGAGAAATTACCATTTACAGTGGCAGAAAAACCAGCTACAGAATGGGTTATTCATGGCAAAATAACGTTACCTGTGACAACTTTTCAGTTTCTGTATTGCCTCAGACAGATACAAGCAGGCAAATATGAAAGGTTGGGTAAGGAATACATTAAGATATTTTGGGATTTACCGTATACACATAGATGTTGGAGTGGGGATCGTGAAGTGTTTCTTAGCGGTACTAACTGTAAACATGCACTGATCGGTTCACTCATATGTCAGGACATTATTTTAAACGGAGCTTGTAATGGTTCTGTGGTAAACCTGTCTTGCCATCAGCACGGTTCTCCAGCTGCTGTGATTAATCCTACGTTTGGACAAATTCGAATGGGAGTTACCTCATGTTGAATGATCAGAGCTGCTGTGGAATGTTGCCAGGCATCCCATATCTAGTAACGGTCAACTCCAGGGTCACTTGCTGTATGCAAGTATTGTTTCCCCCAATAGACACAGTCAGGGAGTCACCTTTATGGCCTTCGCTGAGCGTCTCTTTTATAAGATTTGATACTTTGAGCAGAATGGAAGCCATGCTTTTACAGCAAACAGTGCCTTTGACCTCGGCCAAAGAAACCTATGATCTACAAGTTGCAAGGACTTCGGCTGAGATACAGACTTTAATACGTACAAACTGCCCTATACATTTCGTAGAAATGATATCACGTATCTTTAACATGTCAGATACAACAGGAATTGTACATGTATTTAAGAGCATTTGCACCGGTCTCTTAGCACTGTTCCAGGCAATACTTGGAATCATTCCGAACTTTGCACATTCGGTGTTTGGTGGCATACCATTAATTCTCGCACTTGTTGCTGGAATTTTATTCATCTGTCTGCTATTGCGCTATGGCCAGCCTCTTCGCCGAAATCACACTGAGCGAAATGGAGAAAGCTCTCCTTGAAAGAAAGTGCCGTGAGCGAATAGTACAGCTATTAGGCATGACTCGTCTACGGGACCTTAATACCACGTGGTTCCTGTCATTCCGACCAATCTGGCATGATTGCATCTTACCTGTTCTACGATGCCTGCTATGCGGTGAAGAATGCGTGTTGGACACTTTTCTAACATATCCATCAGCTGCGCCAAAGGATGTCGATGCTTTGCTGGACCCGATAACGGCCCATGCTCTGTGTTGTCCCCAGAGGCTTCCAATCCTGATGTCAGCATTCATTGAGATCTCACAGTCGCCTCCTGCTGAGGTACGAGAAACAACTCCAGGCACACAGGTAACAACGAACGCGAACATTGCTGAGAGCGATGTTTCCCATCTTTGTGCGGTCAATCTTTTACACGAGGTGTTCCAACTTACACCAACGACAGTGGATGATGTTTTGTCTATTGAAATAGATGATCTAATGTTTACACCCGACCCGTAAAACTGACTCTGATTCGGCATACTCTGTTCCAGTACAACAGCAACAATTTGGCCTTCATTTTTCAAAACCTTGGAACTTTACCAAATCTGAACTTTTGTCCCATTTTTTTAACACAAATGGCACTTCCACTCTGCTTAAAGTAGAACTAGCCTTATAATACAGACGTGGCAGTACTTCCAGGGACACTTAGTCATCTTGTGTGTCTAAATCTATTCATTTAAATTTCATGATAGGAAATGATTTTGATTTTGAAACAAACTTATCATTCATTCTCGTCATATGTAAATATTGCTTTTATATTTCGTTCCAAATGCATTTATTTCATACTTTATGCTGGAAATGAAAAAGCATTGCTTAATGATGTACAGAAACCTTTGCATTTTAATGTATCTTTTAAGGCTTTTAGGATATGTTTTAATATGCGGGACTCCATTTTAATGTTTAGCATTTTAAATGTTTAGCATTTTAGTATTGTTGTATGCACAAAAGAGGAGTGGGTGTTGTATACTTCATAGGGTGTCCATAAACGGGCTTTCTAGAATCATGACCATATATAGGCACAATCCAACCTGCCCTTATATAGGCATACAATCCCAGACCTTATTTAGGCATAAACCATGTATACCAAATACAGGCATGGCTTCCGACATCCGTCCACCCTAGCGTCTCAACGAGTCCATGAAAAAACAGACCCTCAGGCTGCGGGAGTTTCCCTTGCCCAGGACTATTGATTTCTTCAAGGACTCATACATTATGCATGAACCTCTATTCCTTAAGGGATTCATTCATGACGTCTTTCGCTACCCAACTCACGTCAATGCTAACATTTTCAGGTATAAATATACCTTCCCAAACCCCTGTAAATCAGAGGAGACCTCGACTTCAGAGGAGCCTGATTCCCAGCCTGACGCACTGAGAAGACACTGTCATTCCTGCACGCAGAGAGTCCAGCTTCCAGTGATCTAACTTCCCTTGCGGGGTGTTGGAGTTCGAGTCCGGAAAAGAGATTCCTACCTCTCTCATTCTTCAGGTATGGAGCAGACTAGAACCTAGAGGGACTCTTGGCATACTAGACTCTTGGCATGCTAGGCGTAACTTACTCTTAGTATACTCTAGTCAGGAATACAGCACCTACTTCTACTTCTTCCTACACCTAAGACAGGTTAGGTACACTGGGTAGAACTAGGATAGAAACGCATCGTATGAGTACTCGCATTTTTAGGCTGTGTCATTTTATGTAAATGCATATATGCTGAAAAGATAATGCTAACGCAGTATTATTTATTTCTACTGCTCACCCTGTACATTATTTATCTCGCATACTGTCTTGTGATCGTAACAGCACATCTAACTTACAACAGAAACAAGACTGTTCAATAAACCTTTTTATTGAAACGCCCGTCTGTTATTTCTGTGTAACTTTGAGGCGTAACTGAATCCTGCACAACTGAGCTGAGTGAAATAGTTATCTATTGTTTCTACGACTCTGGGACACATCCTGATTCTGTAAGGGAAACACAGTGGTCATGTTTTGCGGCTGCCAGAAACTAATCCCTTCTTGTCGTCAAGAAGTTTCTAGTGGCCTCTGAGCTAGCTGGCACAAGTAATTAAGTTTAATATACTCGATAGGGACATACCGACCTCAGTCCTATGTCAAACCTATAGGATATATTATTCCAATGCGCAGAGCCTATAAGGGAAATAGGAGCTACACTACAGGCACAGCCCTCTGTTACTCTCCTCCTGATCTTAAATGAATTAGAACATTTACCAAACGAGCCATAGTGAACTGATTCAGTGCTACTGGCATGGAGTGGCACCATAAAATAGACAATTGCAGGGTCCACGCTCAATGACATCTTGTGCCACAGTTTAGAGTGAATAACTTTATGGAAGGCACAACAGGACAGATCCATAGCGTTGGCCACTCTCTACTTAGAGGTCAACAAATAAAGATTCAAACACTGCTCTGTGGTACCCAACGTCTGATGGAAACCATATTGTACCTCGGAAACAATGGCATTATCTTGGGTACAAGATTCCAGATTAGCAAGAAGGACCCTCCCCACCACTTTCACCATAGAGATTAGGAGTGAGACGAGTTTATAAAAGGCTGGATCTGCTTTATCCCCCTTTTAAATATTGGTACAATCACCGAATGACTCCAAGACCTCAGTGGTTTCATCTCTGCTGCTGCCCTAATTGCATTTGTAACAAATGGGGCCCACAAATCAATATTGTCTTTAAACAGATCAACCGGGTTCTTATCTGAGCCCGGACCAGCTGTTCTAACTTCCTTAACATCAAAAGAAATGCTTTCAATCAATCAAAGGCTTGTAAAGTGCGGCTACTCACCGTTGAGGATCTCAAGCCGCTGGGGGAGTGGGGCTGCTGGTAGGACTGGGAGGAGGATCATTCAAAGAGTCAGGTCCTGAGGTCCTTCCTGAATTGGGTCAACAACGCTGATTGCCTCAGGGGCAGGTTCCAGGTCTTGGAGGCGAGGTAGGAGAACAATCTTCCTCCGGTTCTGGTCTTGTGAATCCTGGGGATGGAGGCAAGGGCGAGTTGTGAGAATTGGAGTTGTCTGGCGGGTATGTGATATGTGAGGCGGTGGTTCAAGTACGCTGTTACTTCGTCGTATAGAGCTTTGTAGGTGTGAGTGAGGAGCTTGAAAGTGACTCTCTTGTTGATTGGGAGCCAGTGGAGTTGTTGGAGGTGTTGCGTGATATGCCTTTATTCTCTGAACCATCATTAGTATAGCTAATTGGATTTAGAGGCTATGTGTCCTGAATAATGGAAAATGTTTATATATAACCCCATACTAGAGATTTTAGCTGATGGTATTAAATTGTCATAAGCATTAAAAATGGAATTACAAAGTATTTCATATTTGTAAAAATCAGAGTGAGGAAAGTGAAAATTATGTGTTAAGTCAGTAAAGGATAAGAACATATTACCTTGACAAATATCATTAATGTAGAAAATTCCAGCCTCACTCCATGAGGTTCAAAAACATATATGCTTGTTAAGTTTCAAATGAGGTTTACACCAAAGGAAATTTTCTTTTTTTTGTTTTAGTATTTTTATTGATTTTCCAAATACAAGTTATACAACAGTGCCGGCATAAAGCAGTACATCAGATATTCTTGAGCAGAGTGATACATAGGGCCTTATTACGATGAGACCTGGAAAGCCTCCGACCATAGGTCGGAGGCTTTCCGGGCCTCATTGCGGGTTCAGTTTTGACTGCCACATTATGATGCAGGTGGTCAAAAGTGAAACCGGCCGGTCATTCCGGCTGGATTCCGATGGGCTCAAGGAGCCCGTCAGCCAGTCGGAGACCGGCAAGTAATCCCTATGGACGGCGTTTCCGCTGTAGGGATTACGATGTCGGTTTCCCACAGGCTTTCCAGGTCAGGTGTAACGGCATGGAAAGCCTGTCGGAAAGCAACATTGGGGGCCCCTAGCAGGGCCTGCCTCACCCTGCGGCTTCCGGTTGGGGTTCGAGGGGGCACCTATGATGCCCCCCTGCTAATCCCTGCACAGTGTGGCAGACACCCTCAGGCCACGTGGTGCAGGGATGAACAGAAACTCACATTTGTCTATGGGAGCTTGTGCTATGGCCGGTTTACGGCCACAGCACAAGCTCCCATAGACAAATGGGAGTATGCGACTGCACCATGTGTGGTCGCATTGTGATTGTAGTGTTGGGACTGCCGACCAGAGGTCGGTCAGTCCCTAGCCCGCAATGGTGTCGTTCGGAGGCAACTCCGACCGACATCGTAATCGAGCCCATAATGTCACATATATCTTATTACATTTTCATCCATTAGCATTTTGTATTTCACTACCGCAGGGCCTCAACTTCGTTCACTTCCAGGAGTATTGATTAATTCACAGCCGGTGCCAACAACAGATAGGGTGTAACCAGTGCCAAGACATCTTTAGGCCTAGATGCCGCAGGCAGATCCTCTGGATATATGTCTAATTGATCCCTACAATACGCCACATCCAGTGGACATTGATCAAATGTGGAAGCTGCTTTTTTCCCCAGGACATTGCCACCCATCTTTTGGCCAACAATGTAGTGATCTCCACTAGCTTGTGATTGGATGGCTGCAGGGTCTTAACAAGACCCAGGAGGCATATGTGTGGAGTTCATTCTAACCTCTCCATTACCATATCCATCAGAGCTTGGACCACATGTGTCCAAAATCGATTATATCAGTACACATGACCACGCTAGGTGTATAAAGTCTGCATCAGTTTCCCCGCATCGGACACACTGGGGACTGGTTCGGAGCCCACACCTGTGTAGTTGAAGAGGAGTGTAATATATCTGCTGCAAGTACTTAAAGTGTATTATTCTTAGGTTACAGTTGACTGTGAGTCTACCAAACCCCCAGTCCTCCTGTGAGATCGGCATATCACACACTGCATTCCACTAGTCTGGGGTGTAGTCAAGCTAACCAGCAAGTCCCTCTAGGAGGCATTATACAACCTTGTTATGAGGCCTTTATATGAGCTGCTAGTCCGCTTTGCCTGCAAAGCCACTAATGATGCCGGTGCTTCCGGGAATTGAGAATATATAGGGCTTTCATAGCTTTCCTAAGTCGAAGGTATGTAAACACCACTAGCGGGTTGCGACTTTGTGTTATAGAAAAGGCTTCTAGTGACACAAACTGCCCCTCTGGGTAGACATCCCCTTGTGTTGCTAGCCCTTCCCTAGTTACAATAGATAGTGCTTTATGTTCCTTAGTGACTGAAATTGGGGAGAGGATGTAGCCTTACGCCTAGAGCGGTCGACCTCGAAGCTGGGGAACCCAGTTTGAGTCTCCGCAACGACGCTCAACATCCTGTGATTCTGGGCAAATCACTTAATCTCCTTGTGCCTAACAAAAATGAATATGTCCATCTGTAATAAAACTGGTGCTCATGTAAAGCGCTCTGATACCTGATATCTTCGGGTCTAGTTCGCACTATATAAAACGCAAATTTTTTTTAAAAAAAATTTAAATGGCCGGGTGGCACAGCAGAGGTAGCACTGGTGCATACATTGGGGTCTTATCCTCTCTAACACTCAGTTTATACCAGGCTCTCGAGGTGCTGCATATAGTTTTAATTTCTAGTTGTGTGATCTCTGCGTACTCATATGGTAGGATGGCAGTAAGAGGCATTGGGTGTGCATCATCACATTCTATCGCTAGGTGTGGCAGATATTGAGTGGGAAAATACAAATAATGTGCAAATTGTGCCTGTGCACATAAGTAATACAGGTACATATCCGGGGCTCCAATCCCACCTTGGTTGTAAGGTTTAGTGAGCATTACTCCAGCTGCATCTGGGCTGTCTTCCCAGCCAGGCCAATGATATCATGCAGGTTCGAAGGGTGTTAAAAATGCATTTGTTAAAAAGATAGGAATGTTGATAGATATATACAGAAACCAGGGCAATATATCAATTTTCATAACTGCTACCCTGTCTGCCAATGGCAGAGCTAGTTTTATCCATCGACCTACCTTTTCGTCCAGTTTTGTGACCGCTCACCTATACTTTTGCCTAACCACTATTTCCGGGTCCCTGTGTACTCATACCCCCAGATACTTGACAGGTTCCGTACTCCACTAGAGCGGAAAATCAAGAGTGTGAGATTGAGTTGATTGTGTTAGAGGGAATATGGTTGATTTGTCCCAATTTATACTCAAGCCCGAATACCATTCATATATAATGTATTTGCGTATGAGGGGTGCCAGTTACACATTAGGGTTACGGACGTACTACACCATTTCATCAGCATAGAGTGAGATGGAGAATGGGCATTGGCAGAATTGTAGTGCAGCTTCTGCGTGTCTATCTGACTTATCACACACGCCAATTGTTCTAATGCAAGAGCAAACAAGATTGGTGACAGTGGGCAGCCCTACCTCGTCCTTCTGTAGATCTAGATTAAGCCTGAAACACTGCCATTTATGCGCACCCTTGCTACTGGATTTGTGTGTAACAGACATATCCACCTCAAAAAAGCCTGTGGCATTCCCATGCAATGCAGCACCGTGAACATTTAGTCCCATTGTATAGAATCTCATGCCTTTGCGGCATCTAACAACACAGCTGCTGCCTTGATCCTTGGGTCCACTTGATGTAAAACTGCAAACAATGTTCGCAGGCTGTGCGAGGTCGACCGTGCAAGTATAAACCCGATTATCTGGCAGTACCAACACTGGGAGAAAAGGCTGTAACCTGGCGGCTAGAATTGTCACCAATATTTTGGTATCAATGTTGATTAGGGATAGCGGTCTGTAGGATTCACATCTCTCTGGGGCCTTATTCGGCTTTAATAT
The DNA here is from genome assembly GCA_963921515.1 of Calotriton arnoldi. NCBI lineage: Eukaryota > Metazoa > Chordata > Amphibia > Caudata > Salamandridae > Calotriton > Calotriton arnoldi. The sequence continues at coordinate 1,905,146 of CAWUFW010001261.1, read as the reverse complement.
TGCTATTATTAATGCTTTGTGTAGAGTCGGGCAGTGATTGCTTCTCATATGCCCCTCACTTCATGGTAAGTATCACCATCTCGGTTCTCAATCCCCAAAATGTGTATTTGTGCTCATGGTTCTTTCATTTTAAAGGCTAGTGTACGCCCAGGTCTCTCGCCCTCTCCATAAGATCTCGCTTCCCATCTTCTAGACATATCTTGTACTTCCTGCGTGGCTGTTTCATTGTACTCAGTGGTTTGCTCTCTTATTTCTTCTAATGTACCTGGGGTGGGGCACATTTCATATCGACTCTCAAGGGTTCTCAATTTGCTCTCTACAGCCTGTGGCTCAAAGTGGAGAGACTTCTCTAAAGAAGAGAGAGGGGTCCAACAACCAAAGGGACAGGACACCACTCAGACACTAAGTCTAACATAAACTCCCTTTGGGTTAGTTATTCAACATTACTCTCAACCTTTCATGCCACAAACAACATATACTTATCACCAGATGCCAAAACTCACAATTAATTGCCCAATTTTTTTTTATTTATTAAGTTGGTTACAAAAAGTTTGCATTCATCTATTTCATTAATACAAATTTAATTAAAATACATTAAAAAGACCACATCACTACTATACAGATAAAATCAAATATATCACACAAATAGCTCAATATATATATATCCAACCATAATTATATTACAATTCATTAATGTATCATTTCATAAATCATCCACAAAAATTGCACATTTGCCCATTAATTAATAAAACCTTTCTTCACAAGTAGACCAAAAAAGCAACGCGTTTCGGAGGCATACACAGGTCCAACCTCCTTCTTCAGGCTTGATTATAACACCACAATTATGTCTCAAATATTATACCGGTCAAGGTTTCATCATCAGGAGTCTCCTTCTCTGATGACAAAAGGATATCAACACCACCCCCAATTATGGTATTGTGAATAGGGGACACGTCTCCACTATCGTTGGACTCACTGAAGTCTAAAGCCCAATACACCAAAGGTATCCTGGATCAAGACCTGTGTGATATTTAATTGCTGGATATGGTTTATTTCATTAGCTCTTTCATTGGATGTTGTTCAAATATCCTTAATCAATTATGCCGTTGGCATCAACTCGAAATCGGCAAAAACTTGTCTTCAATAGCTGTACTTCTGTACGCCACTCATAAAACCGGGATTGAATAATCTCTGACTCGTCTCCTGGACACAACCCCAGGAGACGAGTCGGAGATTATTCAATCCCGGTTTTATGAGTGGCGTACAGAAGTACAGCTATTGAAGACAAGTTTTTGCCGATTTTAGACTTGGTGTCAAAGTGGAGAGACCGCAGGACCCCAGCCTGCAACCCCATACACTACCCTCTGATAGTAATTCTGAACTCCTCCCATAGTGTGCAGGCATCCTTTACAGTGCCCTCATTCTCCTCAAAGTAGTGCACAATCGCCATTCGTATACCCTCCCTGAACACCAGATCGAGCAAAGAGGAGGCCTGATGTTGCTAATGAAATTGTGTGGGCATGTATGTGGGGACTGCGAGTTCTAACAAGACTGGTGCATGGTCTGAAAGTTCCCTGGGCAGATGACTCATGGTTGTCGTCCATGTATTTACCTCCCGTGACACCAACCAATAATCTAATCTAGACCATGTGTTGTGTACCAATGAGATAAATGTACCTTTCCGGACTTCCAGATGTCGTGCCCTCTATAAATCTATGAGCCCGTATTCTCCCATATTACCTCAGATAACTTGGGCTGGTTGTTTACCGTGCCAGGCTGTGGAGGCAGACTGGTCCAGTGTGGGGTAAATTTACGTGTTGAGGTCCCCTCCCTTGATGACCGTTTTAGGGCATAGAGGCGTCCCCAAACCTGAGTGTAAAACTCAGGATAATCTAGGGCCGTATGTATTGATGATAGTCACTACAGTGCAGCAGAGACATCCAGCACTATTATGTACCGCCCCTGGTCATTCGTTTCAGAGTGTGTGAGTTTGAACGGGACCCCTTTTTTTTTACTAACAGCAGAACTCCCCTGGAATAGGATGAATACATCGAGGCCACTGCCCCTCATCGTGCACCTATTTTTAGTTCTGTGGAGCACATGAGATGTGCTTCTTGCCGCAGTGCTATCTGTACATGTTAGCGGTCGAGGTAAGCCAATACGTGACTTGTTTTTTGGGGTTGTTTAGCCCTCTCACTTTCCATGTTAGAAACCTAGTGAAGCCCGCAGTATGTGCTATGTCACCTGGATGTGTGTGTGTAGCCTGTGAAATAGCAGTCATAGCATATTATAAGATGACATACTCTACACACACACACACTGCAACCTTTGATTAATTCCATGATAGCATTGGATGTGTTAATCAGTGATATCATTTCAGATGACATCATTGATGTAATCAGCGATGTCATGTGAGGTAATAAGCAGTGCATGATGAAGCACGAGCTATGGTTAGTTAACTTTAACCATAAACGGAGCATTTCAATGGTCTTAAGTTGTTTTATAACCATATGTTCAATTTAACCTTTTGTTTTTTGAGTGAATTTCTGGGGTTTTGCTTATATACCACATCAAGGTGTTCCTTGCACTTACTTCCTACTTACCACTGAGATCCACTGTGCTAAGGGTGTTGACAGGCAGCAGTACCTGGCCATAACCAGGCTCTGCAAATGCCTGCGGACTGCAAACACCTTTGGTCCTCTGCAGCAGGGTTTGGGCGCAGGTGCTGGCCTTCAACCAGGTCAAGAACCCAGCCTCTGAAAGCAACAAGCTCTTGCTGCATCTGGACTTTGCCCTTAATTGTTTTTTAGGGTTTGTGGACCCAAACAGAGTCCTGGTACCGTATTGAGCCTCCTATAGGATTAGCAGAACTATTTCAGGATCTCCGAACCCCATGGGAGTGCTAACAAGGCCAGAGGTTTGTAGACCTGTGACTAGATTTTGCAGACCTCAGGCTGCACTAGAACCCATATGCCCTGCTGAGTTATCTGCTAACCCCAAAACAAAGCATACTTTAAAAGTTTGTTCTTGGGGGGGGGGGGCCAACTGAGTCAGGGGATGCTACTGCGTGCACCATTTTGGCCATCTTTAATAGATTTGTCTGGATTCTGGAAACAAGTCGCAGTAGACTTTTCACTTTGTGGCCAGTCAATCAGAGAGCTTTGGGTCCACAGATCCAACTTTGAATTTGCAAATCAGAGATAGTTCTTGATTAAGAAAAAAAAGCTCCCTAGTCAATAAGGTTTGAATGTTTGCTTTTTCATTTTAGCACTCCACGGAGGTCCATGAATATTCCCAGATTTACAATAAATCTTAAATATAACCTCTTCATGCCCAGACAAAACATGTTTTAAATGCTATATTCTCAAAAACTTATGAACGAGTTATACAAAATAAAGCAAAGGCACATCCCTTAGTAGTTTCAGTTCCAGTTTGATGCCAAGCTTGGTGAAGTTCCATTCAGAGTTATTTTCTGTTTATTACAAAGTTATTAGCATATAAAAAACATTTTTACCCTCCCTTGATGGATCTGCACAAAACTTGCCCTACCCACAGAACACTAAACATGCTGTTTGCCTAATCTCATGTGGATTCACCAAATAAAGCCAAACTCTTAGAAATATAAACACGTTTGCCCCCCCTTTTACTGTGCCTCCCTTGACAAATATACACAAATTTAAAACAGCAAGGGTATGATAGAGCGCCATGCTCTCGTAAAATTTGTAGGGGTGCATCATAATCACCGTTAGTTAGCACCCGCATATATTCAGGCATATATAAATGAGTGGTTAGTAAAATGTAATTTGAATCGCATTATTAGAGTGAATAAGAGAGTAGTTGTGCCATTATAATCATGCAAATGTAGTGCAACATTGAAATGCGTTTAAAATGATGCATAGATGATTTAGTTTATGTGCAGTTGAGATGCAGTAGTTAACGTGTATGATATTAAATTGCACGTGTAGTTTATGTTTTGCATATGAAATGTATGAGCCTATGCTTAATTAAGCATTGTGTGTTTAAATTGTGTAAAGGCCTGACTGCATATACGCCAAGGAAAAGCCTGTTCGTTCTTATGTTAGCTTATTTTGTAGGCAGAGAAGGTGTTCTCTTGGAAAGGCTCTCTGGGCACAGTTGGTAGATTCGTACAGAGGGAAAGTCTGTTGAAATGTATCTTCTGTTGCAGGTGCAAGGACACATGCCTCGTTAGCGAAAGACTGGCTCTTTGTTTCAGGAGTTAGGGTGGTGGGAGGCATTGAGATGGGAGTATACTGGAATGTAGGGATGATACTTTCAGCGGAGAAGGTGTCTGGGACTCAAGGTCATCGTAACCGTCCTGGATGAAGTAAGAGTTTCGATGGAAAAGTACGAGAAGGAAGACCTGGCCGAAGAGGCGTGACAAGGGCGTGTTCAATTGTATGTGGATTTTGTATTAGGGACAGTGCCCCGAGGGAGGAGTGGAGAGAGGAGGTAGAGGAGACCAGAGAGAAGGGCAGAGAGAGAGAGAGATCTTTAGGAAGGAGCATCTTAGAACGAGCTCGAAATGCTAAGTGAGTGCACTTCTTAGGAAGTCTTCACAGCTGACACCTTTTCTTTTACTCTTGCCTGGGGAAATTCGTTAAGTAGGTATGTCACCTTAGTGATAGAGTAGGGACAGTTAATGGTTTTACGCTTATTTAGGTAAATGAAGAATAATATAGAGATTGGAGCAGTTATCGTTTGTTTAATATTTCTGGAGCTAACGATTCTTCTTATTCTGAGTCGGATGAGACTCCTGCGTAGGATGATGTTTGTATTAGTGCCCATCTATTTCTTTAACCTTGTGTTGAGGTGCTTGCATGTGCAGTTATTCTTGGCTGTAATAAACCCACAAAACTGAATTCGGAGTCAGTGGTCTTTTAAGCTAAACTGTATTCTAAATTGTTGCATAACCGAAAAGAATTTTCTTCCCTTCACACTATTCAGCAGGTAAAAAGATTCTGGCGACCTGAGGATTCTTAGAGGTGGTGAGATAAGATAAGAATCAGCTTTATCAGGTACACTAAATATGCTAAGCATGTGCCAAATGTCATGCAAGTTCAAACAGTGCCATGGTTCGAAAAAGTCATATAGTGGCTTTTAAACTAGGGCTAGGGAATATGTGGGATGACCCGCAATCCATCACAAAAGAAATGATACCACAGCCAGGGCCGGACTGGCCGTATCGGGCACCTGGCGTTTCCCCGGTGGGCCGCTAGGGTGGGGGCCGGTTTTGGGCCCCTGGGGGCTGTTTTTGTTACCGGGGGTCGGCAATATCGGCCCCCTGTAACAACATCGGCCGATACCGGCCCTCGCAAACAGCTCGGCTGCACCTCCCCTACCCCCAGGGGGGGTGGCCGAGCAGTTTGCCAGGGCCGGTTTCGGTTCCCAGTCCGGCCCTGACCACAGTTTAAAATAATGTACTGGAATTTTATTGATTCTTCTGGCACTGATTCTAGGTCACTTGGCACTTTAACCACCAGTTTTTTAAATGCCAAAAGCTGTTTTAACTTTGACCCCTATATGGACGATGTTGAACCACCCCAAGCACGAGCACTTCACATACAATTTAGATTTGGCACTTTACCTTTGAATGCTGTGAAAAGCAGTTGGGCGAATGCCACTGTAACCCCCATGTGTCCGTCTTGTAACTCCACCACAAAAACTGTGGAACATTTCTGTCCTGCATATGCCAACTTGAGGAAAACATGGATTATTCCTGCCTGTCGGTTGTTGTCATTCTCATGCTCCTCAGATGCCCTTCGTGTACTTAGATCTGATACGACAAGGTAGCTTGTTTTTACTTTATCTAGATATCTCCTATATGCCTTGTGGCAGAGATCTAAACTGGCCACATAATGCTCCTTTGTAGGAGTCCGGGCATATGTGCACTAAGGTCTCAGACAGGGACCTTGGTGCAAATAATGATGCAGGATTATATCGCTACAGCTCCCTTCTTCCTTTTATTGACTTTTAACCCCTTGACCGCGATCGGAATTCCGCTCGTGTGCTGGACATTCCGATCGCGGGTGGGGTCGTGACGAGCTCAGCTCGTCATGCGCACAGCGCTACCGCGCAGCATGACGAGCTGAGCTCGTCATGAGCACGGAAGGGGTTAAACTTTTAAAATATAACTTTTAACTGCTGAATTAAGTGATAAACTTGTAATCATATCTTTGAACGTCGCCTATGACTGCCCAAATGATGTTAACTTTTAACATTTTGGATGTATTTTTATTGATGAAATGTATGCATTGAGATTTTATGTATTGTGTATGATCATGTTATTGATCGAATAAACATTCATCTTCTTCAGTGCTAAAGTTATAGGCAAATCAAATATATACCTTTTCAGCCCACATAGAAGTGCAAAAATGTTTTAAATGTTGTTGAAATAAGAGCTTGTTTCAATAGCACACAGAGCACTACTTTTTATTTTTGGTATTTCAAGTCACAATAGGCTGCACGGAGTATTAGTCTTTCTTTTACAAAACTTTTCAGTTACAGCTGTTTATATTCGGCTCTCATTTTCATTATAGTTTCCCCTGAGGTGGCAGTTGTTTGCCCGAAATGCATTGGGATTATCATCTTCACTTTGAATTATGAGGAATTTTGCGCTTCTATATGTCTTGGTAAAAAGCTTGACTGGCACTCATTGAACTTAAGATTAAATGGAAAACTATTTACAATATGGATTACTCTTGGAATAAAAATAAAATAAAATCCATTATCATTGTTTGAACTTCATTGGATGGTTAATTTTTTGCTGTGCATCCTGGGTTGGGGCACATGACGAGGCTCCAGCGGTTGCATTGACACACCCTGAGCGCGTTCCAGGCTGGCACGCTTCACACTGCCTTGAGCATCACTAAATGTTTTGAAGGACATTATATGTCAGTGTGCATTTTACCTGATTTTGTGATGATACTGCTAAAATAGCCCTTTTTGATTTAAACTGCAGTCATCAGCGGGTGACAACGCGCTGTGTAGCACCTACGCGATGCCGTGGAGGCCTGCAACAGGGGGGAAAAGCTGCTGTATACCGGCTGCTGGGGGACTACATATCCCTGCATTCCCAGTAATTCTCCCCTGCAACAGCTGACATCAGTGCTTTAAAAGCACGTGGCGGTTCCTGCAGCGCGGGACACACACAGGCCGCGCCAGGGCCCGTCCGTGCCCGTCAGAGGCTGGGCCATCCCGCTTGGCACGACGATTCTAGTGATCATTGAAGGTACGGCACTTAGTAATTATCCTTTATATTTTCCCTTTTTGTGCCCCACTTGTGACCAGCTCCAGGATGGTTAAGACTAAGGCATCTGCAACTTCTGGAAAAGGTGTGGTGCAGCGGCCAGGGCAGCTGACTTCGGAGCACAGGGCTCGCGGTTCGGTCCCCGGCTCCGGCGGCAGCTCAGCTCAGCACCTTGTGACTCTGGGCAATAGCTCACTTAATTTCCACGATGGCCCCCAGCGCCTTGAGACCCGTAAGGGTGAGTAGTTCGCGCTTTACAAATCCGGATTTATTTATTTATTTATTATTTATAACTTCTAGAACTATTCCATCTACACTGGATGGTTACATCAAAAAGGCAGTGGGAGCCCTCGATAAGGACATTGCCCATGTGGAACAACGGTTATCTATTACTACTGTTCAGTCACCTGGGTTGTTGACATCCAATGAATGTGCCTTAGTCACCAATAATGAGCATTTACCTGATCATACTTTAGATATAATACTGTGTTATCCTCACATACTCAGAATACACTTCACCCCCCAATTCTGAGGGTGCACATGATAATTGTTCTTTGTCCGGCTCTCCCTATAGTAATACTCCCCCGGCTAAGCGAAAGAGATGTCAAGGTTGGAAGAAAAAGGCGCAAAAATCTGAAGAAGCCAATGTATGTATTCGAGGTTCATCATATGATAATCTTTTGGGCAATATTGAGAAGCTGGTGGTAGTTTTCCTTACACCGATTTCTAATCGATTGGGGGCAATTGAGGACTCTTTGTTGTTCCTTAAAAATCTTCATCTTGCCGGATTAGTACCACCAAGTCACAGCCTGAGGGTGCACATTTTGTCCCCACTATGGTTACCAACTGTGATCACCCGTCCCGGATGGGCGATACGGTCCTCCTAACAGGCAGAACTAATTGCGACCACATCCAACAGTACACTGTGCACTCCACAATGAGACCACCTAATTTAGAAGGAGTTCACGCCATGGAGTGGGGGCCTCTCCAGTCTCGGCAAACATCAGCACAACATCAGTCCTCTGCAAGTGTGGCTCAAAGGTCTACTAATAAAAGCCTCCCTGATAGTACATCTGGAAACTTTGCTCAGTTTATAGGAAATGGTCGTAATAATGGTAATGAAGAGCTGCCAGACACAACAACTATAAACTTACTACCAGCCTGCAGCACTTGTGTGGTAGTTATGACAAATGTCCTTCCTTTAATCCCAGGTGCGATTGAGACACCATATCAGCTAAAGAATAAAGTACTGCATTGGCTGCACTCTAAGTTCCTACTTCTGGGGGGGGCGCTAGAGGGCGCCGGCAAGATGGCTGCACATTAAGTGCTGCTCCGCCCGGCTGATCTGCAATTCGCCCAGAATCTGCGGATAAATTGAGCAATCCAAGTGCCTGCTGCGTTGCTCTGGCTGCGGGGACGCTCCGGCTGCGGTAGGGTCTGTCTCGGAGGCTGAGGGGACCCGATATCTGCGGCGCTGGAGCTGGGACGGCCCTGAGCGACTCGTGTGCAAGATGGCGGCCGCCATGGCGGCGAGCGAGGTTTGAGCGCGCCTCGGGGCTCTGTGCCTGCAACGAGGACTCCTGCTCCCTCTGCCCTGTGCTGACGGCGGGGGCGGTGACTGCTGCGGACTACTGGCTGGGGCCCGGGCTCGCCCGGGGCTGCTGCACGTATGGCGCCCCGGGCGATCGCCGATGCGACCGGATCCCTGTGAGGAGTCTTGCCGATCCTGCGGGACGTGCCGACGGACCTGACCAGCGGCGGTGGAATATCGTCAGCGCCCGCCGGGCTGCGGTAGGTGGGGGGCGGTCCGGGCCTCGGCCTGCGACCACGGTGGTGGGAGCTGGCTGGGGTCTTGGGCTGTGGCCTGCCTGCTGTGGCTTGTGAGGGCGGCGAGCCTGCATTTGACTGCCTGCACGGTGATGCCTGAGATGCCGGTTTGGGGGGCAGAGACTGGCTGATGCTTTGCTGCTGTGGAGTGTATGGCCCCCTGCTGATGAGCATTCGCCTGGACGGGGCTGCGTGAGGCTACTATTATAGCACTGCTGGTGGAGTGTCCCTGGTGTGGCCTACCTGCGGCCGAGGGAGCCCTGGTGCGAAGGTGCGGGGTGTGGGCCGGTTTACAGCGGCAACCCATGAAGTGATGGAGGCTGCCTGACCCCGAGACTCGCAGCATATCCCGGCTCCCCGCTGCCTGCGCCCCTTTTTGACCTGGCCTGGCTATCTTTGTGGGGACCGTCAGTTGCTGACTACAGAGAGTGTCGTGGAGGATCCTCCGGGTCACGCCGCTGGGTGCCATACACCCTCCCTCTGGGGCTGAGGAGGGTTTGCCTCTGCTGGGAGTCGAACTCTCTGGAACACATGTTGTACGGTTCAGAGTTCCCCCGTACGCATACTACAGGCTTCTGAACATTGGGTCATTGCATTGCTGCTTGGGGTGTTCCAGGGCACCCGCTGTTACCACAGCTGAGTATGGGGAAGCCGGATAAATCGCAGCCCCGCCTCACTTTTGAGGCACGAAAATCAAGCAGGGCCCCTCAGAAGGCAGCTTCTGATTCGGAGGCGGACTGCCAGGGAGATGGCACTTCTAGTCTGGAGTCTACACTGCTGGCGATGCAGAAAAGTCTACAGGCCTTTGAGAGCAGCATGTCTACTATCAATCACAGACTGGATCATATGTCCTCCCAATTAGAAAAGCAGTCTGCAAGAATGGGGGAGGTGGAACAGAGGGTGTCCACTGCGGAGGATGGACTCAGCGAAGTCACTAGTAAGGCTCTCAATATGGAAAAGGTATTATTCATAATACAGGCCAAGAACGAGGATTTGGAGGCCAGGTCTAGGAGGAACAACATCCGCCTTTTGGGCCTCCCTGAGTCCACAAACTCGGGTAAAATGGAACTATACATGGAGTCTCTCATTAAGGAGGTATTTGGAACTGAGCAGCTGTCTCCAATATTTGTGGTGGAGCGAGCCCACCGTTCCCTGGCGGCGCGTCCGGCCCCTGGGGCCCCTCCCCGGCCAATCATAGCCCGGCTATTGAACTATCGGGATCGGGACACCATCTTGCGACTGGCCAGGGAGAAAGGTAACATCTGTCACCAGGGGAACAATTTGTCCTTCTTCCCTGACTTCACTGCCGCGGTCCAGGCGGCGCGGCGTGAGTATGGGGCCGTAAAAAAATTCCTTCAGTCCGAGGACATACCGTATGCTATGCTGTATCCAGCTCGGCTCCATGTGGGAGCGGAGGGGAGCTTTAAAATCTTCTCGACTCCAAAGGCAGCGATGGAGCATGCGAAGCACTTGAAGAGGCAGCGCCGAGAGCCTGAGACTGATAAGGGAGAGGGGAATTGACAATATCAGAGTACCCTATGATCGGAGCCCTTCCCTAAGGGGCCTTAACTGCACGGTTTATTAGATTTGTCTTACTTGTGGGCACTCGTTTTACCTATTTGGCTCCCATTTCTGCTCTCACGACGAGGGCTGCATTGCCATATGTAGTTTAGGCAGGATGCACTTGGTTCAGTATCAGCTTTAGGATTGTAACACAGGTACACGACCTGATCAGCCACCTCCTACCCAGTGGGAGGACAGTAGCACTCTGACGCCCCCATATGGGAATTCCCCACACACTGTTATTTGTTTGTGATGTTAGATGGGTGTATCAGGGATGGCTTTGGCAAGTTGAGGGAGGCCAAAGTGGGTGGGGGGCAGGAGAGGGGGGGGTGGAGCGGGTGGGGGGGTCGCGAATGGCACTGTCTGAATAATTGCTCTCTAACGTCTGGCACGAGTATCGCAGAACTGAATCTTGTATTTTTGTACACCTCGAAGTTAATTTGCCTTGGGAGCTTTGGGGGAATGTACCTACTGTGGACTTCCTGGGTATACTGCTGTCTCATGTTGCAACGCTCAGCGGGCTATCGATTTACTGGTCTTCTGCAATGTTGTTTATGTGTATGTCATTATCACCCCTCTTACAGTAATGCGAGGTAATTTCCGTTTCTTAACCTGGAACGTACGAGGCCTAAATAGCCCAAAAAGATACGCACTGTGATGGCAACCTTAGATAGGCTCAATATTCAAGTGGCGATGCTGCAGGAGACTCATCTCACTGCACTGTCTGATCAAAAGGTGGGGTCCCGATGGGCGGGCGCGGATTATGTCTTCCTACTCATCCTACTCTCGGGGGTGATGATCCTTGTCAAACGAGGGGTCCCATTTCAGGTTCATAGGACTGAGACCGATGACCAGGGCAGGCTAGCCATTGTGCATGGTATGCTTAGGGGTGCGAATGTGCTATTGGTAAATGTCTATGGTCCAAACGTGGATGATCACTCTTTCTATGCGGATGTGTGGCGTCGCGTCTCAGCGTTCCCCATTGCAGAAATTATATGGGGGGGGGACTTCAACACCTGTTTAGATGTGCACGCCGACAGGGCGGGAATGGGAGCGGGACGGCAGAGACTAACGACCACGGCACTACTGGGACTACTGGAAGCAGGGAATCTGCATGATGTCTGGCGTATTAGGCATCCGGGGACTAGGGAGGGTACATTTATCTCCACGGTGCATGGCACATGGTCCAGGTTGGACTACTGGCTGGTATCGGAGGTTGCTTGCACCTGGGTCCTGGATGTGCAACACCTAGCAAAAACGCTATCTGACCACTCCCGGTTCTTCTCGAGTTGCGGGTCCTGGGTTATGAACGACTCCCATTCTCGTGGAGGTTACAGCCGTCCTCTCTGACTGATCAGGTCTTCAAACATACAGTGGGAGAGGCCATTAAAAAAAAAATCAGAGAAAATGAGGGAACAGTGGATAGCCAGGCGGTTCTTTGGGAGGCCTTTAAGGTTACGATTTGGGGGGTTTGTATTGGAGCGCAGGCAGGGGTCTTAAAAGATTTACGCCGCAGAATTCACAAACTTGCCGGGGAAATAGTCGCACTGGAACGGGCCTATGCCCACGACCCTGCACCGGAGACGCTCTCTAAAATCCGTGAGCTGGTAACGGAACACAATGAGACAGTAGATCAAGAAATGGCGCATAGGTCTCGGCGATGTATCGCCCGCCATTATGGAGAGGGGGGGTGCCCTAGCCGCACGCTGGCGCAGCGGCTGGCTGCCCCACGACACCAGGTCAATATAACCGGGCTGCTGGACGGGGCGGGAGTGCCGCATTATGGCACGGCTGAAATTAGCAACGTGGTGCTGGGTTATTACTCGGACTTATATGGGGACCGTGCGGTTCCCGCAGCTGAGGAACTTCATGCCTATCTGGATGATGTCGCACTGGGTTGGCTACCACCACACCACCGAGAGTATCTAATACAACCCTTTGATGTTGAAGATGTTAAACTAGCCATCATGTCTCTCCCGACCTGTAAGGCAGCTGGACTTGATGGGCTCCCCAGCGAATTTTATAAGGCATATGCGGAAGACCTAGCGCCGCGCCTGCTGGAGGTATTCGCCGAAGCATATGAATCTGGAGCTTTGCCTCCCTCCCTTACGGAGGCCCTGTTGGTTATGCTGCTGAAACCGGATAAGGCGGCGAACCTATGCGACTCATACAGGCCCCTCTCCATTATAAATATTGATGCCAAGATTTTGGCAAAAATGATCGCCACTCGGCTACAACCCTTGGTTCCCAAATTGGTCCTCCCAGATCAGTCAGGATTTGTTCCCTCTAGATCCACCATGCATAATCTCCGCACAATCTTCGCTACCCTGCACTACTTTGAGCGTGACTTCCAGGCGGTGGCCGTGCTGCTGGATGCAGCCAAGGCCTTTGATTCGCTACAATGGGAATTCATGTTTACGGTCCTGCAGCGCATGGGCATACCGCCGTTCTTCCTCAAATGGATACACCTCTTGTATACTGCGCCAGTGGCGGATTCGGGTGAACGGTTGGATTTCAGATCCCTTTTTATTAAACGGGGCACGCGGCAGGGCTGCCCCCTGTCGCCCATGCTATTTGCTCTGGCGCTTGAGCCTCTGGCGTGCAAGCTCCGTCAATTACATGCACAGGCCGCATTGAGGTTCCGGCAGAGGCCCTTGGTGGTCTCCTTGTATGCCGACGACATGCTGCTTTATGTCCAAGAACCGGCCATTTATTTACCAGCGTTACTGCGTGAGTATGTAAAATTTGAACGATTCTCGGGACTGGGTGTCAATTGGGCCAAGTCCACAGTTTTTCCGCTGACCGCAGGGACCACAGAGATGGAACTTGATTATCCTTTAAAATGGTCTGTTGACCCAGTAAAATACCTCGGTATATGGCTGCATAGGGACCCGGAGGTGGTGATCACGGCTAATTATGGCCGGGTTGTGGACGGGATCACGGATCGGGCAGCGCGGTGGGCAAGACTGCCCCTTTCACTTGCGGATCGTATAGCGGTCGTCAAAATGTCTTTCCTTCCCAAACTCCTTTATCTCTTTATCAATATCCCCATCCGATTGAATAAAGCGTTCTTCGCCGCATTGCAGACGATCCTGCTAACGTTTGTTTGGGGGGGCAAAAAACCCCGCTGTAGCTGGACTGTACTAACGTTACCCTTTGACCGAGGCGGTTTTGAGGCTCCTGACATGCGTCTTTATTACCTGTGCGCCCAGGCGCAGTTTGCGCACTTCTGGTACTACCCGCAGAGATTTCAACCGCACACTGCAATTGAGGCGGACTCGATATTGCCGACGCCCCTAAGGGCGGCTGCGTTGATGGAGGGTAGTGGCGGCCCGCGAACAGAAATTAACCCAGTTTACTGCACGGCCTGGGCATGGAAAGCGCTTGCTAGCAGAGCACGGCTGGGATACTTATATACTCTCAAATTGCCGCTCGCTGCCCATCCTGATATTTCAGCCGCTAGGGAACCAGCAGCCCTGAAGGTATTGAATGCGGTGGGGATTGCGCAGCTAGGTGACCTATATGAGAATGGACGATTCCGGTCCTTGTCGGACCTGCAGGCGGGTCACGACACCGGATTTATGTTAGGGTTTACTTATGTGCGTGTGCGGCAAGTGATCCGGGACATCTACCCCGAGTTCCCTCATGAACCACGAACATTACAAGCTTTGCGGGCGGTGTTGGGTGGTGAGAATCGCGGTGGGTTGATCACCAGGCTGTATAATGCGTCACTTCGGGAGCAAGAACTCACTGCATCCCCCTCGTACACTAGATGGAATGACCTGCTATCTGATGAATTAACACTGGACGACTGGAAATTTTGTTGTGCGCTGACCGGGCGACTGACCGCGAATTGCAACTTCTGCATAATCCACTTTAAGTATTTACATCAGCTTTACTACACTCCGAGTCAATTATACAAGTTCGGCTTGCGTGACAGTACATGCTGTGTGCGCTGCGGTCAGGCGGATGCGGATTTTATGCACTTAGCTTGGTCATGTGCTGGCATTTTCAAATTCTGGGAACGAGTCACGCAGATATTGTCTGCAGTTATTGCTGAGCCTGTCGCGTGTATGCCTGTGGTGTGTCTGCTGGGGTGGGTGCAGAAACTGAAACCCGGCAATAGACGCTTGGTAGCCATAGCTACTCTCTTCGCAAAGAGAGCGGTGGCACAATGCTGGGGATCAAGGGCCGTGCCTACGGCAGCTAGGTGGATCAGAGATTTGCTCTACTGCAGGGACCAGCTGGGGGTATACGCGGAAGAGCTGCCTGAAGCATCTAGACCCAAGGATTTCTGGGCTCCTCTCTCTGGGTATCTCCTTACTAATCCGGACTTGGTTTAACTCCCGGGTGTGGTGCACATTGCATGAGCTCCGGGACGTCTGAAATACTACTTTGGGAGATTCTGGGTGGTGCAATCTAATACTGCCAATATGCCATGACTGTATTCAAGAGTGCCAAGGTGGAGAGGGTGGGTAGTTGGGGGGGGCAGGGGCACTTCGAATTGGGGAGTTTGGTTTGAAGTTACAAAATCAGCTTGTAATGGACACTCTGGTACGAATAATAAGCTCATCCCACCTGCGAGTGGGCTTCTATGCATCACTATGTACTATCAAGCTGTCAATAAATACATTTAAAAAAAAAAAAAAGTTCCTTCTTCTGATTGCTAAAGCCGACCAAATTTTGATGATTCGGAGAGTGAGCTGGATAGGCCCAACCAAAAAAGCATCTAAAGGGACCTGTATCATTATTAATTTAAAACCACCCAGCTGTGCTGGAGAAACATTGAAAAGATCACTACAGCTTCCCATAGCAGTTAATAACATTCTTGTCTTCCCCTTAGGGCTTTTTTTATCGTCATGTATGTTATGATTTAGTGCCTCCATCTAACCGCTACCATGATAAGCACAATGGTATTCAAAATTCAACGGTCATCCCACTATACAATAGATTCGAATGTTTGAGCTCACTACAGGAGAGTGATTGACTTTGTACTGATAACGATACTATGTCTGTCGATATGGAGGGTGTTCGGTTGGCCATAGTTGATAATCAGTGTCCTAATTTACCTGTTATTGTCCCTATGTGTTTGGTAAATCCAGCAGCAATTATTCCCACTTCAACACTTACATCATTATCTATTCCTTTGTAATAAACATGACACCACTCATCAAACTGATACTTTTGTTGACCCTAACCTTTCTGAACACAGGAAGAAGTGTTCTTTTGTCACATGGAATGTGTTTGGCCTGTGAAGTAAGATAAACTCCCCAGATGGGTGTAACCCCATTTCTGACTCTGACATAATATGTATTCAGGAGACCTGGTGTACGGGGCCTCTTTTTATTGAGGGGCTTATATCGTATTTTTAGATGCCACTCACATCTTCAGTGAAGCGTGCCGAAGGGGGTTAACAGATTTTAATATCCAATTTATAATCTGCTACCACTAAAAGGGTAACAACTGTTTCATCCCATGCCCCACTACTTTGGTTATCTCTGACAGATGGACCTGATTTTGTTGTGATTCATTTTTATAACAATGTTTTTGATTCTTGCCACAGTTTAGTGGTGCATGCACTAGATACAGGGTTGGAAACTTTTCTACGGCCCATTCGCTCTAAATTTATTATTCTCTGGTTAGGTGACTTTAATATCCAGAAATGTTCTCTTCTGGCGAAACGGGTCTGCGGGATGACAAACGCTGTGGGGGATGGTATACTGCATTTTCACAATAACGACTATGGCTTGGCCTTGAATTCCCTGATTTTCAAGTATGATCTTTCACTTTTAGGATATGGCTGAGAGGACCAGGAGGATCTGATCCCCTATTTTATTGGCAGAGATGCTCATACAACTATAGATCATGTTCTGGTCACTGCTTCTGCAAGTAATTTGGTCTGTACTTTTAATGTTTTTCCTACTGCGGTTAGTGGCCACGACCCTATAGTTTTAACTTTTGCAATTCAGGCCCACAGCACCAAAGGTTATGCTCATGTTTCCAATATTCCCCCTGTTAGGCCAAATGGTGTTAGAATCAAATGGACGGGTGTGAACCCTAGTAAGGTATTGCAGGAGTTATTAATTATGACCCAGACGAATTTGGCTACTGTCTAAACAATGATGTAAATCATGAGGAGCTCCGAGTTGCCTTTTAGAAAATCACTAGGTCTCTTAACTCACTATTATTAAGACCTTCTAAATCTTGGAATTCAGGGAAACAAGGATGGTTTGACCTCTCCCAAGCATCTAAACTCCTAAGGGGGCCCTTCACGAATGTCCCAGGGACCTGCAAAAAATGAAGCAATTACGTAAGAATTATGCACAGGCACTTGCAGCTAAAAGAAAGTCACTACTGGAAGAAGCATGGGCTAATTTAGCCAAGGCATCCGAGTCTAAGGACTTGGTTCTCCTCTGGCACATCGTGAATGCCCCTTTCTTAAAGGAAGAGTCTATGCCTGAACTTAACTCTCTAGTTTCTTGTGAAGCATGGGTCACCCATTTTAGCAGCATTTTTAATTCGTCGATGGTTGATATCCCATTAGATAGTGGCATGGGAGATTTTATTAACCCTCAGCACCCCTTAGCTATCACATTGGAGGAGGGTCTCCTTGCTATTGATAAAAGTGCAGGGGGATAAGCACTGGGCCCGGATGGAGTGCCTGTTGATGCATTCAAAGCCTCAAGGGAGTTATGGGGCCCCATTTTGATCAGGGTAATGAATGGCAGCTTAGGAGAGTACTCCTCCCCCCCCTTCCATCTTGGGTTGTATCCACTAGGCCTGTGCAGTAAACTCCACTCCGTGGGTGGAGTTCGCAGAGTTTTGCTACTCCGCACTCCGCTTTGAGCGCAAAGTTTGGCAAAAACTCCACCTCCGCTGCTTAGCGGAGTTTACCGGCGCTGGCGACTCAATTCAATTGATTTGGAACTTGTAACATACACAACACACTTTTCAGAGGTGGCCTGGAACCAGAAAGCAGAAGGGCATGTGACAAGTTCAACCTGGCTGCAAAATGTCTCACTGGGGTGACGCACACGACAACATGCTTCTCTGAGCCAGAACCAGAAATCAAAAGGGCGCGTGACAGAGCTCCAGCTTTTAGGCATCCAAGTTTGCAGTGCAGTGGCTGGTGTAATAATTAAAATATATCTCCATAGAGACCGGTGCAGCTGCCCTCCTTGCACCTGGCTCCCTCGCCTGACTCTGCTATCGCAAAGGTGAAGAGAGAGACTGACCCTATGTGCCGCTTGCTGCCCGGGCCATTCTCCTGGATGACACGTCCATGGTGCAGAACACCCCATTGTGCCAGGAGAGGGGTCACGCCGGCTGGCAGTGGGAGTCAGCCATCGGAGTGGACTGCAGTGCCCCCGAGCATCTCTGTATCTGGCTGGCCACTTTACAGATGGTGGGGAAGACGCGGGGCACGGAGGCATGGTGCAAGCCAAAGTGGTGGAGAGCAGAAGTGCGGTGGTATGGCTCCTGGCTGAAGAAGCCCATGGTGGTAAGAGACCCAAAAATGTTCAATGTATTTTGCTTCTGGGTTATGTTGTTTTCGGAGGTTTCGGGGTAATGTTGTCATGTGATTGTCCCTTTTCTAGCAGGTAAGTCACCTTCTCATGGTGTGCTTTCATTAATATATTTGTAAGCATTTGATTTTCGCCGTCTTTGTGCAGTGCCGTGCATGCTCATCATCATGACACTAATTGCCTGTTGCTAATTGCTGCACCTTCACTGGGTGCTTAGAAATGGCTGTTGCACGACACGATTCATGCATCTGCACTACGCATTGTTTAGTGAAATGTCTGTAATGATGGTGAATCTTTGGCATTTAGGAAGTCTGGATCTGGGTCATTGTCCACTGACTTTGCTGGAAGGTGGTAGCTTGAGAGATGCTACTGCACGGCCATTCCAGCGTGCGGGCGGTGCGAGCCCGCAACTCTGCCCACTCACGGAACTCTGCCGATTTTGGCAGAGTTTTTCAGTAACTCTGCAGAATTCCACTGAGTAGAACTCTGCGAGCTCCGCCTAGGCCTAGTATCGACCATAGTCCCTATTTTTAAAAAGGGAAATGAATCTGACCCCAGGTGTTATCGCCCAATTTCCCTTCTCGATTCGTCAGCTAAATTGATGGGCAAGGTTCTTATGGAGAAATTGGGAGATTGGGCAGAGAGTAATTCCATTATTTCAAATGTGCAATTTGGGTTTAGGAGAGGCCGGGAGACAGTGGAACAATGTATGAACCTAGAATTACTTATCTGGAAATATACCAAAGGTAAGTCAGGTTCCCTTTTTCTTTGTTTCGCTGATCTCAATAATGCGTTC
The DNA here is from genome assembly GCA_963921515.1 of Calotriton arnoldi. Classification (NCBI taxonomy): domain Eukaryota; kingdom Metazoa; phylum Chordata; class Amphibia; order Caudata; family Salamandridae; genus Calotriton; species Calotriton arnoldi. Next base: position 1,886,167 of record CAWUFW010001261.1, on the reverse strand, counting down.
GATTTGGTTGACCATACTTTACTCTGGACTACATTGATTATCCAGGGTGCCCCAGCAACATAATTAGCTTTCTAGCACATCTTTATGGAAATCTCTCTGGCACGGTGCAGTATGGCCCTAATGGGAAATGCTCCCCCTCGTTTAAAATCAAGAGGGGTATTAGACAGGACTGAGTATTAGCACCGCTCCTCTTTTCACTTTTTATCAGTGGGATAGTAGAATCACTTCAGACAGTGCAGGATGATGCCCCTGCTGTTGGTAGACACCCTGTACCAATCTTATTGTACGCCGACAATGCTGTTCTACTATCTAGGACACCCGTCGGGTTACAGAAATAGATGGACACCTTCGGGCACTTCATGGATTCTAGGAAGATGAAAATCAATAAGTCAAAGAACTTTTTGATGGTATGCAGGAAGTACAGAAACATAAGACATTTTATATCGAGGGTGCCCCTATTAGTAATATCAATTCCTTCTCCTATCTAGGGATTCTATCCACGAGTAGTGGATCCTCTGTTCAGCAAGTTTTAAGCACACAGAGGAAATTGAGTAGAGTTTGTAAGGGGGTATTCAGATTTTCTTCCAAGATTGGCAGTCTCCCAATTAAGGAAATGATTGAAATCTACAAGGCGAGGGGCATTTCAACTGCTACCTATGGGGGAGGTTTGTGGGTTTAAGCTCCCAGTCAACCACTACCGGTGGAAGAGTCCCACTTTCTTAAACATCTGTTGCGTGCAGCTCTATTTGCGTCATCCTTTATAATACATAAAGAGGCTGGGGTACATTTTTTAGAGGACAGACTAGCTCTAAAACCGCTTTTACTTTGGCACTCTATATATATGAAAACAGAAACAAATTTTACCAAGTCAATTATAACTGACTGCTTAGCCCTTGACCGTGCATTGAAAATACCCTGGCTGTCCTATATTAATGGTTTTTATAAACTGTTGTTTGACCTACCTATTGCGACTAACCCTGCTAGTTGTTCCTCACTGGAAAAAAGCATTATTGAGAGCACCTTTCTGAATTACAGAAAGGAGCATAGAACACTTGGAGAATTTAAGAAACATACTGTAGTTCTATATGTATCAAATACTTTGTTGGAGGGATGTCAGCATTATTTGACCTGGATGACTAAATGTTTCATGTTAACCAGACTACGACTGGGTATTGTACACCATTTGGTCGCCTTCTCTGAAATGAAAAAGCATCCGTCAGCCACTATACCCTGTCCTTATGATGGTGTCTCAGGACATAGCACACTGCGCTTTATGTTATTTTGTGGTTTTTATGAGGATTTAAGAAAATACTATTTAAAACCACTTTTCCTTGAGAATAACATTAGGGACTACAGAGTTGCTTTGAAATTTATATTTGCACTAATGAATCCTTTGGTCTGTTTTAGAATAGCGCTTTATATTTGGGCAGCTATGCATCTCGGGAAAAGCATAGTCCTATAATGTATTTTATGTAGATTTCAAGTTACTTTTTTTATTTATATATTTTAATATTGTGCTGTACCTATATATTTTATTATTGTGGTGTATCAATGAATTCTTATGATGATGCTTTTTATGTACTTTTATGGCCTTTTGGTTTGTGCTGAATAAAGTTAAATCAAATTAATTTGATTTAAAAGAATCAGGAGTCTCTCACTTGATTCTTGTCTGTTGGCACGTATGCTTTGTCCCCCACTCACAAACACTGGCTCAAATTAAACACTGAATCAACTGAACAAAGGGTAAAAACGTGATATTCACAATAAATGTTACAATTGTTCATAACCTAGAACAAGAGTGGCTCTCAAAATGGCAATTAAGACACAATTTTGTCAAACTGCATGCAGGATACTATGGAGCTGACCAAAACTAGACAAGCAGATTCTATTATGGAATCCTACAACTCAGGAATTAAAATATTAAACTGACACAAGGAACATCTCAGAGCTTTAACATGCTGTAGAACTTCTAGAAAACGTTTTTTAAAAAAAAACTTTTACAATTATCCTACTTACTTGATTTGATTATGATTTGGCAAAATGTGTTATTAATGTAAACGACAACCAGGGCTTCTGCTAATTGCAGAATCTTAAAATGTGTGGGAGCAGAACCATATCCCAATACTCAGGACACCCCAAAATTCAGATCACTCCAAAATTTATGTCAGGCGGTTCTTCACTGGGGTGATCTTGCACAAACAAGGCACCCTCACCAACATCAATTTAGCAGAGTTCCAGATCAGAGGAAAGTTAAAGGGTTTTATCACAATTCAAGTGGTACAGAATAAATGGAATAAATGCCATGAAGGCCCAAATGCCGAATTATACAGAGTAATCAAAATCAGAAAATCATTGCAAGTCCCAAATGAGCAGCAATGTTATAAAGAAATCTAGCAGCACCCCTAGTGGGAAATTTTAAAATTGTAGCTCACCACCAAAACCAAGTACTTATACACAATGCATAACAAATGAGAAAACACAGAATTATCATGGCAACGATCACAAGTAACAATTCTCTTTGCAAATCAGAAAATGATACATCACTAAGTACATAAGCACCATCGCATTTTAAGAAAACATCCAGCATCTTCCATGTTATTGCCATCCAGAGATGTTCTAACTAATCTGAAACATTTCATCAACGATGCTTCACACAAATGAATGAGACTAGTCCCAGCAATGGAACTAAAGCATAAGGGCCTTGAAAAACTGCAACAGTTAGGAACAGTAGGAAGTTCATTCAAAACACACACACAGTAAAAATCCATTACCTCCATTTACCTTTGCTTCTGCTAAGCCTGTGGTCAGAAAGATGTGCGGGCGAAGTGATGGGAGAAAGGAAGAGCAGGAGTGAATGGCAGAACAGCATACATTTTTATTCAAAAAAATGTGGCGTAACTAAAACATGCAAATAAACACTGTTCTATACATCATATTTAACTTGTTTCACCTTTAATCATGTCAGTACAGTATGTGCATATTAGATCTGACATTCAAATGATTATACTTCATTATTATTTATTGCACAAAAATATAAATCCAGGCAAACGCTACCAGACGTGTCAGTCAAACAAGCTTCTTGTTAGTTAACCGTTAGCTTGACTGTCAGACTTTTTCAATGATTTTAATTAATCAAAAACAATAAATGTATTACTTATGACAGAACATCTGTACAGGCTATCCAGGAACATATTTTAATAAAAGAATAATGGACCTGCATGGTAGGTCAGATGTGACAGCTGGTGTTGATACGTTATGTAGAAGGGATTAAAATATATATTTATAGCATTAGTTCCTATCTAAGTGTTTCGCTCTTCTTGAGGCCTGCTTTACAAGTTGTTCTTGAGGCCTGCTTTGCAAGTTATTCTTGAGGCCTGCTTTACAAGTTATTCTTGAGGCCTGCTTTACAAGTTATTCTTGAGGCCTGCTTTACAAGTTATTCTTGAGGCCTGCTTTGCAAGTTATCATGACTTTCATAGTGAATGAGTTTACAGGTGGCTTTCATCAAATGATTGACAATGGCTGTCACCATTTCTGTGAAAAAAAGGTTTTAATATGTAGAGAGGGAGAGTGTCACTGAGAGAACACATTACTTGGAAAAGGAAGATAAGAGAAGGTAATGCATACAATTTCATGCAATAACCAGATAGTGAAGAAGGTTGGGAAGGTTCATTTTTTCAGTCATGTTGAGCTCCGACGTTGTGCACTGCCATGCACAAGGTGAAAAATACTGTAATTGCTGGATGCACTCTGGTATTACAGCACAGCTACATTATGTTTGTTGAGCAATGGGAGGATTTCTCAGTGGGACTATGGAAGTAACATTAATTAGCTGTTGAAGTGAAGGAAAAAGATCTTCGACAAGGGCACCTTAGATAAAACAGAAGTCTCCATTCCCAGATTTGAAACCCAGTGCACAATTAAAATGAAAAGTAACTTGTTTTGGTTCCTTTAATATAGTGCCCTCCCATTCCAAAAGCATATGTAGATGGATATTTGGGAAGTGGCTGGCTTGAGTCATCTTACTACTCCCTTCCAAATCAGCCACTTCTGTTTTGCCCGGGAAGGGGAGTGTGCAGGGTTCTGCTATTAGAACCGGAGCCTGCATGTAGAGAGACAGGGCATATTTTGGGAAGTGGGCAAATGCTGAGAAGAATCCTTGGCATTTAGGATGTCTGGAGCAGGGTCATTGTCCACTGACTTTGAGTTTATGTTTTGAAGGTGAGCTTGGGGGGGATAAGGAGTGGTGCATTGGAGTCTCCATGTCAGAGCCATCAGACAGCAGGAGAGATTGGGCTCACTCACTCCTATGGGGCACTTTAGAATACTGGGGGTTCTGGCTGCATGTAGAAGCTATTCTGGGCCACCAAGACACTCTGTCCCACCACCTTTATGGCATTTATATATCATATGTGCCTTCATGAATTGCAGCTGATGCTTTATTTCATCTGTCAGCTGCCACAGCCCACTTTTTGCTTTAACTCCATTTGCCCCAGGAGCAGGGACTGTATCAGCAGCATATGAGCTTTTCAGTGTAGGTATTCGCTACCCCAGAACGTTTTTTGTGTTGGCATGTGCCTGTGCCAAACGGTCTTTTATAGACAAGATTAGCTGAACAAAGTGCTGATTGAACAATACATTACATAATTGGGAGTAGATTTAGCTAGTGTAGAGGCTTTGAGGAGCAGCATGGAGAGCTGGGGAGTTTAAGCTTTTATCTCTTACAGTGTGGATGCACGTATGCCAGTCCCATTGGCAGCATCATTCAACAGGCACTTCAGTTGAAGCACTTGTCTCTGAACCAGATGCATGTGGTTCTTGTTTTTGTATCCCACCTGGCAGCATCTTACATCTAGCAGAAGATGTATACCTATTGTATGGATGTTAGTGAAAGGCTGTCAGTGCTGATGCTACAGAGACTTTTTACAAGAAACTTCATGAAATTCCATGCTACTTCGTAAAATGACGCTATTTGTAGCAAAATGTGATGTGCAGTTCTCACATCACTTTTGTATTTTTAACCAGAACACTTGCCTCATAAAAGATACCGGCAAAAGATGGGTTCAGTACAACAGTCTCTCACAAGACTTTATTGTGAGATGCACGCACTACAAATCAAACAGAGAAAAAAGTACATGAAGTCATGGAATGTGTCATTTTGAGAAATTTCTTGAATTTCACATAACCTAGAATTCAGGAATTTTCACAAATTTTACAGCATAATTTAATTGTCACTAATGCCTATGTAGCAGTCTCTAGGCAACAACTGCATTGTAGTAGTTTCAGTCTTTGACTCTACATCGTCACGCACAGTAAAAATTAATTCTGATACCTTCATGTATGGGAAAAGGCAGTGTTTTTTTTTTTTTTACTGAATGAGTATATAGCTATGTTTATATGTATGCCTTTACTTGTACATATTTTGACGCTAAATTAATTGAAAGGCTTGGGGCTGGGATAGATAGATAGATAGATAGATAGATAGATAGATAGATAGATAGATTTAGATAACAGCTATAGTCCACGTCGGAAATAGTGCTTTTGCTTTCCTAATATTTAGAAAATGCGGCCATTTTTATGGATCATTTCTTATCTCAATATGTGTGTGGGTCAAGTTCTTTTTGTAAGGACAGCACAGATTTCCTGTGTAGGATTCATGATATTCAACAGTAAGACTCAAACTCAATGATTACTCTGGATGTGTGCTAATTATACACATGTATTGAGCAGAAATTGGAGTAAATTCATATAGGCATTTCTTCTGAGACCTGACCTGCTGCTTTGTATGATCGCACTAACATGCTGAAAGATATGATGCTCTTTTGTTTGCAACAAAATATTTTCCTGTTCAGGAACACCCTGTACCGCCGATGCTCAGGGACTGCGATGGAGACCTGCTTCGTCCACAGCCTTGCAAACCTGTTTCCTGGCTGGTGAGAGGAGCAGGTGGTCTGGGCGGAAGCCAATGAGAGGTACACCAGCCATATCCCCATATGGGTGAGGCACTTTGATGATCTCTTTCTAATTTGGGAGGGAGATACCAGATTGGCAGAGGAATATATTGACCCACTACAGGCCAATGACCTTAATCTCTATCTCTTTCTCTCTATCTCTCTATTTATCTCTCTAGCTCTATCTATCTATCTCTCTATCAATATCTGTCTCTAACTCTATCTATCACTTTCTATCTCGCTATCTATCCTCTCTCTCTCACACTATCTTTCTCTCTATCTCTGTATCTCTATCCCTCTATTTATATCTATCAATCTCTATCTCTATCTGTGTATTTATCTCTATCTCTCTCTCTCGGTCTCTCTCTGTCTCTCTCTTTCTCTATCTATCTATATCTCTTTGTCTATCTCTCTAACTCTATCTCCATATAACTCTATCTCTCTCTATATTTATCTCTATCCCTATCTCTATATATCTCTCTATCTTTATATATATCTCTCTCTATCTTTATGTCTCTCTCTCTATATATATATCTCTATCTTTATTTTTCTTTCTCGGTCTATCTCCCTGTCTATCTCTCTATCTCCATCTCTATCATTATCTCTCTCCCTCTATATCTATCTATCTCTATCTAGCTTTATCTATCTTTATCTATCTCTATCTATCTCTCTCTCTCCCTATCTATCTCAATCTATCTCTATCTCTCGCTATCTCTATCTCTCTTTCTATTTATATCTATATCTCTATCTCTCTCTCTCTAGCTATTTCTATTTCTATCTCTGTCTCTATCTCTCTCTCTATCTCTATCTATTTCTCTCTAACTCCATCTCTACCTCGCTCTATCTCTATATATCTCTATCATTATCTATCTCTATCTTTATCTATCTCCATCGCTATCATTATCTCTATCGCTATATCTATCTATCTTTATCTATCTCTCTCTATCTTTCTATCACTCTCTCTTTCTCTCTATCTCTATCTATCTCTATCTCCACCTCTCTCTATCTCTCTATATCTCTATCTTTCTATCACTAGCTCTCTCTCTCTGTCTCTCTCTAGCTATTCCTATATCTCTATCTCCCTATCAATCTTTATCTCTCTATCTCTACTCAATCTCTCTCTCTCTTGATGTATATCCATCTATCTGCATCTCTCTCTGTCTATCTGTCTCTATCTATCTCTATTTCGCTCTATCTTTCTATCTCACAGGGTATGTCTCTCTCTTTGTAACTCCCCCTTTCTCTCTCTCTGTATCTCTCTCTCTCTCTGTATCTCTCTCTCTCTCTCTGTATTGCTCTCTGTATCTCTCTCTTTGTATCTCTCTCTCTGTATCTGTGTATCTCTCTCTCTGTTTCTCTCTCTGTGTATCTCTCTCTCTCTCTCTTTGTATCTGTGTATCTCTCTCTCTGTGTATCTCTCTCTCTCTGTGTACCTCTCTCTCTCTATCTATCTCTATCTCTTTCTTTATATATCTCTCTATCTATCTCTATCTCTCTATATCTATATCTATCTCTACCTATCTCTCTCTATCTCTCTCTCTATAGCTCTCTATATCTCCCTATATCTCTCTATATCTCTCTATATCTCTCTATATCTATATCTATCCATCCCCATCCCTCTCTATCGCTCTCTATATATCTCTCTATATCTATATCTATCTATCCCTATCTCTACCTATCTCTATCGCTCTATCTATCTCTTTCTGTCTATCTGTCTCTCTCTATATCTCTCTTTATAGCTCACTATTTCCTCTCTATATATCTCTCTATCTCTCTCTATATATCTCTATCTCTCCATCTCTTTCTCTATCTCTATGTCTCTCTCTCTCTCTCGCTATCTATCTCTATATCTATCTCTATATCTCTCTATAACTATCTATATATCTCTCTCTCTCTATTTCTATCTCTCTATATATATTTGTATCGCTATGTCTCTCTCTCTATCTGTATCTCTATCCCTCTCTATCTGTATCTCTCTCTCTCTCTCTCTCTATCTATATCTCTATGTCTCTCTCTCTCGCTCTATCTGTATCTCTATGTCTCTCTCTCTATCTGTATCTCTATGTCTTTCTCTCTCTATCTCTCTGTCAGATTTCAACAGGAATTTTTATCTACACACACAAAATCTCGGCCAAACTTTTCCCTCCCTGTTTTGAAAGTCTTCAACAATGTTGGTTATTTTACAAAATAATATGTTTTCTCTCACTTGCTACCCCTTCCAATCCACATTACTCTCCCTTTCCATTGCCCCTTTAGCCCCTCTTATGCACCCTATTTGTCATATAATGTATTTTAACATTATATGCCAGCATCGTTGTTAGAAAATCTGAAGCTCAAACCCCTCAATCTTACTGACCAAGCTGCACCCCTGGTGACATGCTGCGATTTACACCACATCATTTTTAAAGTTCATCAGTCGCCACCGTCAGTTATACTCAATATATTGCCTACTGGACATATGCGGCCCAACAGACCTTTTCTGGAGGCTTCTCTGCTGCATAGGGGCATTTGTTCCACTGCTAAAGTCAGACTGGCTGAGTTTAGAGCAGCTATTTAAAAGTAGGAAACAGATTTTGTCAATAAAGTGTAAACAAAAAAGCAGTGTGGCACAGCAGGAGCCCCATCTCAGATAAGGACATGCTTTGAAAACATTTGATTTTCATCTTATTTTTTTAATTTTTATAAAATGTATGAATACTTTACAGTAAAACATGTAAAGCATTTATCTCTCTTGCTTCTCCTAACCTGTTTCTTGAATTATTTTATATGTTTTGGACATGTGTATGATAAATGAAAGACGGGGAGAAAAGGTGTAAAATAGAAATACAATCATAGGTCAAGTTTCAATATATAACAGCGCAGTAGGGAAAATTTGTCTGGCCTGTTATAGAGCCTGCATGTTATCATTCATCTGATCTCTATGAATTCACCCTGGGAAAATGATTTCGGACAATAATTTACGGCTATGACAAAGATGTGTTGAGTTATCATGCTTTAAGAACATGCACGAAAATTAAGTTTGCTTTAGATACTGCATCGTAAAAGCATGGAGAATGTTAGACGCAGATTTGTGATGACACTTAACCACAGATGAACTAATGAAAAGTTTTAATAAGCTATAGTTATATGTTTTCCTTTATGCATAAATGAACATAACAGACAAAAGATAACATAGAAATTCCTTATACGTGTATGAATAAAGTCATTTTAGGTGTTAAGAAAATGGACATTAACGTTAGAATGTGTAATGTGAGCACTGATATTGATGAGAAAGAGAATTACTAAAATAATTTGTGATTCGTAAAGGTTCCAAATACTGAATGGTGTAATAAGCCTGTAACGAACAGAATATTGAAAAATTAGCATGGAAATTGACTATGAGTTATAAAAAAAACTATTATAGATATTCCATACTTACATAATGTAGAAACAATCATTAGTTGACCTGAATGAAGAACTAATGAATTGTATTCAATGATGTGAAATTCATATTTTAGCACAAACTCAGCACGTACAGGCTGCGTTTCATATAGGCCTCAAACTTCTTTCCTTCCTAGCATGAACTAATGAACTGAATAGTCAGAAGCCTATGAGAACTTTTCGTAAAGTTTCTACTTGTGCTCTAACACTCAATAATTCCTTTAACGCTTGTAGCTTATTAGACCGCACTTGCAACAAATTTGTTACTTCCTAGAGTACATGCTTGAGAAAAGACTGACAAAGGATGAGAGCATGGACTCGCCTACTTCCTAGATGCCATAACCACTCATATAATTAAAAGTCAGTGGTCTTATGGAAAAGTGCAAAATAATGGATTACTTAATCTTCCGGATTTGTATACCTTACCTACATCATCTCATCCTATCCTATCGAAACTGACCAATGGGACAAGCTGGTCTGACAAAATTCAGTGATGTCAAGGGGTGTAACCATAATTCGATGGAGTATAATTACCTAAGTTGTGGAAAGGGATGGCCCTCTATCTTGTCCACCTTCTCAACCCACCTTTTGGTACAGAGAATGATGATTTGGACTTCCAGAAACTAACACGAACTGAGACGTATTACTGTGTTTGCTGCCGGCTGGTATGCTTGCATAAGTGGAACCTTTCCAGCAGGAAGGTTTCTAACAACAGCTGTGGCATTGACGTTACAGTGTGGACAGCGGCAGACCAACCTGTTCATGAACTGGAACTGGTCATTTGGCGATTCCTGAACCCAGATCTATAGGGTTTGTATGCGGGTTATATGCTTTAAAGGACTAATTTCCCATGATACAATCTCCCTCGGCTGAGGAAGAAAATACTTTTCAAACTTGATTCTTACAGATTTATTAATGCTTACTAAATCTCTAGAAGTTGTAAATCAATTTGGCATGAATACTTCTTTAAATGTGACAAAGATACCAACTTAGATAATTATTCTGCTTATTCTGTTTCATGCATTTGTTGTGATCATTTTATCTGTTTCCAAATGCATGGACCTAAACATATACTGCCTAAAGAAATCCATTTGGTAATGAATACATGTTAATTATTATCTTATTCCAGGTCCTGAAATGATATGAGTTCATCCCCTAAATATTCTAGTCCCTTTCAGTACAGAACAAGATCCATCGGAGGACCTACTGAGACAAAAGGTGGTAGCTGAGGTTATTCTGGGGAGATTTATTTTGATGTAGAGATTTATTGAGGCCCAACATGTTTACGCTACAACAGTTTTTCTGGTAGCATGTCGGATGGTTTCCTGTCTGACAAAACTGGGATATAAGGGGGATGTGTAAGGAGAGGATCACAGATAATCGAGTTCAATGATTCTTTAGCTGAATGCCAGTTCTGACGACAAGACAAGTGATGTGAGTATTAATAGGGTTGTGAAAATATTGTATTTGTATGTGATACTAATGATAGCTAGTAAAAAGTCTGTTTAGTGTTTGATGTAGACTAAACGTTGTTATAGGATTGTAGTTTTATCAGGTCCGTTGTGGCCAAAGTTCCCAGGATATACCCCTAAGGGTGGTCTCAGTGTGGCATACGCTGAGTAAGTTTGTCTGCAGTTTTGAAGATGCTGTACGTAAGACATCATCGGCAATATTACCAGAGAAGGGAACTTTGTGAGAGTGTGAGAAACAAAAATCATTAGGATTTTTTTCATGTGCACAGAGATCAATCGTAAGGATTTTTCAGTTGAAGTCGCACAGGTGAAGATTTTGCTTATGATTGGATGAATAATTCTTGGTTGTGTGGAGATCTATAATTTCTTTTAGTGGAGCAGATAACAGTTTATCTGTGGTTAGTAGTTTGTTTAAAATCGGATTTGAAGAAGCTGGATTGTAAAGGGAGGGTCAGTTGCTGCTAGGAGTTGGTCGGACGTCATAGAGTGCCTTTCTGTGATAGGACGGTTGGTGTAGGGCCTCGCTGGGATCGATTGCTAGCGTCAGGGAAAAGTTGCGCAGTGATTGGAAGCTAAAACAATAATAAGGAAGTGGATTGATCTCAAAACGAAATGAAACAATTGTGAAAGACATTAAAATAATTTGACCAGAAAACATGAAAATCTTAAAGGGCTTAAAAAACGTTGATACATGGAGATGTGCCTGTGCCTACAAGAGAAGGAGTACCAGTAGAACCTGAAGGCACTCCTGCACTGTACATGTCTTTAGAGAAAGAATATCATACATGTACATGGTTAACAAATTGGATTAAATATACTGAAAAGGATGGACCTCTAGCTTTCCCTCAATATGGTACCATTAGTGTACAAATTCTTGAAAGTTTAAGGAGACAGAAGAATGATATTAAGCCATCACCAAGAGCTAGGCAAATTGAAGCCCTCGAAGAATGGGAACATGTGGCCCGTCAGAAAGAAAATATCAGGGTCGATATAAAAATACATTAGTAAATATGTAGAGGCTAAGCGGGACTCACAACGAAAAATGTGGCGATGGGACATTGCAGAAGGAGCACGAATGTATCCTGTTTTGGTTGCAAATAAGGGGGAGGGAGAAAAATGCAAGGAAAAGAAAAACATCCAGAAAATGCTGAAGCTCTCATGTTAACTGAGGAAAGTGGGGATGAGAAAGATGATGAGTTTTTGAGCGAATTATTAATGAATCAACCTCCACTGTATAATGAAGAACAGTCACAATCAGGGACAAATCCCTTTGTGGGAATTCAATCAGATGCATCTGTCATACCAAATAGTTTAAATTCTGTTAATCCCTTTTTGACTGAAGAGCCAATACCAAGAGGAGCAGGGATTAATAGCTTCATAATACCTAATGCTCCAGATGCCCTTTCCGTACCCGTAACCATAGGACCCGTGGTACCTTTAGACAAACATGACCTTTAGACATGCATGGGAGGACAGCAAATACACACATTAACCGTTCCTACTGGTGTAGGAAGAACTAAAGAATTTACTGAGGGACAAATTAATCCTAATTTAGCTTTTCCCAATGAAGGTACTTCTCAGCAAGGATATGAATCTGGTGTTAGTGAAGGGACAATTCGGACAACTGTCCCCCCCAAATCAAAGAAGACCGAATGTATTAATTGGTACTGCAGAAAGGATTATGGAAACTCCCAATGGAGGACCACAGCTTCCGACAGCTAGAGCCTTACAAATGGGAGCTCGAGGTTCTGAAACCTATGTCACACAGCAGCTAGTAGGGGATCACAAGAGGGTGTGTTAAATCAAAGAGTAGGGCCCACCGCACAGGGGTTGGATGATTGAATAAAGGAGATAGCCCCTTCTACCTTTGATAGGAATGTGGCAGGAAAGAGAATTTCAGATGCAGGAAATTCAAACTAAAAAACGCTGGACATAGCTAAACTGAAAGTGGAATTGGAAGAGATGATTTTGGGAACTATTAGTCCATGGAGAATTGCTAATTAACGTGACAATGAATTATTGTTTATTTGCAAGGCTATCACCAGGAGAGCTAGAACCACACATGAGAAGTTTGTTGAGGTGGCACAAAATATGGGGTGGATATTCAGAAGTCCAAAGCATTACAAAAAAAACTATTGGTTGGATTTTAGCGGTAAGGATTTGGAAAGTTTAAACCCGTCAGGGAAAAGAATACAGATTAAAGCATTATTGTCAACACTCAGGAAATGTGGTGCGTTAGAGGGATGGGAAGGCAGGTGGGCTAAAAAGAAGGAAACAAAAAAGGTAACCATGCCAATGTACCAAATGTTCGAAGGGGAAACTGAAAGTTTAGAAACGAAAATATTTCCAATGAGAGAAGTACCAGGAGGAAGGTATATTTGTGTTCCCTGGACTAAACCAGACATATTGTCCTTCACAAATGATTTTCCAAAGTAGAGAGAAAAGCCAGTTGAAAGTTAACGGCAGGTTGAGAGGTTTGTGAAAGTTTCAAAGGTTTTGTTGAAGGATTTAGATACCTTGTTTGATATTGTGCTACCAAGTGATTTGTGGACCGAATGCCAGAATGCAGTAGATTGGCCAAAGACAGAACCTGAGAGAGATTCGAGGGCTGGTGCACCGCCACCTGAAGTAATGAGTTTATACAATCGGGTCATTACTTATTTAAAAGGGAAAATTTCTCCAAAGGAGACTGACTTGGTAAAGATTGACAGGACAACACAGGAGTTGAAAGAGACAGTGCATGCATATTATGAAAGACTCCTGCAGGCATTTAAACAATATAGTGGAATGGAGAACGTGACTGGTAAAGACATGGGACATTTTGTCTATCGATTTGTGTATGGATTGAGACCTGAGATAAGTGCAATGATCCAACAGCATTTGATTTGCTGGCAGAGCAAGCCAATAGATGAGATTCTTAGGTATGGAAAGTGATGTGGAGATGAAGTGGACTCCAAATATAAAAGATTGAAACAAAAGTTGAAGTTGGCTCAGCTGATGGCAGCGAAGAAAGGTTACGTGGGAGTCGGTACTGATTGTTCTGTCATAGTACTGGGAAATAACCAAACAAACACTGGCATACAGGGAGTAGCAGAGTGATAGCAACAAAATGTGACAGCCACGGGCAGAGGAAGAGGGATTTCAATAGAAATATTGAAAAATATTCATCTGTGTCATATTTGCAGCATTGGAAGCGCAAGTGTAGGTTCAATCCACTGAATCAGATGAATGGGCAGGTAGCAAAAGGTAAAATTACACAAGCCCAGACAGGTAAAATGATGCAGAATCAGCAGACTCTAAGGCAGAAAAAATGAAAATTTGACCATGCCACAAGCCCCTGTACCTCAATGTATTGGCCAAGTGCAGAAGTATAATGTGCATATGGGATTTCATACAAATGATCAAATTGATACCTATTCAAATGTAACCCAGCAATACCTGTTCCAGATTGATGACAGTGATTCTGATTTTTCCCAATGACTGTGCCTGAGGAAGGAGGAGGAATGCATGCTTGGCGCATCCTTGGAGGTAGACCAGGGTGGTCCTTTTGTGGATGGCAAGGTAAATGGATCACCTATTTCATTCCTTGTTGACACTGGTGCTACCCGTTCCTGTGATCTGTGAGAACAGCGGAAGTTCCCAACCTACCCCGTTCGGGAGAGAGAATCCAAGTTGTAGGAGTTTTAAACCAATTAATGTCAACACCGGTATCAGAACCTGTTACAATACAAATGGGATCATTTGAGGATTTGCACAAATTTGTGATATATGATTCCAGCCCAGTGAACCTTTTAGGACGAGACTTATTGTGCAAATTGAATTGCTTCATTTATTGTACTCCGAAAGCAATAGAATTTCATACCAATGATAAAGATATTATATTCATAATGTCAAAACAAAGGACAGGAGTTGAAGGATTGTTTCCTTTATTAACAAGTAATGACTTACCCTTAGAATTGAGAGACACTGTGTTCCCAGAGGTTTGGGGTTTTTCAGGAAAGGATATTGGGTTGATCAAAGGAGTAGCTCCAAATGTAGAATTCCCTCAGACTCCACCATGTAATCCGAGTCCTGAGGCGATCGCAGGTATAACCCCTTTGATCGAGTCACTGATTGAGCAGGGAATTTTGAGAGAATTCATGGGAAGCCCATGCAATTCATCCCTCTTGGGAATTCAGGCAATAAACAGAAAGTATAGGACTGTGCAGGATTTGGGCAAAGTTAACCAGATTGTGGTACCGTGCTGTCCAATCATGCCAAATCCCGCTGTGATACCATATCAGATTCCCTTGCGAAGCTGAATGGTTTTCTGTCATTGACTTGTGTCAAACCTTCTTTTTAATCCCTTTGCACCTGGATAGCCAATTTGTATTTGTATTCCGGTTCGGAAACCGTGTCTAGGCATGGTGCCGAGTTCCAACACGGTATACGGAGAGTCCTTCCATTTTCAATCAAATATTTTAAAGGAATTTGGAGTAATTGGTAATGCCAAACCACTCTGTTCTGGTTCAGTGCATTGACGACTTGTTGGTAGCGTGAGGTACTCAGGAGGCTTGCATATGTGACACTATTGCATTACTGAATGATCTGGCAGTGAGTGTGCATGAGGTGTCACCTACTAAGATACAGTTTTGCAAAAGGGAGGTCCTTTACCTAGGACATCACATTGAGAAGGGAGCCAGAAAGGTGTCACAAGATCGGATAACTGCCATCTTGCAGATGAACCCACCGAGAACTCAAAAGAAGGTTTGCATGTTTCTGGGAATGGATGGCTATTGCTGAAAATGGATTCCAAAGTTTTCATTAACTGCTAAGCCACTTCAGAGGCTTACACACAAGGATGTGCCAGATCCAGGCCCATGGGGTGATGAATGCATGCGCTCTTTTAAAGAACTGCGTGAGAGTTTATGTCGAGCTTCAGCATTGGGAATGCCCTACTTTAACAAAAGTTTCACTCTATTCTGCAGTGAGCGCGAAGGCTGTGCACTGTCAGTTCTAACTCAGATGCATGGAACTGCACACAGACCTGTTGCATACTTCTCAGCTACATTAGACCCTGTAGCTGCAGCATTGCGTGGATGGCTAAAGGCAGTCGCTGCTACATATGTGAAGTCTGGAGCAATTTGAGAGCATCATGATGGGTCATCCACTGAAAGTGCATGTACCACACTCTGTTGAGATTTTGCTTACTTGTACCCGAACACAACATCTCACAAGCAGTCTGTTAACCAAGTATGAGCAGGTGATATTGGGTACTGAGAACGTGTCATTGGTGAGATGCATAGTTTAAACCCAGCTACCTTGATGCCTTTACCAGGAAATGAAGTTGTGATTGATGAAGCAGATCATGATTGCTTGGACATGACCGAGCTGTGTACAAAACCTCGTCCAGATATTATGGATATTCAACTACCTGAATCAGATCATGTGTTGTTCGAGGATGGATCATGTTTGAGGGATGCTGGAAGAAAACTGAGAGTTCGTATGCCATTTGTACGGTTGTGAGAGTGGTGGAAGCATCATGGTTGCAAGGAGTGCATTCTGCTCGGTGTCTGAGCTAATTGCCTTGACAAAGGCTTGCAGCATTACTGAACAATTGAGAGTTACCATCTTCACGGACAGCCAATATGGATTTGGGTTGTCCATGATTTTGGGCAGTTGTGGTCTCAGCATGGATTCATGACCTCTTCGGGTTCACCTATCCGAAACGGAGAGAGCGTGAAGAACCTACAGCTGTCATTACAATTGCCAGCCCAAGTTGCAGTGGTGAAGTGCCCGGCCCACCAACAAGGAAATGATTATGTGACGGTCGGCAACTGCTATGTGGATGAGACCGCGCACTATTGCGTTCTAAATCTTCAATGGGGACCCATTGAAAGAGCAAACTGATGTCGCAGAATGCAGGCTGATGTTTTCAGTTGCGGAAACATGGGAAGAAATAAAAGCATTAGAGGATGAAGTGCCGGAAACTGAGCGACAAGGGTGGATTAAATCAGGATGCATACAGAGACAAGAGGATGAGGTGTGGGTGTACACAGATAAGAGACCTGTCCTACCTGATAATTTGTCATCACCAATGGCAAGAAACTATCATGGACCTGCACATGTTGGGAGGGATGCCATGATGTGCCTTCTCCAACCAACCTGGTTTAATCCCCGATTCAGAGCTGTGGCCGAAGTGTTGTGCCAGAGGTGTGTAATATATCAACAACAAAATGTTTGTGAGAAAACCCTAGTCACAATGAGTCATGTAGGGAGATCTGCAGGACCCTTTAATAGAATGCAACTTGACTTCATTGAGATGCCTCCTGGCAATGGACTAAAATATGTTCTAGTGATTGTGTGTCTTCTCTCGTTGGGTGGAAGCCTATCCAACTAGGCATAATGACAGTCTAACTGTAGCAAAATTACTCCTTAGAAAGCTTATACTGCAGGTTGGATTTCCGACCTCTTTGGAATCAGATAGAGGGACACATTTTAATAATGAGGTGATATGAATGCTTAGTGCAGCATTACAAAATGAACTGAAGTTACACTGCATATCGACCAGAGGCGTCCGGAGTGGTCGAACAAGAAAATGGAACATTAAAGTTCCGTTTGGCAAAGGTATATGCATCTACATCTCTGAAATGGCAGCTGCTTTGCCTTTGGTGTTGAAGAGTTTGAGAAGTATCCCAGACAGAAGAACCAGACTGTCCCCACACAAAGTCATAATGGGAGGGCTATGAGACATCCTACAGTCCCAGCCAATCAGCTAGTGAATATAACTGATATTTTGTTACTCGATTACTGTAAAGGGTTGGCTGATGTGGTCCATTCTGTGTCTCACCAGGTTGGGAAAGCTGCCAATCCAACACAACAGAAGCAGTGCCATGACTTGTGCCCCGGAGACTGGGTGCTAGTCAGAGACGTGTCTGGAGCCTTGTTGGCGTGGGCCTTATTAAGTGATTCTTGTACCACAACTGCTGTCAAATATGGTGGTCTGCCTAATTGGGTGCATGCTGTTTATACTAACAGGGTCTGATGTCCCCTTGAAAATGATGTGCCTGCAGTGGATGTGCCAGTGGTTGCAGTAAGACTTCCAACTCAGATCAATCACAGAGTAGAGGGGGCACCAGCTACTGGGTCTTGAAGCATGGGTTCAAATGAGGGTCGAAGAGAGTCAATCCCTGTAGGAAATGAGGGCCAGGTGGAGAGGGACCTGACTAGGTGAAATACTGACCCCCTCGTTGTGAACAGTGCCTGCGAAAAGTGAGTGGTAAATGGAGACCATTGGTCCAAAGGACTGACAGATTGAGGCAAGTCTTGGCAGAAAGTAAAATACCTCCAACTGTAATTGAAGTTCCAAGCCAAACTGAGCAGGGCGACACAGACGATGATGAGACTACAGTGAGGAAATCAAAAAGAGCAAGGGTACCAAGTCAGAGATACGCTGCAACAGAGTGGACTTATTAAGCAGCAGCAAATGACTGGAAGAGAGCGTATCATGCTTTTTGTTTCAAAAACCTAAACTCACAAAAACCACCTTGAGGAACTGATACACCGACCCACAGAGCAGGACACACCCTCAACCCCATCTTCGCTGCAGGAAACAGCGTTCACTTCAGCCACACTATGCAACCCCCATGAACTGACCACCACTGCGTACACTTCGTCGTCGACAAACCCATGACACCCAAACCAGCCCCACGCCCACCACAAAGAAACTGGAGCAGGGTTACCGACGAACAACTGAACTCCACCCTCACCCGAGACAACCACACCTGGGCATCCGACGTGAATGACGCAGCCAGAGGACTTCACACTTGGCTCTCTAACTGCGCAGACGAGCTCGCCCCGCTACGCAACCCCGACAAACTGCGCCCCAGAAAAGCCGCCTGGTTCACCACCAATCGCCAAGAAGCCAGACGCACCTGCAGACGCCTGGAGAAGAACTGGAGAAACACCAAGACAACCGAAAGCTACACCACCTACAAGGACGCCATGACGGACTACCACAACCAAATCAGAACCACCAAGAGGAACTTCATCCACAACAAAATCCTCACCAACTCCACCAACTCCAAGGAACTCTTCAGAATCATTCAGAATTTCACCAACCCACGCCGCGAAGCCACAGGCATCACCCCGTCCCAAGACCTCTGCGATAAGCTTGGAACCTACTTCCACCTCAAGATCACAAACCTCTACGACAACTTCGTCGACCATCCACCTGACGCCACAGCCGCCCCCCCGCCCCCCAGAGACACCCGTCAGCCCACCATCTCCAACTGGACACCGATCACGACCGAAGACACCTCCTCGACCATGAAAGGCATCCACTCGGGGGCCCCCACTGACCCCTGCCCTCCTCACATCTACCACAGAGCCGCGGCCGCCATCGCACCCGAACTACAATGCACCATCAACACCACCTTCAAAACTGGCGCCTTCCCAGACGACTGGAAGCGCACAGAATTCAGGCCCCTGCTCAAGAAGCCCACAACTGACCCCATCAACCTAAAGAACTACTGGCCCATCTCGCTCCTCCCCTTCGCAGCCAAAGTTGCAGAGAAAACAGTCAACAGGGAACTGACACGATTCATCGAAGAGAACGCCATCCTCAACCCGTCACAATCCGGATTCCGAGGCAACCACAGCACCGAGACCGCCCTACTCGCCGCCACAGACAACATCCGCACCCTCCTGGATCAAGGCCATTCCGCAGCCCTCATCCTACTCGACCTTTCAGTGGCCTTCAACACCGTCTCCCACCGCACACTAGTCCCCAGACTACACAACGCCGGCATTCAAGGAACAGCCCTGGACTGGATCCGATCATTCCTCACCGGAAGAAGCCAAAGGATCAGTCTGCCACCCTTCCTCTCCGATCCCACGAAAATCACCTGCGGAGTCCCGCAGGGGTCATTACTGAGCCCGACTCTCTTCAATATCTAGATGGCCCTACTCGCAGCCATCGTCCGACAACACGGCCTCAACATCGTATCCTACGCTGACGACACCCAGCTCATCCTCTCCCTCACCAAAGACCCCATCAACTTCCAGTAAGGAATGCAAGACGTCGCAGTGTGGATGACCAACAGCTGCCTGAAGCTCAACGCCGAGAAGACAGAAGTCCTCGTCCTTGGAACCACCCCCACAGCATGGGACAACACCTGGTGGCCGACTGCCCTCGGGAGCCCACCCACCCCCTCAGACCACGCCAAAAACCTCGGCATCGTACTCGACTCAGCACTCACCATGAACTGACAGGTCAATGCCGTCACCTCCAGCTGCTTCAACATCCTCCGCATCCTCCGCAAGACCTTCAAATGGATCCCCCCTGAGTCATGGAAGACAGTCACCCACGAACTCATCACCAGCAGACTGTACTACGGAAACGCACTCTACGCCGGCATTAACAAGTCCCTACTCCGCAAACTCCAGACAATACAGAACACCGCCGCCAGACTCGTCCTCGGCATCCCCCGGCACAAGCACATCAGCCAACACCTACGAAGACTCCACTGTCTCCCAGTGGAGAAAAGAGTCACCTTCAAAATCCTCACTCATGCCTACACAACAACGGACCCAAATACCTCAACGACAGAATCAACTTCCACGTACCCAAAAGAAACCTCCGATCCTCCAACCTCGCACTGGCCGAAACCCCGCGCATCCACAGAGCCAGAGCAGGCAGAAGATCCTTCTCTCACATTGCAGCCAAGACCTGGAACGAGCTACCGGCAGACATCAGACACGCCCCCTCCCTGAACACCTTCAGGAAGATTTTCAAGACCTGGCTATTCGGCTAACAGATCTGCGGAATCCCCCCCCCCCAGCACCTTGAGACACTCACAGGTGAGTAGCGCACTTACAATTCCCCTGATTGATTGATATGATAAGAGACATTTGTGCAAAGCAGGAGAGTACATGGAAAATGGCCTTTGAATAATTGAGGAGACAAAATACACTGGATGATGCCAAACCATTGAAACTTGTGAATTGTGACAGTGGGAGAAGCAAAGAAAATGTGTTTACTGAACTGGAGAAAAATACACTTACTGCAAAGTCCTACATTATAAGGCATTCCTAAATTTTGACAAGGATTATAAATTCCTCTTCTGGGGAGATGGAAAATCCAAACCCGGTATTGTTAAAACATAAATTCATATGTGCTTGCTCTCTAGCTGCTTTTTCTATAATTCTCATATTAGTAGCAATTGTTCTAAATCTGCCTCATCAGGTCTATGTGAAGGATGACATTAACCCTACCCCTGTTACTAAATCAATAGAGGGGAAGAATGATGGTGTTGCAACTAACAATCTAACTGATAAGATTTTACATCATGATCAATCAATTAATGATTTTTCTTTAAATGTTTTCACTAAACTCCTATATGACTATGTGGACACTATGGATGCGAGGGATTGCTATGTGTGCATGCAACTACCTACCTCAGTATCAGAGGGAGTGACTTACCATCACTTACCTTTAACATATGGCATTTCTTGTAGTGTACTAACTAGTTTATTTTATGGCAAAGGGCAATTTCAATATTATTACTAAAATTATGATTTGATCTTCTCAGAAATACCTGTCAAGAAGAATTTGAATGTTGTACCAGATTCACGAAATGGCTGAAATAATGGGTGAATTTTTCCAACCTACGCAGAGATAGAGTACATGCGCATAGACATAATTTAACTTGCTTTCTACATAATGTAGAAAAGGATTTCATAAATTCAGTCGAGGATAGACGTGGGGATATTAAGAAAAAGGCTGAAACCCAATCAAAAATTACACCTTGGGCACATTGGGAGGGTGAAATCAAAAAGGGGGAAGCACACTCTTTTATGGCTCTGGACTGGCAACACAAGGGGGAGCTATGCATTGTAGGATGCAAAACGGAATTTAACAATAAATTTGCTGGTTCCAGTGAATGTGATCACACTTTCTAAACTGTGGGAGGTTGGGGTTTATATCTTGGAGGGTCTGATCCTGTTTCCCCAGGGATGTACTATATTTGTGGGAGAAATGCCTATCATAGGTTGCCAAAACAATGGTATGGATGCTGATATATGGAAATAGTTTTTCCAAAAATGCATCATGTGGGTCAAACTAGTGGAACCTATGATTTTAAACACACTCGTTTAAAAAGGGGAATAAGTGCTGCTCAAATAATTGGAGATATTTTTGGTGCAATAATACCATCAGTTGAGGTGATTCTAAATTCTCACAAAATTCAAAAGCTCTCTACTGTAGTTGATCATTTGTCAACTGATACAGCAGGAGGTTTCCTTGTTGTAGATACTGTAATGGTTGCTATCAGATCTATGGTTTTAAAAAACAGACTTGCATTAGATGTCCTACTCGCAAAAGAGGGTGGAGTCTGTTGCGTGCTAAAAGTCCAACAGTGCTACACTTATATCCCTGACAAAAGTAAAGCTTTGCGGGGATATATGAGCAATATTACTAAATTGGAAAAAGATTTGACTGAATTGGAAGCTGAGGGTGCATGGGAATCTATTGGGAAGGGATTTAAGACAGTGGGAAAATGGTTTGCAACCTTGGGAAGTAGTTTAGGGGTAAAATATTGACACCTATATTAACAATTGCTATTGGCTTACTACTAATAATAATATTAATAATTATAATAATAATTTACAGGTATCTTAAACGCACAACATTTGAAAAGGAAAAAAGAGGGATAAAGAGAAAACAAGCAGAAATTGAACTAGAAGATAGACAATGTGAATATTATGATGAATTAAAGGCCTTAGAACAAACTAGACTGAAACTAATGAAGACATCTGCCTTATAAATGTGACTTAGATAAAGAGAAGAGTGTGATGGCTTGATTCACCATGAAAGGGGTAATTGATAGAGCCTGGATGTTATTATTCATCTGATGTCTATAAATTCACCCTGGGAAAACGATTTGTGACAATAATTTACGGATATGAAAAATGTGTGTCGCGTTATCATGCTTTAAGAACATGCACGAAAATGAAGTTTGCTTTAGTTACTGCATCATAAAAACATGCAGAATGTTAGACGTAGATTTGTGATGACACTTAACCACAGATGAACTAATGAGAAGTTTAATAAAGCTATTGGTATATGTTTTCTTTATGCATAAATTAACATAACAGACAAACTATAACATAGAAATTCCTAATACGTGTATGAATAAAGTCATTTTAGGTGTTAAGAAAATGGACATTAACAATAGAATGTGTAATGTGAGCACTGATATTGATGAGAAAAACAATTGCTATAATAATTTGTGCTTCGTAAAGTTTTACTTTAGCTATCCTTTCAAATACTGAATGGTGTAATAAGCCGATAAAATGAAGAGTATTGAAAAATCAGTATGCGAATTGACTATGAGGTGTTATTAAAAACTTTTTATAGATATTCCATACTTACATAATGTAGACACAATTATTAATTGACCTGAATGAAGAACTAATGTATTGTGTTCAATGATGTGAAATTCATATTTTAGCACAAACTCAGGGCGCACAGGCTACGTTTCATATAGGCCTCAAACTTCTTTCCTTCCTAGCATGAACTAATGAACTGAATAGTCTGAAGCCTATGAAAATTTTTCAGTAAAGTTTCTACTTGTGCTCTAACACTCAATAATACCTTTCACGCTTGTAGCTTATTTGACTGGACTTGCAACAAATGTGTTACTTCCTAGAGTACATGTTTGGGAAAAGACTGACAAAGGATGAGAGCATGGGCTTGCCTACTTCCTAGATGTCATAACCAATCATATGATTAAAAGTCAGTGGTTTTATAGAAAAGTGCAAAGTAATGGATTACTTAATCTTCCGGATTTGTATACTTTACCTACAACATCATCTCATCCTATCGAAACTGACCAATGTGACAAACTGGCCTGACAAAATTCTGTGAAGTCAAGTGATGTAACCGTAAACCGATGGAATATAATTACCTAGATTGTGCAAAGGGACAGCCCCCTATCTCGTCCACCTTCTCAACCCACCTTGTGGTACAGAGACTGATGATTTGGACTTCCAGAAACGAATGCGACCTGAGACATATTACTGCGTTTGCTGCCAGCTGGTATGCTTGCGTAAGTGGAACCTTTCTGGCTGGAAGGTTTCTGAGAACAGCTGTGGCATTGATGCTGCAGTGCGGACAGGGGCCGATGAACCTGTTCACGAACTGGAACTGGTCATTTGGAGATTCCTGAACTTATATCTCTAGGGTTTGTATGAGGGTTATATGCTTTAAAGGACTCATTTCCCATGATACAATCTCCCTCGGCTGAGGAAAAAAATACTTTACAAACTTGATTCTTACAGTTTTATTAATGCTTATTAAATCTCTTTAAGTCGTAAATCAATTTGGCATGAACATTTCTTCAAATGCAATAAAGATACCAACTTAGATAATTATTCTGCTGATTCTGTTTCATTCATTTGTTGTGGTCATTTTATCTGTTTAGAAATGCACTAACCTAAACAGATTCTGCCTAAACAAATCCATTTGGTAATGAATAAATGTTAACTATTATCTTATTCCAGGTCCTCATATGATAATAGTTCATTCCCTAAATATTCTGGTCCCTTTCAGCAGAGAACAAGATCCATCGGAGGCCCTAATGAGACAAAAGGTGGTAGCTGAGGTTATTCTGGGAAAATTTATTTTGATGTAGAAATCTATTGAGGCCCAACACGTTTACGCCACAACACCTATGTTTTGGAGCTGACCGTTAGCATCATTTTTCCCAACTTCATTCTTGTAAGTTACCCTTCATAAGTGCTTCCCAGTTGAAGACACTCGTTTCTGGTGCATTGTGACTTGATCAATAATTCTATTCTACTTCTCATTCTATTTGGGATTGTTTCACTATTCACATAGTGGCTCATTTAGCTGCCAAGTGGTCCCATGTCAACCTAGTGTAAACTAAGGATGGCCGTAACTCTCACAATTTGCTGCAGCATAATTACGCAAATTACCACAAATTTACGTGAAATTCTACGTAATTATGCAAAAAGAGTAATTCAACATTTAACGTGATTTTCTTAGTCCAAAAATGCCCACTCACGTCCAGAATAAATCCTAGGATGCACTTTGTGCTACCGAGTAGTGCTAAATGAAACAGAACACAAATAGAAGCACAATTTTTCTCCCAACTTACTTCTGGCATTTAGCGCTATTTTCTTAGCACAAAATGGACGCATAAATGCATTTTGCACAAAGAAAATAGAGCTCAGTTCAAAACAACTTTAACAGCAGCTCGAGCAGCCACTCAGTTGATAAATGGTGTTGTTTCTGTGGCAATTTTCCCCACAAATGTTATGTTATGTTATGTTATCTGAGTTTATAAAGCGCACAGCTGCCCCAGCAAAGAGGCGTCCCGGCGCTACCAGCGTCAGAAGGAACAAGGCCAGGAACACAACAAGTAGGCAAAGGGAACAGACAGAACCAAGAAGGACTAGACAGAAGGAAAGAGAAACGTTTTGATTGCTTTCCTGAAGTCCACCATGCGATCCAAGCTGCGAATCTGAGGGGGCAGGGAGTTCCACAGCTTAGCAGCTAAATAGCGGAAGGACCGACCTCCCACCCGAAGGCGCTTCACATGGGGGACAGTTACCAAATGCTGTCCCAGAGAACGCAGCTGGCGAGTGGGGACATACAAGGTTAGCAAATTACTCTTAGTTATGCGGGTATAATCACACAATTATTGATAATTCTTCTGCGTCAAGGAGCAACGCTGAATCACCACAATGACTCCAATTATTCCAGTGTAATTAAAATTACTCCCAAGCATTTTGCAAGCCAGCCTTTCTTTTTAGTCAATAGCTAATAGCATTATGGTACATGCAGTTTGGCCTTTAAAATTGTTAACATGGTCTCAAAAATGCTAGCATGCAGAGTGGTATAAAGCTAGGTCTAGGCGAAGATGTCAGACTTGACATACGGGCCACTTAGCAGATGTGAGCACAGAGCTAGTCAATGCACCTGTAGTATTAGTTGCTCCTGTGAAGATCACTATGCGGGACAGCTGTGGACGGTCTATCGGGGCTGAGAGGACACTCCCCCCTCACCTTTTGCCCATCAAGAACAGTGTCTGTCAGGCTGAGCAAGGGTCCTTGAGGCCCTTCCCCCTTGGTGACGAGGGGTAGCATCACACATTGCCTCGGACCTGAGCGCTTCAGTTTTAAGCTCTGAAGCGCCCAGGGTTGAGTGTCAGTCAGTTACACTTCGTCACAGAGTGGGTTGGGGTGGGGTTACCAGTCTCACCGACCCCATCGCACTCAGTGACAAGGTTGGGACTGCTGCCTTCCCTCATTGGCTGACCTTAGGTCAACCAATGAGGGAAGGCAGCAGTCCCAACCTTCCTGGGACTTCCGAGACAGAGGGGCCGATTCCGATTCGGGCCGGAAAACGTACCGACCGACTCGGTACGGGATCTCATTCCGACCGACTCCGACCGGCGCCTTACGACCCGGGTAGTACGATGAAATGCATGTGAAATCCGACCGACTCGGACCAAATACAAAACGAACGACCGAGCCGGGCGCAAACAAGCCATCCGGCCGGAAAAGCATTCGAAACGAACCGACCGACACGCACCCGGCTTGAACCCGAACGAAACGTACCCGCAAACTCCGAGCCGCGTAGTACGATGCTGTGCGTGCAAAACACGACCGACTCGCACGGAGCACAAGCCGGACGACCGACACGCACACAAAACCCAGTCGAAGCAACACAATACTCCGCGACCGACTCGTACACCGCATATGAAACATAGCTGACACACAGCGGGAACGACTCGGACAAGATCGCACCACACAACTGCAGCGTCCTACTCGGACACAAGAACGACTCCTACATGCACCAAAAACACCAACGGAAATTTTTTGAAAAAAAGGGCCAAACAAGCAACCACAAAGCCAATAAATACAGGGAGGAAAAAAAATGGAACAAGGACACACCTCCAACTCCACCTACATATAGGCCACAAATCCCTACCATGATCCTTTGCAAATTCCACTCACCTGCCAGCAAACAACACCATCACACAGCAACCACAGACACACTCACAGCTCATACATCACACAAGCCACACACCATTACCACACCTACAAATACCACCCTCACACACACCCAGCTAAACCTACACTCACACACCCCCACTTGCACACACACACACATCAATCACCACCACCACCATGCCCCCAAAGAAGAATCCAAAGTTCTTAGATAGTGAATTGGAAGTCATGGTAGATGAGATCCTCAGGGTAGAGCCACAGTTGTTTGGTACATTGGTACAACAGACCCCCATAGTGCAGAAAACCAAGATGTGGGCGAGAATTGTCGACAGGGTCAACGCACAAGCACCATGTTTGCGCACAAAGGAAGACATCCAGAACAGGTGGTATGATGTGCGCAGGAGGGTCCGGGAACTACTGAAAAAGGATTACCTCCTCAGCCAGCACACCGGCAGTGGCCCTCCTGCAAAACCAGTATACCTCAGGCCCTGGGAGGAGAAGGTGCGGGCCATCCTACCACCAGTGAGCGTATACGGACTAACAGACAACCCAGAGCCTGGTGAGTACACAACTAATATACACAATATGGTGTCACAATACACACACAGCACTCCCAAAGGGATAGGCAAACCATGCACCCTTAGCAAATACACACCAACCAAAACATATTCATCCCAAGATGTTAATGCTAGTCTCACAGACACAATACCTGCCACCTCATAGTGGTATCTAACTGTGTCATGACATGTACAAACCTAACAACAAACACAGCAAGGCACTGGCACAAATACAACCAACAAACACTCACAGATATTTTGACAACACCAGAACACCACCTCACAGGGAAGATCACTGAAAGGAAGGAATCCGGTGTATGCTGGTCAAGTCAGTGTAACCAATAGCATGATGGGACTTGTAGTCACAGATATTGCTCAGCCTCACAATTGGCCCATCAACTCCACTCTGAACCATGCTCACATCACAGGGAGTGGAAAACAACTGACAAGATGGCTGACACTGGCTACTGCTGTGGGGAGCACAAAGCCCTGCTGGGAACTGTGCACCAACCAACAGCAGGACACCACTGACTGACATCCTGAAAGACAACTAGCACTCCCTGCAATGGAAGCATGGTCCATAGTGGGATATCTGGCTGGGTGGGAAGGAGGACTCACAGCACTGACCAAAGTTACAAGCACCTCCCCTCACACCCCCCCTCAACACTAACTCCACATAACCCACCTGGGAGAATGCAATTCCTCACATCCTAACTGAACATCCTAAAAGAACCACCACCCTGGGTAATGCAGTGTGAAGCACAGGGACACTCTTGGGACTTGTAGCCAAACAACTGCCAGGACAACACTCCCAGCCATCCTGTCAGCACAGGCACCCCACCCCACACGGTAGCAGACTCAAAAGGAAGGAAGGATGGGCATGCTGGGAAGGGGGGTGGAGGCAATAGCATGATAGGACTTGTAGTCACAGATATTGCTCAGCCCCACAATTGGCCCATCAACTCCACTCTGAACCATGCTCACATCACAGGGAGTGGATAAGGACTCACAAGATGGCTGACACTGGCCTCAGCTATGGGGAGCACAAAGCCCTGCTGGGAACTGGGCACCAACAAACAACAGGACAACACTGTCAGCCATCCTGTCAGCACAGGCACCCCCCACCCCACAGGCAAGCAGAGTCAAAAGGAAGGAAGGATGGGCATGCTGGGAAGGGGGGTGGAGGCAATAGCATGATGGGACTTGTAGTCACAGATATTGCTCAGCCCCACAATTGGCCCATCAACGCCACTCTGAACCATGCTCACATCACAGGGAGTGGATAAGGACTCACAAGATGGCTGACACTGGCCTCAGCTGTGGGGAGCACAAGGCCCTGCTGGGAACTGGGCACCAACAAACAACAGGACAACACTGTCAGCCATCCTGTCAGCACAGGCACCCCAACCCACAGGCAAGCAGAGTCAAAAGGAAGGAAGGAAGGATGGGCATGCTGGGAAGGGGGGTGGAGGCAATAGCATGATGGGACTTGTAGTCACAGATATTGCTCAGCCCCACAATTGGCCCATCAACTCCACTCTGAACCATGCTCACATCACAGGGAGTGGATAAGGACTCACAAGATGGCTGACACTGGCTACTGCTGTGGGGAGCACATGGCCCTGCTGGGAACTGTGCACCAACCAACAGCAGGACACCACTGACTGACATCCTGAAAGACAACTAGCACTCCCTGCAATGGAAGCACGGTCCATGGTGGGATATCTGGCTGGGTGGGAAGGAGGGCTCACAGCACTGACCAAAGTCACAAGCACCTCCCCTCACACACACCCTCAACACTAACTCCACATAACCCACCTGGGAGAATGCAATGCCTCACATCCTAACTGAAGATCCCACAAAGAACCACCACCCTGGGTTATGCAGTGTGAAGCACAGGGACACTCTTGGGACTTGTAGCCAAACAACTGCCAGGACAACACTCCCAGCCATCCTGTCAGCACAGGCACCCCACCCCACAGGGTAGCAGAGTCAAAAGGAAGGAAGGATGGGCATGCTGGGAAGGGGGGTGGAGGCAATAGCATGATGGGACTTGTAGTCACAGATATTGCTCAGCCCCACAATTGGCCCATCAACTCCACTCTGAACCATGCTCACATCACAGGGAGTGGATAAGGACTCACAAGATGGCTGACACTGGCTACTGCTGTGGGGAGCACATGGCCCTGCTGGGAACTGTGCACCAACCAACAGCAGGACACCACTGACTGACATCCTGAAAGACAACTAGCACTCCCTGCAATGGAAGCACGGTCCATGGTGGGATATCTGGGCTGGGGGGAGAAGGAGGCCCTGATGGCAACCAAATAGCACCAATGCTGGTCAGGCACACACCTCAACATTCACATTGACATGCCACAGGTTGGCAGAACAATGTGCTACACCAATATCACTCTCTGACTGTCACAATGTAGGAGAATGCTATGTCCAGGCCCGCATCCAGAGGGACAGTCACAACTGTCAGGTGTGTGAAAAATTGGTGCCTGTAGAAACATACTATACAATCTGTGTCTCTCCCCAAAACAGGTGATGATGGGGACTCAGCAGCAGACGTGGAGGAGTCCCTGTCCCAGTCTCCAGGGGACACTGAGCTCACTGGTGTGGATCAGCCTCTGCACTCCTCGGATGGCGACCAAGTAGCTGGACCCTCCGGTGTCAGTCATCATGCAGCACCAGCAGGACCAACATCTGCACCCCCTGCACCCACCCCTCCAACAACTGCCAACACACAGGCCACCCCTGCCAACACGGACACACCAAGGACCACAGGTGACAGCGCAGGGACCCAGGCCCAAACTGGAGCTGGTGACAACGAACCCACAAACAACACCCAAGTGGGCACACGGTCAGCTGTGCGTGCCCCCGCAGGTCCCGCACGTGTCGCCAGGGGTGGTGGGAGGGGTGGTAGACACAGGTCGCTCTTTGCAGAGGGGTCGGGACTGTATGATGACCCACAACTGGAACGCATCGCAGATGCGTACCAGACTAGCACTGGAGAGGTCAGCCAGGTAGTGGGGATCCTCAAGGACATACAACAGCAGCAGGATGCCCATCATGCCCGCTTGGACTCCCACATGTCCCGTGTCGAGACACACATGTCCCGTGTCGAGACACACATGTCACATGTCGATACACACATGTCTGGCATAGAGTCCAAGTGGGACACATTGGACCAACTAACAGCGGTGCATCGGGACATACTGACATGCCTCTGCCAGTTTACCACCAACATGGCCTCACCTCCCTGTGTGCCCACAACATCTGCAGCTGAAACCACAGCAAATACCACAGGGAGGGCGGAGGACTCTGGTGGAGATTCCCCTGCACCGCGGCAGCCTGCACGTGAGGGTCCCCCCCCAAAGAAGAGGGGCCGTCCGAGGAGGCCATACTGAGAGGACGATGGCCAGCTACATCCCCCAGGAAGCCAACACCTGTTCTGGAACTTTTCCTATGTGTGCAAACTGCACGCCCTGTCGAAGGCAACCCAACTCGCCCACATGACATGGGGAGCTCTAATTGTCCAAATTCATCAGATGTCTGTGGACTTTACTCTGGACATATCCGCTACCAAGACTTCCGATTCACATGGGAACTTTGGATTCCAATTCCTATGTACAGCACCCACCATCCTGTGCCCCATCCCCACACCTTATGTAAATAAACTCAGCAATACACCATATCTGCCTCTGTTGTGATTCCAACATGCTCTCTGTCATGGAGATGTTGATCAGAAAAATTACACTGTGCATGCTAACTGCTACGGCAAGTCCGACACCGTCATGGCGATGTGACACATATGAGGGAGACACACCACCAGGGCCACACAACACATACACACCAGGGCCATCAGACTCATTCCCTACACTGATGTTGCCAGGAAATACACTGCAATGCACAGACACCACACCTATTCACAGTCTGTGTCAACTAGACCACAGGTGCAGGAAGCAAATGTCACTCAGACGTGTGACTACAGACAACGCAATTCCCAAAGTGAAGCACATGTTTAATACACATTAGCAACATGTTGTATCCACTACAAATGCAAGCTAATCCAACCTGGCTGTGGCCACAAAGTCAAAAAGTGCAGAAGATAGAAAGTCCAGGGGTGTGTGGCACATCACCTGTTGGGAAACGACTGCACCCACCTTGGAAGTTGACTCATGGATTTGGGGGATCCAAGTCGATCAAACAACTCCGGCAGCACCCTGTGAAGGACAGACATGACACACAGTCAAAAGCACTGAAGAACAGCACAGAACGGCAATACTCATGTCCAATACATGTCACGAGATAACTACACCAAACCAAGTTAGCATGTCAACACTGTTGGCCAGTACAGACCACCTGCAAGGACACATCGCTGCACGCATCCAGTCAAGTAGCACATGGCCACATTCAAACAGCACCAGAGCACCACACACACATATTATGCTAACTCAAATCATTGACATTACAACCCTCTGGATACTCACATTCAGCTGAAGAAGTTGGTGATGAGCTGTGTGCGGACATCACCATCATCATCATCATCATCACTGGCATCGTGGTCCAGACCAGGATCCTCCACAGGTGGCGGACGTTGGTCATCGTCATCCAGGATGAGAGGCAACTCCTTCCGCACTGCCATGTTGTGGAGCATGCAGCAGACGATGACAATCTTGCACACCTTTGCTGGGGCATATGGGAGGGAGCCTCCTGTCTTGTCGAGGCAGCGGAAGCGGCTCTTCAGGAGACCAAAGGTCCGCTCAATCACCCTCCTCGTCCTACCATGTGCCTCATTGTAGCGCATCTGGGCTGGTGTCACAGGGTTCCTGAGGGGTGTCAGCAACCACAGCATGTTGGGGTATCCGGAGTCACCTACAGACAGACAATTGCACATTAGCTGAGTTGGAAAAGAGGGTGGAAAAGTACATAGCAGAACACACACAATGGTACAAAGTTAGTACACACCAACAAGCCAGGCACGCTGGTTCGGCATCTGTGACATCATCCTCGGGATGCGACTACTCCTCATCACGTAGGCATCATGAGCAGAACCTGGGAAAGGGGCACACACATGTGTGATGGTCATATCTGCCAGACATACCACCAGCGCATTGATCGAATGGTAGTGTTTGCGGTTCCTGTAGGCCTGCTCATGTGCCTGTGGTGGTACCAAGGCCACATGTGTCCCATCAATGGAGCCAATGACATGTGGCATCCTCCCCAGGGCATAGAAGTCACTCTTGACGTCAGTGAGTCGTTGAGGTGTTGGGAAATAGATGTAGTGGTTCAGGTATCTCAACAGTGCCCCCAAAACATCGCGGAGCACACGGCTGAACATTGTCTGTGACATCCCACCAGTAGTTGCCACAGTGTGTTGAAAGGTACCGGTGGCAAAGAAGTGTAGGGCTGCCATCACCTTCACCTTGGGGGACAGCGCTGTAGGATACGGCCGGCCAGGCTGCATATGTGGGGCCAACTGCACTGCCAAATCCTCAATCAGCTGCCTGGTGAAGCGGTACCGTCGGATGCTGTCACGTTCCACCATCGTTGCCAGGTCTGGGAATGGTCGCTGGACAACAGGAGCCCTGCAGTGCATAGGTGAAGAAAGCAAGATTGTCAGTCACCCCACCTATGTGTCGTTCCCCATACTCAATTTCACATTATACATCATTTACAAACACAAGTACTTGATCTGTGTGTCGTTCTGTTTGGACATGAATGTCACCTACATGGACAGCATCCAACATCTTGGTTCAACAAGTGTTGTAAACAGGTCCCAGGGTGTGCCATGGGAAACCATTGGGCCGTGTCACAGTACCCATTTAGTGCTCTCACATTCCACACACATACCACAGTGACATGTCTGGACGGATGGGCCACAGGCATCACAACTCATTGACAAGTAGATTCCCAGGGACCCTGTCTTGCCACATGGACACTGGCATGACATGGCGTATCATATACACGTCAGAAAACACCAACATGACACCCACAGGTGGTGGCCCATGTAGCCTCTGCAGGACAGACCTGGACGTCTGTGACACACACACAACATCTAAGTCCATGCACAAACAACGTGGATGTGGATACTGTCTCCCATTGTGCACATGGAGTCAGACGTCTCAAACACAACATGCACACAGACTGCGGAGGGACATGTCTATTGTGGCAATGGGCTACCCTGTGACGTACATGCCTTCCCACATGTGAGCCTGGGGGTATGTGACATGTCATGCACATACACAACCTGGAAATGTGACCATACCACATGCTCCTAAATGAACAGTTGTACATCACAATGGTCATGTGCACAACACACAAAGGTCCCTGTCCCCATGAACATTTGCACAGCCTGGATGTGTCTGCACCCAAGTGCCACCCCAAAAACAACATGTACACCCCCATACACAGATAAGGTTATGCTGCCACACATGCCTTAGATACAGTGTGGACTGGGTGTGGTGTAGTAGGTGTGCCCCTGAGTCCCTGGACAGTAGATGTGGCTTGCATAGATTCACCAGTGACCACCATGGTGACATATGCGTGTGGCCTGTCTAGGGATGCGTTGAACAGCAATGGTCCGATCGGTGCACCCGCACGGACCATTGCTGTCAATGTGAGCGGGTACGCGTTGTATGGCGGGTACGCGTTGTACACCAATGGTCCGATCGGTGCGCCCGCACGGACCATTGCCGTCAATGTGAGCGGGTACGTGTTGTATGGCGGGTACGTGTTGTACAGCAATGGTCCGATCGGTGCGCCCGCACGGACCATTGCCGTCAATGTGAGCGGGTACGCGTTGTACAGCAATGGTCCGATCGGTGCGCCCGCACGGACCATTGCTGTCAATGTGAGCGGGTACGCATTGTATGGCGGGTACGCGTTGTACAGCAATGGTCCGATCGGTGCGCCCGCACGGACCATTGCCGTCAATGTGAGCGGGTACGCGTTGTACAGCAATGGTCCGATCGGTGCGCCCGCACGGACCATTGCTGTCAATGTGAGCGGGTACGCGTTGTATGGCGGGTACGCGTTGTACAGCAATGGTCCGATCGGTGCGCACGCATTGGCTGGGGACTGGCATGGCAACGGATGCGTTTTTGAAGCTTGAACGACTCTGATGCAGTGAATTCAGTTGGCCAGCCACAACAATGTTGCAAAATCATGGGTGTCATGTAGTTGAAATTTTGAAGGATGCTGTGGGCGTGTATTGGTGCTGCAATTCCATGGATTGGTCAGATTCAGAAGATGCAAACGACTTGGACCTATCACTTTGGACACATGGGACAGTATCTGCCTCTGCAGCACACAAATAATGCTGGCTGTTCCCCTGAGAGCTCACTTGCCTGCACTACATGCTCCAGGACGACATCTGCCACTACTCTGCTGCTGTCTCTGCATCCTCTGGCTACTGCAATGGCACGTACTGTGGAGAGAGCCCCTGCCTTCACCCATGAGGAGAACCAGGCCCTGGTGGACAACCTCCTTCCACAGTACAGCAAGCTGTATGGGAAACCAGGGGAGCAGGTGAGTGTGCTGTCCACTGCCTTACTAATTGTGCATGTTGTCTGACTAGCAGGATTTACAGTGTGCACACCACTGGCTAGCATGCTCACTGAGTAGTTTGCACCCCCCAAAGTGTGTAGTCACATGCACTGGACAGGTACAGTGGAGCAACAGTGCATTCAAACAAGGTTCACTTCCCATACAATGATACCATGTAGTAACTGCTGGCAAACTGTCCATAGCCCTCGTTGCTCAGCCTGTGTACATCATATGCCCCTGTGAATGAGACATGTATTTCCAACTGTGTGATGCACGGAAATGTTGCATGTGTAGTAATGGCCTTTTCACTTTGTCATCCTCACAGGTTGATGCCCATCAGAAGCAGGAGATCTGGCTGGCCATCGTCCGGGCAGTGATATCCATGGGGGTCTACAAGCGCCGGATCCGCAACTGCCAGAAGAGGTGGCAGGACCTTCGGGGCTGGACCCGGAGGATCGCAAGGGTCCAGCTGAAGCTGTCGCCTCCTTGCAGGAGGGGCGGACACCGGACCCTGACCCCCCACATGCTCCAGATCCTGCTGGTGGTCTTCCCGGAGCTGGATGGGCAGCTGAAGGGCAGACAGCAGCAAGGAGGGGGTGAGTCAAAGACTGCACTGTGAACTCTGTCTGACATGCTATGTGCCCTCCTCTGGCGTGGTTACACTTCCCCAGTACATCAGTCTTGTTGTCCAGTACCCATGTCCCTCTATTGTGACATGGCCACTACCCATCTGATAGGCCGGTGTGCTCCTTACGCTCAGGATAATTGTGTCACTCGGGTACAGGGTCCTTGCATTTTGCTTTGCTCAAGGTGGGTGACAGCTTTTGTTCACGTAATATTGTGTTAGCCTTCATGGGGGGGTCAATTGCTCACACAATGCCTGAATCGTGCAATGTAGTCTGGGTGTAACTTTGATATGTGATCCCCTTGCAGATCAGATTCACCACATGTCCCTGGGGTATTTGCAACACCCCCATGCTGCGGGTGGGTACAATGTTTGGGCCTCAGGAGTATGTATGTCAAGTGTGTCACACATACTTAGCCACCTGCCTACTGACCAGGACTAATCCCTCTTGCAGGTGGAGCAGGACAGTCATGCCTACTCCAGGGCATACAATACACACTGTACTCCCAATCCCGTGTATCAGCTGACATGCTGTGCTCAGTGAAAAGTTCCCTCAGGTGTCTGCCTCTGTGTCGTTGTGCTGTGACTACGTTGTCGGTACTCCTGTGATGTTAATCGCTTAGGGGTCAGCATGCCATCTGCTCTTGGACCATGTGAGACAAGACTTCTGTGACTCATAGGTGTTTGATCACATGACTGTGCAGACAGGTGTATGCAACTGTGACTGTCCGGCAGATGCCCATCATTCACAGCACACTGTGAGGCGCTCTGGTTCAGGGTGTTGTTTCATGTCTCCCATTTGTCCAATTGGTGTGCAGTGTACAAAATCTGGGTTCAGATGGTGTGGTTAGTGGGGGATGGACAAGTGCACTTGTCAGTTACATAACTTGCCTTCCCCATGTCCTAGGATTGTGACACAGTGCAGACTGTTGTTGGCTGGCTGCCATGGCCATGTGACTGGAGACAGTGATGTATGACTTTGCAGGCATGCCTGTGTCATGGCATTAAACTTCCTAAGAGTGATCCTGCAGGGGAGTGACATGTGCTACATGCACCCCATTGTGGCATTGACTATCCGGACATGGGTGCTTCATGGGGTCTGGTGCTGGTATGCATCACATGCATTTCTATTTAGACTCTGCCCGTCCATTTATCCAGACACCTGCACTGAGTCAGTGGCAAGAGATGTGACGTGGGCATGTTCACATACTTCGCCGTGTTCTCACCAATGTCCAACAACTGTGTAGGTGGTGCAGGTGTCCACACTGGGGTATTACCATCAGACAGGCACCAGACAGATGTGTGCAAGGGCAGGAGGTTGACCATCAGACTGACAATTGGCTTCTCCTAATCTGTGTGATGACTTTTGGCTATGTTCTACTAAAGATGGCAGGGCTTGCTCTGTGATGTGCTGTACTTACTGTGGTGTGTGCGGTCAGTGTAGGTGACTGATGTTTGTCTGTTTCCCTAATTGTTTGCAGATACATCCACGGCCACAGGAGGGGACAGCTCCATGGACCAGGAGGAGCAGCGGAGCCAGACTGGGTCAGCGTCCGACGAGTGGTCAGAGGGACCCAGTGGCACGGAGGGCGAGGGGAGCCACACCGAGGAGTCCTCAGCACCATCCACCTCAGCTGAGGACCACAGCAGCTCGGAGGATGACTCCCTTGTGGAGGCGGGTGTCAGCAGCCACCACACCCCAGCTAGTCTGTCTGACCCCACCACCACCACCACCACCGCCCTCCCATTGGCTCCCATTCCTGAGGTCCGTGGAGGCTCCCGTGCTCGGGAGCATGTCTCCTTCAAGCCAGGCACCGCACCCCCTGCCCCTGTGTCCCCTGCTGCCCTGAGTGAGGAGTCTGTGTACCTCCTTCAGCAGCTCCATGTAGAGCAGACATCAATGCTGAATGTCCTCCATGCACACACCACTCTGTTGACACAGCTGGTGTCGTTCATGGAGGGCATCTCAACGGGTATGTCTGCCCTACAGAGGAGCAATAGGTCCATGGACTCCTCCCTGACGGCAGCAGTGTCCCTCCTCCAACAGTCCCTCACCCCTCCCACCTCTGCCCCATCCACACTTCCTACCACCCTACCTTTCCAAAGCACATGCACCCCTGCACAATCACCTAAGCACACAGACACGAGCACCACAGACACACCCAAGAGAAAGGCAAGACGTGCACACAAGCATCCTCAGGGGACTGATACCACAGACACAGGGGATGGGGAACAGACACACACACAGGCATCCACATCCACTCCGCAGTCCTCCACATCCTCTCAATCCAAGACCCCTTCCCTTGCCTCGCCTGCTACCCCAGCTACACAGAAGCTCTTCCTGTGTGCCCTCGGCCTCTTCCCCTCCGATCCTGCTGATCCAGCATACCGGGGGAAGAGGAAGTCCACCCACACAGAGGGGAGTGCCCCTCGCCCCTGGACACCCTCCCCCAGGTGCAGGCAGAGTGAGCCCCCCACCCGCAAGTCCCCCCGGAGCCGGAAGAGCAAGACCCCGCCACCGCCCTGCAAGTCATCCACCCGGTCTCTCAGCTCCATCCCTCAGGCCACCACTCCACAGGTTCCACCGCCACACCCTGCCCCAGGTTCCCCCACACACCGATACCGCATCCCCAAACTGCTTAGGCCCTCCCCCCCTGCCACTTGCTCTTCCACCCCCAAACCAGACGCTCTGCCTGTATGTGCCACTGGTGTGGCGACCGTGTACCCCCTCTGTCCTGCCCAGCTCTTCTGCCCCCCCTTCCACTACCTTGGAGTCATGCACTGCAGTGGAGTCCACAACTACCCCGTCTGACTCGGGCACTGCTTTGGGGCCCCAGTCCACTCCAACTGGCCAGCCCACTGCAGTGGTTGCAGCACCAACACCATCAGAATTGGGCCCTGCAGTGGTGCAGGCCCCCCCTGAATCAGACACCTCCACTGCAGTTGCCGCTGACACTCCTGCACCCACCTCACCTTCACTGCCTCCTTCAGGCATCCCCTGATCCTGTCCCTGCGGTGCCTGGCCTGCCCCTCGTATGCCCCTCCAAGGGGGATGTCCCCTGTCGGTACCTGTGCAGGCAAGCAATTGGTGACAAGTTGTCACACATCACCCTGTTGGGACTGTGTATTTGGACTGGACATTGGCCATCGTTCTTTTTGGACTTTTGATTTTTAATGCACACTTGCTGAATAAAGCCTCTTTTTGTTTACTTGTGGTTAATCTTTGGAGGTACATGATGTGGATGTGTAGAATCATGCATTTGCGGTCGAAATTGTGTTCAGATCAGGTAAATGTACTTTTGCTGTGATGGGCTCCATGGGATATGTGTCCTGTTGTAGTCTGGATCTATAGCTTCCCTTGCTGCAGTCTGAGGGTGTGATGTTCAGCATTTGACACAGGGATGTACGTTTAGCATTTGTAGATTACCATCTTTGTCCTACACTGTTGCACATCTGTTGGGCTTACCACTGTCCAATGTTCCTAGTACCCTGACTGTGTGCCCGTCTCCACTGGACATGCAGTTTTGCACATCAGTTTTGGAGGACTCATCTGTGTATACAGTACAACTGGACTGCCACGTGTTTTGGGTGTATGCAGATGACTGACGTGACACTCCCGTACCCAGGCTGATGTGAGCAGAGTCTTCTGTGTGTTGTAGTTGTTGACTCACTGACGGAGTGTCCTGCTGATATGTTTGAGT
Organism: Calotriton arnoldi; assembly: GCA_963921515.1. NCBI lineage: Eukaryota > Metazoa > Chordata > Amphibia > Caudata > Salamandridae > Calotriton > Calotriton arnoldi. The sequence continues at coordinate 1,846,870 of CAWUFW010001261.1, read as the reverse complement.
CGTGCACAGACAAGGTTTGGCACAGCGGAGCTTCCACAGGAGTGGTGTGCCCTCATGGCTGTGTGTATTCCGGTGACATTGCGTGTGCCCGTGTTGTGAGTTGTGTGGCCATGTCTGTGCATGTTCCCTTCCCTTTTCATACGCAGGCTGTGTCCCTAGGGATGTTCCTGTTTGTGATGCTTGCAGAGTTGGTATGTGTTCATCCAGCATCTTGGACCTGGTTTCTCTGTGATGTGGTTGCATGGCAAACTAATGTTCATGAGGTTGTCATCCCAGGTTGTCTTTATTGTCAGGGCTGGGGATGTAGGCAAACGCTGATGGGACACATTCAGGATTCCCATTGGCACTTGTTGTTTGCACAAGTAATGTGATTTGGAGTTAGTGGTAGCTTTCAGTGATTGTGACGCGTTGTGTGTGTGACTGTTGCCACTCCTCAGGGTCAGAGCTGCAATGTTGGAAGTTGTGTACATGTGTTCTTTGTGTGTCACCTTGGCTTCTTCGTTGGTGTGTGACTATGGCCAGGATCCCATTGTTTGTGGTGGATTTCACATCATGCGCATGTACGGCGTACTGTGCTGTGTGTCAGACATAGACGTGTCATGTTAAGTGGGCATGTGTGATGACTTTCTGCACCTTAGTTCCCCCCACCACCCCTGGGATTGTCATGGGTGCATGTGCATTGTCACCAGTCCACGTGAGCTTCACTGCTGCACATTGGTGGAGATCAGGGTGTGTGGTGTTGAGTGTGCAAATGTGAGTTGTTGCACGGCTAGACCCCTACCTCCATATTGGCCTTGGCTGGCAGGCCGTGCTGATTGATTGGAGCTTGTGTAGGTGTGATGGTAGTTTGTAGCTGAGGACACATGGCTGAGGTTCACAGTGTGTACGACATCTACCTTTGTCATCACAGTGGAATTGTCATGCAGGCTAGTGTCAGCACAATGTGGGGTCCCTGGGGGTCGTACTGTGGTGGGTGTGTCTCTTGCTGTGTTAGTTGCTGTTCCTACAGGCTTGTGTGACATGTGTAATTTGGGCTCCCTCTCATCTAACAATGCAAAATTGCCCACATAGGGGAATCCAATCAATGATTTACTTGTGTCTGGCACTGTATCGACATCTGTGTAATTGTGATTCTGCCCTCCTCATGTGTTGTGTGGTTGCCTGGGCACACTGGCACACCCCCATCACCTGTTGTGTTTGATATGCAGTGTGAGTCTCACTGTTTGTGTTAGTGCATTTGCATCACTGCATTGGCATTTCTGTAGGGTGCCATTGACTGTATGTAGTTTGGTGATTTTCCCCTGCTCTCCCTGGGACTCCTAGGTCATCAGTCAGCACAATGATCATGGTTTGTATGTCCCATTGCTGACATGGTATGGTATTTGTTCACCTGACATCTACAGTCTCCACAGGATATCTACATTTGTGTGTCCATTGGTGCAGATATGTGGGTCCGCATCATGATGGTCACTTCTATAATTGTGTTATTTGTGAATGTTGACAATGTGGTCCCCCATGTGTGATGTTTGTATGCACATGGCCAAAACAATGTTTCTGTGACACTGCACTGTTGGCCTCGCACAATCTATGTTGCAATGGGACACAGGCACTACTATGCCACAGATGTTTTAGTTGTTGTGTGACCAGGATTCATCCATACAGTTTGTCTTTGGTAGCCTTTACCATGCCTACACTTACCTTATGATCACCGTGGTGATGGGGCTTTGGGCCCCATGGACCCCACACTTCCCTTTTGGTGACTGTGGTGATGGGGCTTAGGGCCCCATTGCCACACTGATCAAAAGGTGTATCAGCCTTGGACCCCACACTTACCTTTTGGTGACTGTGGTGATGGGGCTTAGGGCCCCATTGCCACACTGATCAAAAGGTGTATCAGCCTTGGACCCCACACTTCCCTTTTGGTGACTGTGGTGATGGGGCTTAGGGCCCCATTGGCACACTGATCAAAAGGTGTATCAGCCTTGGACCCCACACTTACCTTTTGGTGACTGTGGTGATGGGGCTTAGGGCCCCATTGCCACACTGACCAAAAGGTGTATCAGCCTTGGACCCCACACTTCCCTTTTGGTGACTGTGGTGATGGGGCTTAGGGCCCCATTGCCACACTGACCAAAAGGTGTATCAGCCTTGGACCCCACACTTACCTTTTGGTGACTGTGGTGATGGGGCTTAGGGCCCCATTGCCACACTGATCAAAAGGTGTATCAGCCTTGGACCCCACACTTACCTTTTGGTGACTGTGGTGATGGGGCTTAGGGCCCCATTGCCACACTGATCAAAAGGTGTATCAGCCTTGGACCCCACACTTACCTTTTGGTGACTGTGGTGATAGGGCTTAGGTGCCCCATTGCCACACTGATCAAATGGTGTATCAGCCTTGGACCCCACACTTACCTTTTGGTGACTGTGGTGATGGGACTTAGGGCCCCATTGCCACACTGATCAAAAGGTGTATCAGCCTTGGACCCCACACTTACCTTTTGGTGACTGTGGTGATGGGGCTTAGGGCCCCATTGCCACAGTGGCCATGGTCGGGTTGTATTGTGGAGGCCACACACTTTTATGTGTGACACATGTGATAGTGGGTCACATTGTATGTTCATTGTCATGTTCAGTGTTGTAGGCATTTGACATAGACTACACATGCTTGTCATGTTGTCTTGGTGTATGTAATTTTCTGTGACTCCTTATGTGGGAGTATGCTGGTTGTGTCATGCATTACCCGTCCTATGAGTAGGGGTGGTGGTGGTGGCAGGCATCCAGCCCCCCATGAGTGGGGATGGTAGTAGTGGCAGGCATCCAGCCCCCCCTGGGTAGGGGTGGTGGTGGTGGCAGGCATCCAGCCCCCCATGAGTGGGGATGGTAGTAGTGATAGGCATCCAGGCCCCCCTGGGTAGGGGTGGTGGTGGTGGCAGGCATCCAGCCCCCCATGAGTGGGGATGGTTGTAGTGATAGGCATCCAGCCCCCCCTGGGTAGGGGATGGTAGTAGTGATAGGCATCCAGGCCCCCCTGGGTAGGGGTGGTGATGGTGGCAGGCATCTAGCCACCCATGAGTGGGGATGGTAGTAGTGATAGGCATCCAGGCCCCCCTGGGTAGGGGTGGTGGTGGTGGCAGGCATCCAGCCCCCCATGAGTGGGGATGGTTGTAGTGATAGGCATCCAGCCCCCCCTGGGTAGGGGATGGTAGTAGTGATAGGCATCCAGGCCCCCCTGGGTAGGGGTGGTGGTGGTGGCAGGCATCCAGCCCCCCATGAGTGGGGATGGTAGTAGTGGCAGGCATCCAGCCCCCCCTGGGTAGGGGATGGTAGGAGTGATAGGCATCCAGCCCCCCCTGGGTAGGGGATGGTAGTAGTGATAGGCATCCAGCCCCCCCTGGGTAGGGGATGGTGGTAGTGATAGGCATCCAGGCCCCACTGGGTAGAGGTGGTGGTGGTGGCAGGCATCCAGCCCCCCATGAGTGGGGATGGTAGTAGTGGCAGGCATCCAGCCCCCCATGAGTGGGGATGGTAGTAGTGATAGGCATCCAGCCCCCCCTGGGTAGGGGATGGTAGTAGTGATAGGCATCCAGCCCCCCCTGGGTAGGGGATGGTAGTAGTGATAGGCATCCAGCCCCCCCTGGGTAGGGGATGGTAGTAGTGAGGGCATCCAGGCCCCCCTGGGTAGAGGTGGTGGTGGTGGCAGGCATCCAGCCCCCCATGAGTGGGGATGGTAGTAGTGATAGGCATCCAGGCCCCCCTGGGTAGGGGTGGTGGTGGTGGCAGGCATCCAGGCCCCCCTGGGTAGGGGTGGTGGTGGTGGCAGGCATCCAGGCCCCTATGGGTGTGTATGGCATTGGTGCTGCCCATCCCACCCCTATGATTGTGCTGTTGCTGGTGTACGTCATTTGTGCATCCCTATGTGTGTGTGACATATTTTGTGTACGTGTAGTTAGTTTGTATTGTTGGTGTTTGACTTACCGTCTGCGCCGTACGCGTCCGAACCGGTCCCGGTAATAGATGTAGAGTATAGGTAGGACCTGCGCGATAGGATTCATGGTTGGGTCGTCTCGTTCGGGTTTCTCGTGTCTTCGACTCGTACTCGTCGCTGGCTTGTTCGTCTCGTAGCCGTGGATCGTCTTGTGGCGCGAAACGGAGCTTATGTGCGGCTCTCCCGGATGCTGAAATGTGCCGTGCGTAGCGACGGGTTCGGCACGTACGGAACGCGCATCGTACTAGTCCGGCCGGAAGGTGCTGTGTATTTGGGTCCGTGCGGCTCGTATAGGCGTTTGCGGATCCGGCTCGGGCGGGGAACAGGAGCTGGATTGGGTGAGTACGGCTCGCTCGGAATCTGGGCTGTTATGCGCATCGTACTTGTTCGTTCGGTAGGGTTTTCGAATCGGTCGCTAAACACGCGTTCGGCTTGGTTTTTATCCGGACGACCAGTGTTGGGTGTGCTTCCGGCCGAGATCGGAATCGACCCCAGAGCTGTGGGTAAATGTGATTTTTTTTATTATTGTTTAGTGCATGCATGTATGTTTGGTAATGAGTGTTGTGAATGGATGCGTGTGTGAATGCATGGGTGTGAATGAATGCGTATTTGTGTGTCCCGTCCGCCTCCTTCCTAAAATTACCTGCCTTCACTGTATGTGGATGTCTCCCTTTGGGACTGTTTATTATTTTCATGTGTACAGTGGCTCTTGGGTGTCCCCATTGTACTTTAGCCCTTATGAGCACATGAAATCTGCCAATCCTGTGAAGATGAGCACTCTGTGCAGGTGGACTGGCATCTGAGCAAAAACTGAACGTGTTAATTTACTGGTCCTAGTCTGGTGTATCCCTGCGAACTTCCCCGGCTGCATGTGGGAGCTGCAGCCACTGCATCTGGGACAGTCTCTGCTTTCTGAAAGAGAGTAATATATCTCTTTTCAGCTGAGCACCCAATAGGCCAGACTATGGTCATCGCCATTTTAGTGCAACCTCTAACTCACACATAGTAATCATGATTAGCAGCTACACAAGCTCCCTCACACAGTTGAGAATTGTACTGTTTTGTTCTCAGTTTTGTATGGTAGAACAGGCATGGCTACCAAGTGGCAGCATAAAACGTCACTTTACTCTCATTTTAGAAATCAATGCTTTTATCCTGGCTCTCTTTTTTTATATTTCAAGTATGCACTCAAAGTCCTCAAACCCAAACTTCTCTTGGCTAAAAGTTCAGAACTGAAGGTCTCACACACGAACCTTCATGTTTTGTGAACAATGTGATTGTGAAGCTTTAAAAGAAACAAAGCAGAACTTGTTGATGACTGGGTGGATGATCTCAAAAAGTTGGCGATTGACTGTAAATTTGAGAATCTACATGACGACCTTATCCGCGGCCAATTAGTAATGCATGATAATAATTCTCCTATCCAAGATCGTTTATGGGTCAATGGGGATGCACCATTGGACGATGTTTTAGCAATTATGAGAAAAGCTGAAATGTCTGGGAGATGTGCCAATGTGGTTAAAGAATCGGAGAAGGATTCAGGAGGAGTTTAAAGTGCAAAGTGCGAGTAGGAATCAACATCAACATACTATGGGTCGTGGTCAGAGCTTACAACAGAGGAATACATGGAGAGAGAGGAAACCAGAGGACAGGAGGTGTTACCGCTGCGATAGCAAGGAACACTTGGCTTATAGCAAATATTGCCCTGCAGCAAGAAAGAAGTGTGGCATTTGTGGTTTAATGGGCCATTTTAGCAAAATGTGTCGGAGAAGAACAAATAATGTTAAATATGTGTGGGATGAAGAGGATGGTACGGATGTGGAGGTAGAAAATGAAAGTAACGTGTGGAGTGGTGTGAAAAATTTGCAGGGGAACTTTGTTTTAAATGTTTCAGACAATTCTCTTAAGGGAAAGCCTGTATGTGAGATATCTATTGGAGGAATATCACTCAACATGTTCGCTGATTCGGGATCACCCTATACAATTGTAAATGAAGAAGTGTGGAAAGAAAAATTTGTGAAGAAAATAGGGCACCAGTTATACCCCACAGATGTTAACCCTGTAAGTTTCACTGGTGAAAAGATCAACATGTTGGGTTTCAGATGGTTTACTTTTCTATTTAAAGGGAGGTCAGCAAGAGGGAAATTGTATGTGGCAAACCTTGGTCCATCAGTGCTGGGTTGGATGGATAAGAAGAAATTACATATCATCCTTGATCCTAATAGCGAAGAAAAAGTGCTAGTGGTTGATGAAACCAGTAAGTTGGGAGATGTCCTGGTTAAAAAATTTCCAGGAGTCTTTGGAAAAGATTTAGGTGCACTTAAGGGGTTCGAACACACTATAGTACTTAAGAAGGATGCTGAACCCAAGGTCCACAAAGTTAGACCAGTTCCTATGTTGATAAGGGACGAGGTTAATAAAGAGTTAGAGAACTTAAGGGAAAGAGGTGTGATTGAAGAAGTGGAGAGCTCAGAGTGGATTTCTCCGGCGGTGATCGTGCGCAAAACCAATGGAAAAATCCGTTTATGTATTGATTTGCGCCACTTAAAAATAATATTGTGATTGAAAAGTTTCCCTTACCCAAGATCAACGAAATGGTTTCTTCACTTAAAGGGGCAACTTGGTTTTCCACCATTGATTTATCGGCAGCTTACCACCAGGTCATACTCACGCCGGAGTCGAGGAAGCTAACTGCTTTCATCACGTCGTTTGGGTGTTACCAATTCAGGCGTATGCCTTTCGGCCTTGCCTCAGCCGCTGCGGTTTTTCAGCGGCTGATGCATAGACTGTTTGGCAAAATGAGGGGCGTGAGTTTCTTTCAAGACGATATTTTAATTGCTGCTGGTTGCAAAGAAGAACATGATCAGTTTTTGAATGATGTGTTAGAAGTTTTACAAAGAGTGGGTTTGACTGTAGAACTTAGTAAATGCAAGTTTGCGCAGAGGAGCGTGTCTTACCTAGGACATATTATAAGTGAAGATGGTGTGAAACCCAAGCCCTCACTGATCAATGCCATTGTAGGTTCACCGGCCCCTTCTACGTAAGAGGAAGTGAGATCTTTTTTGGGCATGGCCGAATATTGTGCCAAATTTATACCTAATTTTGCCAGCAAGGTGTATAACATACGCTCTCTCCTCAAGAAGAATGCAAAATTTGAATGGTCGGCGGAATGTGAAGCTGAGTTTTCCCTAATCAAAGCTGATTTAGAAAATGTGAATGCATTAAGTAGTTTTGACCCAAACTGAGAATGTTACTTAACTACTGATGCAAGTGATAAGGGTCTGGGTGCTGTCTTATCGCAGAAAAAGTGTGATGGGTATGAGAGAATAATTTCGTTTGCTTCCAGAGCATTGTCCCCAACTGAAAGTAAATATCCTATTATAGAAAGGGAGGCACTGGCCTGTGCCTGGGCTTTGCAACACTTTTGTGCTTTTGTTTGGGGCAAACCCGTCACTATTCGCACAGACCATCGACCTTTGGTGAGAATTTTAACCACTGAGGGCAGTGTAGGGGCCTCTGCCAGGTTAGCTAAGATTTCTATGAGGATGAAAGAGTATGTTTACAAGATCATTTATGTGCCTGGCAAGGACAATGTTGTGGCCGACTGTTTATCAAGATTACCTGTTCCATTAGAAGATTGTGTGGATGATCCTTGGGGGAATTTTAGTATTGCTTTCCTTCATGATTCTGGAGCACCAGCAATCACTAAAGCTGAGTGGATGGAGGAACAATATAAAGACAAGGATTTACAAGCGGTGTCAGGACACATTTGCAAGGGCTGGCCTAGAAAGGATAACATTACAGGTGATTTGAAACCTTTTTGGGAGGTGAGAATGGAACTATCAGTGGACAAGGAATTGATTTTGAGAGGTGACAGGGTAATTCCTCCTAAAACGTTGCGAAGGAAGGTTTTACAACTGTGCCATGAAGCCATTTTGGAGTGGTAAGGACCAAATTGGTAGTCAAAGGTATTTTTTGGTGGCCAGGAGTAGACAAGGAGGTAGAGAGATTCGTAAGAGAGTGTTCTGTTTGTTGTTCTGCGGACAAATCCTTAAAGACATTGAGACCTCCCATGAGTGAGGGTTTAATTCCTAGTCTTCCTTGGGAGGTGGTAGCTGTGGATATTTTTGGACCAGTTGGTGAATTCAGAGAATATGGTTTAGTTGCTATTGACTTATTTTCAAAATGGCCTGTTGTAGACATTGTAGATAAAGTGGACACGAACATTGTTCTTGAATTTCTTGACAAACTGTTTATTATGGAAGGCTTACCTGTTACCATTTTAAGTGACAATGGGGTGCAATTTACTTCAAGAAATGCTAAAGTTTACTTTGAGAGATGTGGTATTAAACACAAAACCACTTCGCTGTACAATCCAAGTGGCAATGGCACTGTGTAGCGGTTTAACCGTGTCGTAAGGGGTTGATTCAAGCAGCCATAAGCAAACGTTTGGATTGGAAGCTGGAGATACACAAAGCGATTTGGGCATATAGAGTAACCACTCACGGTGCCACTGGTTTATCTCCTTTTGTTATGATGAGAGGCAGGAAACCCAGATGCAAGTTCAATCCTAGTTGGCTTTTAGAAGGTAAAGTGGAACAATGGTCTCCTACCGACGTTAAACAAAATTTAGAGTTGATGCATGAGAAAAGTAAGGAGCATTACTATAAAAGCCATGGTTCTAAAGATGTCCATATTAAGGTGGGTGATTGGGTTCACATTAGGAGACCCACTAAAGTTCCTAAGGGTGAGAATCAATTTGAAGAGCCACAAGAAGTGGTAGAGGTTCTTCGCAATGCAGTCAGGCTGAGGGATGGAAGAGTCTGGAACCTAAAGAGTGTTGCCTTTGATTTGGGACATAAGCTAGGTGTCTCATCTGATGAAACCCCACCCTGTAGAGGTTTGTCGAACTTTGAGTGGGTGGAAGACCATTTTGATCGCAGCACTGTCCAATCTGGGTTGGCTTCTGATGGATTTCACGAACCCATTGAGGATAACCAGGTTAACGCAGATTTTGGGCAACTAGTCCAGGATGACACGCTAGTTCCAGAGGAAGACTCTCTTGGAAGAAGTGGGGAGGGGCATGTTGGCACCTCTGAATCAGTTGGGGAATGTGGTGCTTCTTGTGTCTTTGGAAAGACGAAAAGAGTTTTTCCTGGGTGGCTGAAAGAATATGTTATGTAACCCGTGTCTCTTCTCCTTTCTTCTCTTTGTTTTGACTTTAGTATTACCTGATTGTTCATTACTCTATTGCATTATTCTTTTGTATTGTAAGGGGGGGATGTGTTGTGTATCTTATTTAATATGTTTTGCATTTGCATTGTATTGCCTTATTATGTTATGGAGCGTGAGCAGAGCGTGGCGTGGAACGCCTGTGTTGTTCCTTCTGGATTCCACTCCAGGACTTCAGTTACCGCCGGTGTCCTGGAGTGGAAGCCGTGCCGCCTGGCCGCCTGGCTCTCGCCTATTTCTTTCACCATTTCTACATTAAACCTTTTTTGGATCATATACCCCATTCATTCTGAACTGCAATTGCATTTCTGCGCGTGCAAGAGCTAAGAAAATGGCAGCAGTTCTCTCCGAGCAGCCTGATGTTCGAGAATTTAAGAGATTGGCTAGGCTTGTGGTGAGAGAATAACAGCCGAGCAGAAGACTTCAAACAGAAACAAGCATTTGCAATGCAATCGGTCTTGCCTTTGGGACCTTATAAGTATTTGGCGATGCAGCACATTAACGTACATTACTGCAACATAGCTTCGTTCACATGTATTTTTAGCACAATGACATCCCCAGATGACGGTATTCATTACAACACATTAAATACTTTGGAACTTGTCAATGACTCCTGTGAATACTGTTTCTGATGAACAAAAAGCCCTGCATTATTACTGCCAGAGAAGGAAGACATGCAAGTGAGTTTGGTTACAGTTACACAGCGTGATTTGAGTGGGAAAGGCAATATTTTATGTACAGAGAAAAATAACATGGCTACATTTCGTAACAAACATAAGCACCCCATCGCATTTCTGGCCCATACTTTGCAACGTTAAATGTGGAACTACAGATTGCAAGTTGCAACATGCTCTAGGCACGAAAAAACCAGTGTTGGCTGATAGCGCCGTCACACATGCAATACGACAACTGCTATGTGTACATTAACACCTGAGATCTTCACAAGAAACACTAGCAGAGCTAAATATGTGCTAGGGAGCCCTTCTGGCACAGTGCAACTTTGTGAAGCCCCTAGGGTGATATTTACTGCTCACGGTCCCGCTGCCCTTGGACGGAAAATAAAGGCCGTCAAATCGAAAGGCAATTGCCAGCTGGGACCTGGCACCAAAAGGACTAAGGGCACAAACCACAACATCACTAGGAGCAGGAGGGCGGCCACTGCCGCATCCACACGGAACTGGGCCGCTTTGATGTGCCAACTGTTTAATGGGGCGACACCAATGCTCGACGAAATGAAAGCACAGGGCATGCGCGTGTCCCTGGGACACATCTCCATTGTGTAAGAGACCGTCCTTTAAATGGGCTTCAAAAGATGTTTTATCTACCCCATACATGACTTCTCTACACCCTACTTAACCGCAGTATTGTCCAGACACAAAACCACTTCTATTAACGCCACCGTGCACGGGCAACCGTATTAGACACTGAATGCTACGAATCAGTGTCATACACAACATTTCAATTCTGTGCACTAACAAAAACATGAGGAGAAAAAAAAATGCAAATGACGTACCTGCATGTGCCCCTCTAGTACTGCTTATTTATGTACTGTGTAATACTTTTGTAATCGTGTACACCCCTTGTACAGTAACTATTCCTTGTGCAGAGGAGAGAGCAGCGTGAGGCACATGGCAGGAGAGTGAGGAAGAGAAGAGCAGCGTGAGGCAGAAGGAAGGAACGTGAGAAGAGCAGCGTGAGCCACAAGGAAGGAGAGTGAGGAGTGTGTGTGAGAGCAAGCGTGAGAGAGGTGTAAAAGATGGTACGAGAGAGAAAAAAATTAATAAAACAAGCAAAACTGGACACTCTACAGATACATTTTGAGAATGTTATATTAATTGGTGCCCTACAGTATACAACCCCAAAACAAAGTCACAAGGCTCACAGCAAATTTTCACCGCCAGTAATAAGCTCTCCAAAGTGTTGCGAATGGGAGCTTTGTATAGAAATTTTTGAAGGGAATTTTTTTCATATCTGTTAGACCTGGCATCCTTGGCGTGGGTCTCCCCTTCCATTTTTTATGATGCCTCCTATGTTACTGATCTGTTTTTGCTGGTGTTAGATGCTTTGGGCACTGTGCCACTGCTATCCAGTGCCACAGTGCAAGTGCTCCCTAGGATAAATTGTGTTATGTATTAGTGACTCCATGATTGGATGATTGGTTTACTTGTCAGTCCCTAGTACAGTGCACTGAGTGTGCCCAGGGCTTGTAAATCCAATGCCGCTGGTGGGCTTGCAGCACTGGTTGTGCCACCCACAGAAGCGGCTTGTCAAATGTGCCTCAGGCCTGCCATTGCAGAGCCTGTGTGCAGCCTAGGGCTGCCATGTCGACTTGGTGAGTACACCCACTTACCAGTCCCTAAACCTTCCCTTTACTGCATGTTGGTCACCCCTAAAGTAGGCCCTAGGGCAGGGTGCATTGTAAGTATAAGGTAGGACATGCCCTGGTGTGTGTGGCATGTCCTAATAGTGAATTACAGCCATTTTCGTTTTTCACTATTGCAAGGCTACCTGCTCCCCATAGGCCAGAATGGGCAGACTGACTATTACACCTTATAGTCAGAACTGACCCAGGGAACATGGTAGAAAAACGAATTTAGTATGCCTGAACTCAGAATGATAATATACATCTTTTAGTGAAGTTGGTTTTAACATTCTGTGTTTGAAAATCCCACTTTTAGAAAGTGGGTATTTTCTTGCCTAAACTTCCAAGCCTGCCTCTGCTAGGTTATGTATTCCTTGTCTGGAGATTGAGTGACAGGGGCTGGGGGTGGCTACAGGAGACAGGGTGAGTCAGCACAGGGCTGAATAGAAAGATCTGCATCCAGAGTGGAGGGAGGAGTTGCACCTGGGGCTGAATAGGGCTGTGCCTGCCTTCCACAATGCTGGCTCCACCTCCTGCCGGGCGGCTGAGCACCCTGCCCCACATTCTGAAAGGAAAGAAGGAGTCAGAAAAACAAAGTGCTCCAGGACTGACCAGAACTGGTTTTGGACTAGGCAGAGGCCTCTCTGCCTTCAGAGAACAAAGGAAAACTGTGTATAAAAAGGGGACCCAGACCCCTAGGAAATTAGATCACTTTGGGAAACAAGAAGAAACCTTTGCTGAGGAGCGGAACCAAGAAGAAACTGAGGAGAAGACTATCCCTAAGCTAGAGGGATCTGCCTGCAGTGGTTGCCTGACTGCCAAAGGAAGGAGAAAGGACTTTGTGTGCACTTTTATTCAACTTCTAAAGTATCTCCAAGGGCTTGAGAAAAGAGCTTGCCTCCTGCTGAAGTCTCAGGGACAACAGACTTCAACCACCAGCTCCCCAAGAATCCTTTGGAAGTGCCTGCTGCTGTTTTGGGCCTTCTGAAGGGACTGCGTGTCGCAAGGAGCTGGAAGCGCGACTCAAGAGGGAGAAGCGTGTCGCCGTCGCAGCCGCTGCCGTCGCATCACGGAGATGACGCCGCTGTAGCTGTCGCATTGCACCGCATCTCGAGAAACGTCCCGCAATACCGAAGAAGCGTGTCGCCGTCGCAGCCGCTGCCGTCGCATCGTAGATGTCGCCGCTGTAGCTGTCGCATTGCACCGCATCAAGAGAAGAGTCTCGCATCGAGGAAGAAGCGTGTCGCCGTCGCAGCCGCTGCCATCGCATCGTAGATGTCGCCGCTGTAGCTGACGCATTGCACCGCATCGAGAGAAGCGCCTCGGATCCACGGAGAAGCGTGCCGCCGTCGGAGCTGCTGCCGTCGCATCACGAAACAAGGGTGTCGCCGCTGCAGTCGTCGCATTGAGCGGAAGCGTCTCGCAACGTTGGGGAAGAGTGTCGCAGCCGAAGCTGTTGCCGTCGCATCGCTGAACAAGGGTGTCGCCGCTGCAGTTGACGCATCGAATCGAGACTTCTCGCAACATCGGAGAAGCGTGCCGCATCAGGAAGAACTTGACGTCTTTATTTCTTTGCACCAGAACTTTGTCGCATTTCCATCGCTGCAACATTGCTTGTTGTGTAAGCGTCCCGCATCGTAAGGTACATTGACTTAAAGTGTCGCATCTTAAGAACTGAACTGAACTAAGCTAAAACTACCATTTTAAGTACAGTATTGTGGATTTTTGTCGTTTATGGTCTTGTGTTAAAACTATATAAAGAATACTTATTTTTGATATAAACCTTGTGTGGTGTCCATCTGTAGTGTTGTCACTAGATTACTGTATGTGTTCACAAATGCTTTACACACTGCCTCTGAGATAAGCCGGTCTGCTCGTGCCAAGCTACCAAGGGGGTGAGCAGGGGTAATTTTAGGAGTGTACCCCCCTACCCTGACTAGAGGCGAGGGTCCCTATTTGTCACAAGTACCTACCTGTGCCAACTAGAGACCCCCAATTCTAACAATATCTCACTGTCACTGAGCAGCCTCGGCCTTGTACCAATCAACCCATGCCTCACGAGACATAATGCAAGATGCCACACTAGCAGCAGAAGTAGAATGCACAAGCAACATGAAATCAATTTTAAAGTTTATGACAATTAAAACAGGGTCACTTTCCCCTGGCCAAACCCAAGTGTGCTTCACTGCAAAGAGTGTTGTTTTGCAGGCTGTGAAACTGAGGTTATTTTTTCTTTCTGGTCAGATTCGACTCTAACTTGGGAAGGGCTGCCCGTCTGTTCGGCAGGGTGAGCGTCCGAGCTTCCTGCTCCCTTAGAGATGTCAATCTCTTGTGAACAGGTTATTTTGAGCATCAGTCTTGAGACACTCTTGCAGCAGCTTTGCGCTTTCTATCGAACAGCCTTTTGCAGATTAAGCCTTGAACAGCTACATTATTTTTCCAGAGGTATTTCCCCAGTCAGAGGTAATTATCCTGCTGAAAACAGTACATCAAGGGACATATTAGCAAGGGCCATTATCTCCGCTTTTTTGGCTTTAAGAGCCAAAAAAGCAGAGATAATATTACCGCCCTATTACCAAGGCGGGTGCTAACATGCATTAACGCATGTTAGCACCCGTTTTCCCCACGCCTCGCTCTGCATCTCTAATGAGATGCAAAGTGGGCTTTCCTTCCCAGGATAACAGGAGAAATGTCGCTAACCGACATTTCTCCTATTATCAAGCTGCAGGCGAACATGCAGAGCGATTAGAAAAGTAGCGCTGACCGCGGTTAGCGCTACTTTTCTAACGCCTGCTCTCAGTATGACTTAGCCATGATATCCAATGGAAGGTGGATATCATGGCTGAGTCTGTCCTGCCCTATCAGCAAGCTATCGCCAAAAGTTGTGTGATTATCGCTGGATTTCCAGCGATAATCGCACATTTGGCAGTTAGCGCTTGCAATTTTATCACTGTTGAGATGAGCGTTGCTGATAGCACGCTATCTCAGTGATAAAATTCAGCGTTAGTCAGGCGATAATTATCCTCGCGCTAAGCGCGCTGAGTGATATTTATCGCCGGACCTTAGTAATATGCCCCCAAGTTCCTTGAGTTATTATAATATGAAGCTATTTTAGAATGCACACGGTAACTGTCAAGAAAGGCTCATGATATTATTTGCAAATCTTTAAATGTTTATTTTTCCCGTTGGCAGCATAGTATTTGTCAAGGTACACCAGTACACAGTTCACCAGGCAGACTCAGGCTCACGCAGATCAACAAGGGAGGCGGGAGGGTGGCACCGTGCCCCAGGTACCACTACTGTGAAACCATACCATAGTAGACAGGGCACAGCAAAGTTGATGTGATTTGGACGCTAGAGGGGCTGCAGCGCATCCATAATTATGCATGGGACATTGTTTACGTTTGGCTGGTTAAAATCAGCAGTTTTGTTTTGGCATGTGTAATATGTTAACATAGTAGAGGAACAGCAATGATGTTAATGTTAGAAATTATATCAAAAGACAGTTGTACTGAAATAGAAGCCTGGAATGAGGGTCATTGATTGAGCCACATCTATAGCCGATGTCAACTAGCTAAAAACATGCATTCTTAGAATAGAATAGACCCCAACCGTCCCTAATACCTAAACCGGGGATTAAAGTAACTGATTTTAATATTGGATACAAGTTTAATTTTCAACTTCGCTAGTGACAAGGCTATTTTGGACTGGAATTCAATGTGGCTCTATTCTCAAACCTCATTTTGGAGAAATGTGTGCAAGGGTGAACACTCGGTAACCACTATGACAGTGTAAGAGAGCAAACGGATTACAGCAGTTCCCATTCCCGAAAGCTTCCTACGTCAGCAAATGAGACTGAAGACCCCACTGCCACAGCCAACAAGTGTCCTGAGAGGGTGAGGTGGAACCCTGTATCCAACCTACACCGGGCCACGGAGATGGCAGTAAAGAAATTTGGAGGCCATGACTGACCATGCGCGCGTCTTACTATGTGCCTTTGATGACGGAACCACCATAATCTTCTTGAAGTTGTACACCACCATGGTTGCATGGCAGTTTGGCTCTGTCTGCTCCTACAGCTGCAGCCGGCAAAGCATGGAAGACCCAGTGTAAAGTTTGGATGAAGTCTACATAAGGAAGGCAATTGAAAGGAAAGACAAACCGGTTTGCTTAAACAGGCTGAGTGCTGTGACGAAAGGCGTCAAACTTGACGGCCATTGCAGAATGGTTAAGTCCCTGCTAACCTTTAAAACCCTGACCCAGTTAAAAAATCAAGCTATCCTGGCTGAAGAGGGGTGAAACCCCGAAACAGGTCCTAGGATGCTTGTTTCTAGTCCAGGGAGGACCTGGCTTGGAAGTTCGGGCTGGACTGTTCCCATGAGGCACAGGGTCAAGACTGATTTGCATATGGCTGGGTTCAAATTGGAATGGCATGGTGAGCAAAAAAACGATGGATTTAGGCCCAGATCTCTGTACTGGGGTGAATGTATGACATTGTTCTGCATTCTGTCCATCAACTGTTGTTTTTGCATTTGTCACCCCGAGTGGGACGGGTATGCCCAGACGTGGGTCCCGTGCTCTCCATGCCA
This sequence comes from Calotriton arnoldi, assembly GCA_963921515.1. NCBI lineage: Eukaryota > Metazoa > Chordata > Amphibia > Caudata > Salamandridae > Calotriton > Calotriton arnoldi. The sequence goes on along the minus strand of CAWUFW010001261.1, from coordinate 1,830,699 downwards.
CTGGAATCAAGCTATCCTGGCTGAAGAGGGGTGAAACCCCGAAACCGGTCCTAGGATGCTTGTTTCTAGTCCAGGGAGGACCTGGCTTGGCAGTTCGGGCTGGACTGTTCCCATGAGGCACAGGGTCAAGACTGATTTGCATATGGCTGGGTTCAAATTGGAATGGCATGGTGAGCAAAAAAACGATGGATTTAGGCCCAGATCTCTGTACTGGGGTGAATGTATGACATTGTTCTGCATTCTGTCCATCAACTGTTGTTTTTGCATTTGTCACCCTGAGTGGGACGGGTATGCCCAGACGTGGGTCCCGTGCTCTCCATGCCACTGGAATCAAGCTATCCTGGCTGAAGAGGGGTGAAACCCCGAAACCAGTCCTAGGATGCTTGTTTCTAGTCCAGGGAGGACCTGGCTTGGCAGTTCGGGCTGGACTGTTCCCATGAGGCACAGGGTCAAGACTGATTTGCATATGGCTGGGTTCAAATTGGAATGGCATGGTGAGCAAAAAAACGATGGATTTAGGCCCAGATCTCTGTACTGGGGTGAATGTATGACATTGTTCTGCATTCTGTCCATCAACTGTTGTTTTTGCAGTTAAAAATCAGACTGAGTCTAATAATTAATTTTAATGGAAACAAACAGTCGACTAAAAATGAAAATACAAATATACTTAAGATAATGATTTATAGCACTTAAATTGAAATGTAAGTTATCTCTTCACTGTGCATGCCTGGTTAACGCGACCTCGCGGGTGCCGTGCTGAATGAGGAAAAGGCTTGTTCCATTTAAAAACATGCATTTGCAATGCAATAGGACTCGCATTTACGCAAGACCTATTGCATTGCATCACGGACAACGGGAGGGGAGAAGCACGGACAACGGGAGTGCGGGCGGGGGGAGGAGGGAGAAGAGGGCGAGAAGGCACGGACAAAGTAGTGCTAACAGTCTAAATAACACATATCGTACTGTGTAACATTCAAAGTAAAGGGGCCAGTAGCCATGGGAGGGTACAAATGACGACATGGCAATAATATGGAGGGCCTAACAAGCCTCATAATCAATCAGAAGGCAGCATTAACGAAAGACAATGACACAAGCCAATTAAAAACATGGGTGGAGAGTGGGCGGAGCTTCCACTCCATACTCCATTACTGCATGCCTCACAGAGCGAGCAGCGCATGCGCGCTGCCGCTACAGGTTCGACCAAAAAAAGCAGATGTGACACCAAAAGCCACTAGCAAAATGAAAGTAGCCGAGAAGTGAAAACCAAAAACAAGGAGGAGGGGCCATCACACACTGTACAGTGTGATGGCCAAACAAAACCTTCTCTGAGTGAAATTGCCAAGGACGGAACTAAGCAGGCAAAGGAGAGGCAATTACACAAATGCACCAATGACAAGCTGGCATTTCTGAATGCCACAGATAATAACCAATGGCAATCAGTGTGTTTGCCAAAAGCCCACAGAAGAGATACAACAGGTCGAAGCTCGACCTAAAAACGTATAGTTTAAGGACTAACAACACAAAAAAAACAAAGACTTAAAAAATTTTAAACTCAAAAACGGGTCAAAACAAACACAGTTTGTTGTTAAGTCGAATGGATGATAAAAATACACGAGAAAAAACCCCCCAATAATTTCCCAGTATTACTACAACTAGCTTGTTTCTGCATGGTTTCAATGTTAAAATCATATGCGCTCTGAGCAGAGAAATCGCCCAAAAATAAAGAGCTGAACGTTGGTAACGTAAAAAGAAGAACCTCAAGTAAAAAAAAAACACCTCACAATTTGTAGTAAATGTAATTTACAATAAGTGCAGTACATTAAACACAACAACCTCTCACTCCCCCATAGCCCTTTCAGCCTTCAACCCACTGCTTTCCTCCACCCCACCTCGCAATTTCAACCCCAAGCAAACCGTAGTACTGCCAGAACCGACAGTTTATAGCTTTCGGATGTGCTCCGCTTGGGGGTGGAGACTTATCCAGCACCCTCATTGGCCAAATAAAGACGACGTGCACACACACCGTCTCACAGGTGTGCTGTATTACACAGCCTCTTTCTCACACCTGAGGTGTAATTTAAAGCTTAGGCAGGTGTTGGGGAGGGTGGTAGTCTTCAGTATTTTTGATTAAACTGTGTTTTAAACGAGCTGACTTGCTCCCGATAGCTGATCTCGGAAAATATTAAAGGCTGGTCTGGCTGGTCTGATCCCATCAGTTTCAGACAGGAATAGTTTCCAAGTAACTCCACGTCACCTCAGTTGGACTTCAATTTTTAGCAGATTAAGCTTTTTAAACTACTTACTTCCAATGCATAACGTGCATCTACAAGTTTAGAATACAAAGCGCTATTGAATAAAACAAATCTCTGATGATGTGACATGGGGCTACCTGGCAGCTATGCTGTAGAGACTCCAATTCTTATTAGCACGCGGTGAATAATGAATCAGCGCTTTTTTCCTCATGCATGACTACAAAAAATAAAATGCAAGGGAAAAACCAGTACTAAATAAAATGTATGCACCTGACATGAGGCTGTTTTGTATTTTCGTTACCTGTCGAGAGCGGGGAAAAAAAAACATATTAGGAGTAGGCCTGGGCAATTAATTCCGTTCCACTCGTGGAATTTGCGGAATTTGGGTAATTTGTGTTCCGCGGAGAATGGGGAATTGCCAAAAATTCCGCGATCCGCAGCTTCGCGGAATTTTTTGCTTGTTCGCGCTTTCAAAATGCGTGTTTGTGAGATATTTCTCCCCGAGCACGCAAACAGCGTTCGCGAACAGGAAAAAAGCATCGCGAACGGGCGGAACAAGCAATTCCACGTGTTCGCTGAACTTTTGCGTGCTCGCAGAGTTTTTTTACCGTTGCGCGGAGCTTTGCGTAGCGCGACTACGCAAATTCCGCCCACCCCTAATTAGGAGGGATAACTCCGCACAGTTTGTTGTTGGTTTTCTTACTTGTTTCAGAACTCACGTTTCCTAGTTTCACAGAGAACAGCTCCTTCAGCCCAGGAATTTTCATTGAATCCTGGGACTTGTAGTTCTTGTTTTACAATGGATAAGAATATGACTACAAGTCTCAACATGCAATTAAAAAACCTGGCCTGGATGAGCTGCACACGCATGGACATCAAGAACTGCTACAGTCCAGTTTTTAGGTCTCGCAGACCTGCATTGCAGCGCGCTTGCGCTGCTCGCTCTGCAAAGCATTTTGTAATCGAGTAGATTTCAGAAGGGGACTTGAAGCCCCGCCCATCATTCCTATTGACTGGCGTCATCGTTTATGCTAAACGCTGGCTTCCCATTGAAAACGAGGCTTCTTTGTTACCGCCCTGTCTCCTTTTGGGCTCGCCCATCCGGACTGGATCTTTTACTTGCGGCGTGACACGGTCTCCTTCATAAGTCGGTAGGCACTACATTGTTATCATTTGGCTAAACAAGCGGCTGCCTCGGTATCATGTCTGTGTTCCTAAACGACTCTCATATATTTTTCTAAAATCATTTGCAGTTTTCTTTGCACGCAGGAATTTTTACACGCACTGCACGGCTGAAAGGAGGAGCAAAGGGCGCTAGGTGTTAAGGAGGGAGGCGCTCACAATTGGCCATCTGGATTTAAAACGGGCAGAAACGACCTGGACTCCAAAAATATAAGAGAAAACTGTAAACCGATCCTCGATTTTCTCCCTCCATGTGGGAGACTTCTGAAACGCCAGTGGGGTTGGGTCAGAGTCAGTCGCATGTTAAGATTTGAATGCTGGCCGTTGTCCTCGTTTTTCCTTCTATGCCAGGCCGTTATCATGTCTGTGTTCCTAAACGACTCATATATTTTTTTAAATCATTTGGAGTTTTCTTTGCACACAGGAATTTTTACACGCAATGCGTGGCTGAAAGGAGGAGCAAAGGGCACTGCCCTAGAGCCAGAGAACCAGGTCAGCAGAGCTGCTGTAGAGCCACAGAACCAGGTCAGCAGAGCCGATGTAGAGCCAGAGAACCAGGTCAGCAGAGCCGCTCTAGAGCCAGAGAACCAGGTCAGCAGAGCTGCTGTAGAGCCAGAGAACCAGGTCAGCAGAGCTGCTGTAGAGCCAGAGAACCAGGTCAGCAGAGCTGCTGTAGAGCCAGAGAACCAGGTCAGCAGAGCTGCTGTAGAGCCAGAGAACCAGGTCAGCAGAGCCGCTCTAGAGCCAGAGAACCAGCTCAGCAGAGCTACTCTAGAACCAGAGAGCCAGGTCAGCAGAGCTGCTCTAGAGCCAGAGAACCAGGTCAGCAGAGCCGCAGTATAGCCAGAGAACCAGGTCAGCAGAGCCGCTGTAGAACCAGAGACCCAGGTCAGCAGAGCTGCTGTAGAGCCTGAGAACCAGGTCAGCAGAGCCGTTGAAGAGCCAGAGAACCAGGTCACCAGAGCTGTTGTAGAGCCAGCGAACCAGGTCAGCAGAGCTGTTGTAGAGCAGAGAACCAGGTCAGCAGAGCTGCTCTAGAGCCAGAGAACAAGGTCAGCAGAGCGGCTGTAGAGCCTGAGAACCAGGTCAGCAGAGCCATTGTAGAGCCAGAGAACCAGGTCAGCAGAGCCGCTCTAGAGCCAGAGAACCAGGTCAGCAGAGCTGCTCTAGAGCCAGAGAACCAGGTCAGCAGAGCTGCTCTTGAGCCAGAGAACCAGGTCAGCAGAGCTTCTGTAGAGCCAGAGAACCAGGTCAGCAGAGCTGCTGTAGAGCCAGAGAACCAGGTCAGCAGAGATGCTCTGGAGCCTGAGAACCAGGTCAGCAGAGTTGCTCTAGAGCCAGAGAACCAGGTCAGCAGAGCTGCTGTAGAGCCAGAGAACCAGGTCAACAGAGCCATTGTATCTAGAGCCAGAGAACTAGGTCAGCAGAGCCGCTCTAGAGCCAGAAAACCAGGTCAGCAGAGCTGCTCTACAGCCAGAGAACCAGGTCAGCAGAGCTGCTGTAGAGCCTGAGAACCAGGTCAGCAGAGCCTTTGTAGAGCCAGAGAACCAGGTCAGCAGAGCTGCTGTAGAGCCAAAGAACCAGGTCAGCAGAGCCGCTCTAGAGCCAGAGAACCAGGTCAGCAGAGCTGCTCTAGAGCCAGAGAACCAGGTCAGCAGAGCTGCTCTAGAGCCAGAGAACCAGGTCAGCAGAGCCGCAGTATAGCCAGAGAACCAGGTCAGCAGAGCCGCTGTAGAGCCAGAGAACAAGGTCAGCAGAGCTGCTGTAGAGCCAGAAAACCAGGTCAGCAGAGCCGCTCTAGAGCCAGAGAACCAGGTCAGCAAAGCTGCTGAAGAGCCAGAGAATCAGGTCAGCAGAGCTGCTGTAGAGCCAGAGAACCAGGTCAGCAGAGCTGCTGTAGAGCCAGAGAACCAGGTCAACAGAGCTGCTATAGAGCCTGAGAACCAGGTCAGCAGAGCCGTTGAAGAGCCAGTGAACCAGGTCAGCAGAGCTGTTGTAGAGCCAGTGAACCAGGTCAGCAGAGCTGTTGTAGAGCCAGCGAACCAGGTCAGCAGAGCTGTTGTAGAGCAAGAGAACCAGGGCAGCAGAGCTGCTCTAGAGCCAGAGAACCAGGTCAGCAGAGCGGCTGTAGAGCCTGAGAACCAGGTCAGCAGAGCCGTTGTAGAACCAGAGAACCAGCTCAGCAGAGCCACTCTAGAGCCAGAGAACCAGCTCAGCAGAGCTGCTCTAGAGCCAGAGAACCAGGTCAGCAGAGCTGCTCTTGAGCCAGAGAACCAGGTCAGCAGAGCTTCTGTAGAGCCAGAGAACCAGGTCAGCAGAGCTGCTCTGGAGCCTGAGAACCAGGTCAGCAGAGCAGCTCTAGAGCCAGAGAACCAGGTCAGCAGAGCTGCTGTAGAGGCAGAGAACCAGGTCAGCAGAGCCGTTGTATCTAGAGCCAGAGAACTAGGTCAGCAGAACCGCTCTAGAGCCAGAGAACAAGGTCAGCAGAGCTGCTGTAGAGCCAGAGAACCAGGTCAGCAGAGCTGCTGTAGAGCCTGGGAACCAGGTCAGCAGAGCCTTTGTAGAGCCAGAGAACCAGGTCAGCAGAGCTGCTGTAGAGCCAAAGAACCAGGTCAGCAGAGCAGCTGTATAGCCAGAGAACCAGGTCATAGGAGCTGCTGTAGAGCCAGAGAACCAGGTCAGCAGAGCTGCTCTAGAGCCAGACAACCAGGTCAGCAGAGCTGCTGTAGAGCCATTGAACCAGGTTAGCAGAGCTGCTCTAGAGCCAGAGAACCATGTCAGCAGAGCTGCTCTAGAGCCAGAGAACCAGGTCAGCAGAGCTGCTCTAGAGCCAGAGAACCAGGTCAGCAGAGCCGCTGTATAGCCAGAGAACCAGGTCATAGGAGCTGCTGTAGAGCCAGAGAGTCAGGTCAGAAGAGCTGCTCTAGAGCCAGAGAACCAGGTCAGCAGAGCGGCTGTAGAGCCTGAGAACCAGGTCAGCAGAGCTGTTGTAGAGCCAGAGAGTCAGGTCAGAAGAGCTGCTCTAGAGCCAGAGAACCAGGTCAGCAGAGCGGCTGTAGAGCCTGAGAACCAGGTCAGCAGAGCGGTTGTAGAGCCAGAGAAAAGGTCAGCAGAGCCGCTCTTGAGCCAGAGAACCAGGTCAGCAGAGCTGCTCTAGAGCTAGAGAACCAGGTCAGCAGAGCTGCTCTAGAGCCAGAGAACCAGGTCCGCAGAGCGGCTGTAGAGCCTGAGAACCAGGTCAGCAGAGCCGTTGTAGAGCCAGAGAAAAAGGTCAGCATAGCCGCTCTTGAGCCAGAGAACCAGGTCAGCAGAGCTGCTCTAGAGCTAGAGAACCAGGTCAGCAGAGCTGCTCTAGAGCCAGAGAACCAGGTCAGCAGAGCGGCTGTAGAGCCTGAGAACCAGGTCAGCAGAGCCGTTGTAGAGCCAGAGAACCAGGTCAGCAGAGCAGCTCTAGAGCCAGAGAACCAGGTCAGCAGAGCTGCTCTAGAGCCAGAGAACCAGGTCAGCAGAGCTGCTCTTGAGCCAGAAAACCAGGTCAGCAGAGCTGCTCTTGAGCCAGAGAACCAGGTCAGCAGAGCTGCTGTAGAGCCAGAGAACCAGGTCAGCAGAGCTGCTCTGGAGCCTGAGAACCAGGTCAGCAGAGCTGCTCTAGAGCCAGAGAACCAGGTTAGCAGAGCTGCTGCAGAGCCAGAGCACCAGGTCAGCAGAGCCGCTGTAAGGCCATAGAACCAGGTCAGCAGAGCTGCTGTAGAGCCAAAGAACCAGGTCAGCAGAGCTGCTGTAGAGCCTGAGACCCAGGTCAGCAGACCCACTGTAGAGCCTGAGACCCAGGTCAGCAGAGCTGTTGTAGAGCTAGAGAACTAGGTCAGCAGAGCCGCTCTTGAGCCAGAGAACCAGGTCAGCAGAGCTGCTCTAGAGCTAGAGAACCAGGTCAGCAGAGCTGCTCTAGAGCCAGAGAACCAGGTCCGCAGAGCGGCTGTAGAGCCTGAGAACCAGGTCAGCAGAGCGGTTGTAGAGCCAGAGAAAAGGTCAGCAGAGCCGCTCTTGAGCCAGAGAACCAGGTCAGCAGAGCTGCTCTAGAGCTAGAGAACCAGGTCAGCAGAGCTGCTCTAGAGCCAGAGAACCAGGTCCGCAGAGCGGCTGTAGAGCCTGAGAACCAGGTCAGCAGAGCCGTTGTAGAGCCAGAGAACCAGGTCAGCAGAGCAGCTCTAGAGCCAGAGAACCAGGTCAGCAGAGCTGCTCTACAGCCAGAGAACCAGGTCAGCAGAGCTGCTCTTGAGCCATGGAACCAGGTCAGCAGAGCTGCTCTTGAGCCAGAGAACCAGGTCAGCAGAGCTGCTCTGGAGCCTGAGAACCAGGTCAGCAGAGCTTCTCTAGAGCCAGAGAACCAGGTCAGCAAGCTGCGCTAGAGCCTGAGAACCAGGTCAGCAGAGCTGCTGTAGAGCCAGAGAACCAGGTCAGCAGAGCCGCTGTAGAGCCAGAGAACCAGGTCAGCAGAGCTGCTGTAGAGCCTGAGACCCAGGTCAGCAGAGCCACTGTAGAGCCTGAGACCCAGGTCAGCAGAGCCGTTGTAGAGCTAGAGAACCAGGTCAGTAGAGCTGCTCTAGAGCCAGAGAACCAGGTCAGCAGAGCTTCTGTAGAGCCAGAGAACTAGGTCAGCAGAGCCGCTCTAGAGCCAGAGAACCAGGTCAGCAGAGCTGCTCTAGAGCCAGAGAACCAGGTCAGCACTCTGCTCTAGAGCCAGAGAACCAGGTCAGCAGAGCTGCTGTAGAGCCAGAGAACCAGGTCTGCAGAGCTGCTGTAGAGCCAGAGAACCAGGTCAGCAGAGCCGTTGAAGAGCCAGAGAACCAGGTCAGCAGAGCTGTTGTAGAGCCAGCGAACCAGGTCAGCAGAGCTGTTGTAGAGCCAGAGAACCAGGTCAGCAGAGCTGCTCTAGAGCCAGAGAACCAGGTCAGCAGAGCGGCTGTAGAGCCTGAGAACCAGGTCAGCAGAGCTGTTGTAGAGCCAGAGAACCAGGTCAACAGAGCCGCTCTAGAGCCAGAGAACCAGGTCAGCAGAGCTGCTCTAGAGCCCAGCTGCTCTTGAGCCAGAGAACCAGGTCAGCAGAGCTTCTGTAGAGCCAGAGAACCAGGTCAGCAGAGCTGCTGTAGAGCCAGAGAACCAGTTCAGCAGAGCTGCTCTGGAGCCTGAGAACCAGGTCAGCAGAGCTGCTCTAGAGCCAGAGAACCAGGTCAGCAGAGCTGCTGTAGAGCCAGAGAACCAGGTCAGCAGAGCTGTTGTATCTAGAGCCAGAAAACTAGGTCAGCAGAGCCGCTCTAGAGCCAGAGAACCAGGTCAGCAGAGCTGCTCTAGAGCCAGAGAACCAGGTCAGCAGAGCTGCTGTAGAGCCTGAGAACCAGGTCAGCAGAGGCTTTGTAGAGCCAGAGAACCAGGTCAGCAGAGCTGCTGTAGAGCCAAAGAACCAGGTCAGCAGAGCCGCTCTACAGCCAGAGAACCAGGTCAGCAGAGCTGCTCTAGAGCCAGAGAACCAGGTCAGCAGAGCCGCTCTAGAGCCAGAGAACCAGGTCAGCAGAGCTGCTGTAGAGCCAGAGAACCAGGTTAGCAGAGCTGATCTAGAGCCAGAGAACGAGGTCAGCAGAGCTGCTCTAGAGCCAGAGAACCAGGTCAGCAGACCCGCTGTATAGCCAGAGAACGAGGTCATAGGAGCTGCTGTAGAGCCAGAGAACCAGGTCAGCAGAGCTGCTGTAGAGCCAGAGACCCAGGTCAGCAGAGCGGCTGGAGAGCCAGGTCAGCAGAGCTGTTGTAGAGCCAGAGAACCAGGTCAGCAGAGCTGTTGTAGAGCCAGAGAGTCAGGTCACCAGAGCTGCTCTAGAGCCAGAGAACCAGGTCAGCAGAGCGGCTGTAGAGCCTGAGAACCAGGTCAGCAGAGCCGTTGTAGAGCCAGAGAAAAACGTCAGCATAGCCGCTCTAGAGCCAGAGAACCAGGTCAGCAGAGCTGCTCTAGAGCTAGAGAACCAGGTCAGCAGAGCTGCTCTAGAGCCAGAGAACCAGGTCAGCAGAGCGGCTGTAGAGCCTGAGAACCAGGTCAGCAGAGCCGTTGTAGAGCCAGAGAACAAGGTCAGCAGAGCAGCTCTAGAGCCAGAGAACCAGGTCAGCAGAGCTGCTCTAGAGCCAGAGAACCAGGTCAGCAGAGCTGCTCTTGAGCCAGAGAACCAGGTCAGCAGAGCTGCTCTTGAGCCAGAGAACCAGGTCAGCAGAGCTGCTGTAGAGCCAGAGAACCAGGTCAGCAGAGCTGCTCTGGAGCCTGAGAACCAGGTCAGCAGAGCTGCTCTAGAGCCAGAGAACCAGGTTAGCAGAGCTGCTGCAGAGCCAGAGCACCAGGTCAGCAGAGCCGCTGTAAGGCCATAGAACCAGGTCAGCAGAGCTGCTGTAGAGCCAAAGAACCAGGTCAGCAGAGCTGCTGTAGAGCCTGAGACCCAGGTCAGCAGACCCACTGTAGAGCCTGAGACCCAGGTCAGCAGAGCTGTTGTAGAGCTAGAGAACTAGGTCAGTAGAGCTGCTCTAGAGCCAGAGAACCAGGTCAGCAGAGCTTCTGTAGAGCCAGAGAACTAGGTCAGCAGAGCTGCCCTAAAGCCAGAGAACCAGGTCAGCAGAGCTGCTGTAGAGCCAGATAACCAGGTCAGCAGAGCTGCTCTAGAGCCAGAGAACCAGGTCAGCAGAGCCGCTCTAGAGCCAGAAAACCAGGTCAGCAGAGCTGCTCTACAGCCAGAGAACCAGGTCAGCAGAGCTGCTGTAGAGCCTGAGAACCAGGTCAGCAGAGCCTTTGTAGAGCCAGAGAACCAGGTCAGCAGAGCTGCTGTAGAGCCAAAGAACCAGGTCAGCAGAGCCGCTCTAGAGCCAGAGAACCAGGTCAGCAGAGCTGCTCTAGAGCCAGAGAACCAGGTCAGCAGAGCCGCTCTAGAGCCAGAAAACCAGGTCAGCAGAGCTGCTCTACAGCCAGAGAACCAGGTCAGCAGAGCTGCTGTAGAGCCTGAGAACCAGGTCAGCAGAGCCTTTGTAGAGCCAGAGAACCAGGTCAGCAGAGCTGCTGTAGAGCCAAAGAACCAGGTCAGCAGAGCCGCTCTAGAGCCAGAGAACCAGGTCAGCAGAGCTGCTCTAGAGCCAGAGAACCAGGTCAGCAGAGCTGCTCTAGAGCCAGAGAACCAGGTCAGCAGAGCCGCAGTATAGCCAGAGAACCAGGTCAGCAGAGCCGCTGTAGAGCCAGAGAACAAGGTCAGCAGAGCTGCTGTAGAGCCAGAAAACCAGGTCAGCAGAGCCGCTCTAGAGCCAGAGAACCAGGTCAGCAAAGCTGCTGAAGAGCCAGAGAACCAGGTCAGCAGAGCTGCTGTAGAGCCAGAGAACCAGGTCAGCAGAGCTGCTGTAGAGCCAGAGAACCAGGTCAACAGAGCTGCTGTAGAGCCTGAGAACCAGGTCAGCAGAGCCGTTGAAGAGCCAGTGAACCAGGTCAGCAGAGCTGTTGTAGAGCCAGTGAACCAGGTCAGCAGAGCTGTTGTAGAGCCAGCGAACCAGGTCAGCAGAGCTGTTGTAGAGCAAGAGAACCAGGGCAGCAGAGCTGCTCTAGAGCCAGAGAACCAGGTCAGCAGAGCGGCTGTAGAGCCTGAGAACCAGGTCAGCAGAGCCGTTGTAGAACCAGAGAACCAGCTCAGCAGAGCCACTCTAGAGCCAGAGAACCAGCTCAGCAGAGCTGCTCTAGAGCCAGAGAACCAGGTCAGCAGAGCTGCTCTTGAGCCAGAGAACCAGGTCAGCAGAGCTTCTGTAGAGCCAGAGAACCAGGTCAGCAGAGCTGCTCTGGAGCCTGAGAACCAGGTCAGCAGAGCAGCTCTAGAGCCAGAGAACCAGGTCAGCAGAGCTGCTGTAGAGGCAGAGAACCAGGTCAGCAGAGCCGTTGTATCTAGAGCCAGAGAACTAGGTCAGCAGAACCGCTCTAGAGCCAGAGAACAAGGTTAGCAGAGCTGCTCTAGAGCCAGAGAACCAGGTCAGCAGAGCTGCTGTAGAGCCTGAGAACCAGGTCAGCAGAGCCTTTGTAGAGCCAGAGAACCAGGTCAGCAGAGCTGCTGTAGAGCCAAAGAACCAGGTCAGCAGAGCAGCTGTATAGCCAGAGAACCAGGTCATAGGAGCTGCTGTAGAGCCAGAGAACCAGGTCAGCAGAGCTGCTCTAGAGCCAGACAACCAGGTCAGCAGAGCTGCTGTAGAGCCAGAGAACCAGGTTAGCAGAGCTGCTCTAGAGCCAGAGAACCATGTCAGCAGAGCTGCTCTAGAGCCAGAGAACCAGGTCAGCAGAGCTGCTCTAGAGCCAGAGAACCAGGTCAGCAGAGCCGCTGTATAGCCAGAGAACCAGGTCATAGGAGCTGCTGTAGAGCCAGAGAGTCAGGTCAGAAGAGCTGCTCTAGAGCCAGAGAACCAGGTCAGCAGAGCGGCTGTAGAGCCTGAGAACCAGGTCAGCAGAGCTGTTGTAGAGCCAGAGAGTCAGGTCAGAAGAGCTGCTCTAGAGCCAGAGAACCAGGTCAGCAGAGCGGCTGTAGAGCCTGAGAACCAGGTCAGCAGAGCGGTTGTAGAGCCAGAGAAAAGGTCAGCAGAGCCGCTCTTGAGCCAGAGAACCAGGTCAGCAGAGCTGCTCTAGAGCTAGAGAACCAGGTCAGCAGAGCTGCTCTAGAGCCAGAGAACCAGGTCCGCAGAGCGGCTGTAGAGCCTGAGAACCAGGTCAGCAGAGCCGTTGTAGAGCCAGAGAAAAAGGTCAGCATAGCCGCTCTTGAGCCAGAGAACCAGGTCAGCAGAGCTGCTCTAGAGCTAGAGAACCAGGTCAGCAGAGCTGCTCTAGAGCCAGAGAACCAGGTCAGCAGAGCGGCTGTAGAGCCTGAGAACCAGGTCAGCAGAGCCGTTGTAGAGCCAGAGAACCAGGTCAGCAGAGCAGCTCTAGAGCCAGAGAACCAGGTCAGCAGAGCTGCTCTAGAGCCAGAGAACCAGGTCAGCAGAGCTGCTCTTGAGCCAGAAAACCAGGTCAGCAGAGCTGCTCTTGAGCCAGAGAACCAGGTCAGCAGAGCTGCTGTAGAGCCAGAGAACCAGGTCAGCAGAGCTGCTCTGGAGCCTGAGAACCAGGTCAGCAGAGCTGCTCTAGAGCCAGAGAACCAGGTTAGCAGAGCTGCTGCAGAGCCAGAGCACCAGGTCAGCAGAGCCGCTGTAAGGCCATAGAACCAGGTCAGCAGAGCTGCTGTAGAGCCAAAGAACCAGGTCAGCAGAGCTGCTGTAGAGCCTGAGACCCAGGTCAGCAGACCCACTGTAGAGCCTGAGACCCAGGTCAGCAGAGCTGTTGTAGAGCTAGAGAACTAGGTCAGCAGAGCCGCTCTTGAGCCAGAGAACCAGGTCAGCAGAGCTGCTCTAGAGCTAGAGAACCAGGTCAGCAGAGCTGCTCTAGAGCCAGAGAACCAGGTCCGCAGAGCGGCTGTAGAGCCTGAGAACCAGGTCAGCAGAGCGGTTGTAGAGCCAGAGAAAAGGTCAGCAGAGCCGCTCTTGAGCCAGAGAACCAGGTCAGCAGAGCTGCTCTAGAGCTAGAGAACCAGGTCAGCAGAGCTGCTCTAGAGCCAGAGAACCAGGTCCGCAGAGCGGCTGTAGAGCCTGAGAACCAGGTCAGCAGAGCCGTTGTAGAGCCAGAGAACCAGGTCAGCAGAGCAGCTCTAGAGCCAGAGAACCAGGTCAGCAGAGCTGCTCTACAGCCAGAGAACCAGGTCAGCAGAGCTGCTCTTGAGCCATGGAACCAGGTCAGCAGAGCTGCTCTTGAGCCAGAGAACCAGGTCAGCAGAGCTGCTCTGGAGCCTGAGAACCAGGTCAGCAGAGCTTCTCTAGAGCCAGAGAACCAGGTCAGCAAGCTGCGCTAGAGCCTGAGAACCAGGTCAGCAGAGCTGCTGTAGAGCCAGAGAACCAGGTCAGCAGAGCCGCTGTAGAGCCAGAGAACCAGGTCAGCAGAGCTGCTGTAGAGCCAGAGAACCAGGTCTGCAGAGCTGCTGTAGAGCCAGAGAACCAGGTCAGCAGAGCCGTTGAAGAGCCAGAGAACCAGGTCAGCAGAGCTGCTGTAGAGCCAGAGAACCAGGTCAGCAGAGCTGCTGTAGAGCCTGAGACCCAGGTCAGCAGAGCCACTGTAGAGCCTGAGAACCAGGTCAGCAGAGCTGCTGTAGAGCCAGAGAACCAGGTCTGCAGAGCTGCTGTAGAGCCAGAGAACCAGGTCAGCAGAGCCGTTGAAGAGCCAGAGAACCAGGTCAGCAGAGCTGTTGTAGAGCCAGCGAACCAGGTCAGCAGAGCTGTTGTAGAGCCAGAGAACCAGGTCAGCAGAGCTGCTCTAGAGCCAGAGAACCAGGTCAGCAGAGCGGCTGTAGAGCCTGAGAACCAGGTCAGCAGAGCTGTTGTAGAGCCAGAGAACCAGTTCAACAGAGCCGCTCTAGAGCCAGAGAACCAGGTCAGCAGAGCTGCTCTAGAGCCCAGCTGCTCTTGAGCCAGAGAACCAGGTCAGCAGAGCTTCTGTAGAGCCAGAGAACCAGGTCAGCAGAGCTGCTGTAGAGCCAGAGAACCAGTTCAGCAGAGCTGCTCTGGAGCCTGAGAACCAGGTCAGCAGAGCTGCTGTAGAGCCAGAGAACCAGGTCAGCAGAGCTGTTGTATCTAGAGCCAGAAAACTAGGTCAGCAGAGCCGCTCTAGAGCCAGAGAACCAGGTCAGCAGAGCTGCTCTAGAGCCAGAGAACCAGGTCAGCAGAGCTGCTGTAGAGCCTGAGAACCAGGTCAGCAGAGCCTTTGTAGAGCCAGAGAACCAGGTCAGCAGAGCTGCTGTAGAGCCAAAGAACCAGGTCAGCAGAGCCGCTCTACAGCCAGAGAACCAGGTCAGCAGAGCTGCTCTAGAGCCAGAGAACCAGGTCAGCAGAGCCGCTCTAGAGCCAGAGAACCAGGTCAGCAGAGCTGCTGTAGAGCCAGAGAACCAGGTTAGCAGAGCTGATCTAGAGCCAGAGAACCAGGTCAGCAGAGCTGCTCTAGAGCCAGAGAACCAGGTCAGCAGACCCGCTGTATAGCCAGAGAACGAGGTCATAGGAGCTGCTGTAGAGCCAGAGAACCAGGTCAGCAGAGCTGCTGTAGAGCCAGAGACCCAGGTCAGCAGAGCGGCTGGAGAGCCAGGTCAGCAGAGCTGTTGTAGAGCCAGAGAACCAGGTCAGCAGAGCTGTTGTAGAGCCAGAGAGTCAGGTCACCAGAGCTGCTCTAGAGCCAGAGAACCAGGTCAGCAGAGCGGCTGTAGAGCCTGAGAACCAGGTCAGCAGAGCCGTTGTAGAGCCAGAGAAAAGGTCAGCATAGCCGCTCTAGAGCCAGAGAACCAGGTCAGCAGAGCTGCTCTAGAGCTAGAGAACCAGGTCAGCAGAGCTGCTCTAGAGCCAGAGAACCAGGTCAGCAGAGCGGCTGTAGAGCCTGAGAACCAGGTCAGCAGAGCCGTTGTAGAGCCAGAGAACAAGGTCAGCAGAGCAGCTCTAGAGCCAGAGAACCAGGTCAGCAGAGCTGCTCTAGAGCCAGAGAACCAGGTCAGCAGAGCTGCTCTTGAGCCAGAGAACCAGGTCAGCAGAGCTGCTCTTGAGCCAGAGAACCAGGTCAGCAGAGCTGCTGTAGAGCCAGAGAACCAGGTCAGCAGAGCTGCTCTGGAGCCTGAGAACCAGGTCAGCAGAGCTGCTCTAGAGCCAGAGAACCAGGTTAGCAGAGCTGCTGCAGAGCCAGAGCACCAGGTCAGCAGAGCCGCTGTAAGGCCATAGAACTAGGTCAGCAGAGCTGCTGTAGAGCCAAAGAACCAGGTCAGCAGAGCTGCTGTAGAGCCTGAGACCCAGGTCAGCAGACCCACTGTAGAGCCTGAGACCCAGGTCAGCAGAGCTGTTGTAGAGCTAGAGAACTAGGTCAGTAGAGCTGCTCTAGAGCCAGAGAACCAGGTCAGCAGAGCTTCTGTAGAGCCAGAGAACTAGGTCAGCAGAGCTGCCCTAAAGCCAGAGAACCAGGTCAGCAGAGCTGCTGTAGAGCCAGATAACCAGGTCAGCAGAGCTGCTCTAGAGCCAGAGAACCAGGTCAGCAGAGCCGTTGTAGAGCCAGAGAACCAGGTCAGCAGAGCTGCTCTAGAGCCAGAGAACCAGGTCAGCAGAGCTGCTCTAGAGCCAGAGAACCAGGTTAGCAGAGCCACTGTAGAGCCAGAGACCAGGTCAGCAGAGCTGTTGTAGAGCCAGAGAACCAGGTCAGCAGAGCTGCTGTTGAGCCGGAGAACTGGGTCAGCAGAGCTGCTCTAGAGCTAGAGAACCAGGTCAGCAGAGCTGCTCTAGAGCCAGAGAACCAGGTCCGCAGAGCGGCTGTAGACCCTGAGAACCAGGTCAGCAGAGCCGTTGTAGAGCCAGAGAACCAGGTCAGCAGAGCAGCTCTAGAGCCAGAGAACCAGGTCAGCAGAGCTGCTCTAGAGCCAGAGAAACAGGTCAGCAGAGCGGCTGTAGAGCCTGAGAACCAGGTCAGCAGAGCTGTTGTAGAGCCAGAGAACCAGGTCAACAGAGCCGCTCTAGAGCCAGAGAACCAGGTCAGCAGAGCTGCTCTAGAGCCCAGCTGCTCTTGAGCCAGAGAACCAGGTCAGCAGAGCTTCTGTAGAGCCAGAGAACCAGGTCAGCAGAGCTGCTGTAGAGCCAGAGAACCAGTTCAGCAGAGCTGCTCTGGAGCCTGAGAACCAGGTCAGCAGAGCTGCTCTAGAGCCAGAGAACCAGGTCAGCAGAGCTGCTGTAGAGCCAGAGAACCAGGTCAGCAGAGCTGCTCTAGAGCCAGAGAACCAGTTCAGCAGAGCTGCTGTAGAGCCTGAGAACCAGGTCAGCAGAGCCTTTGTAGAGCCAGAGAACCAGGTCAGCAGAGCCTTTGTAGAGCCAGAGAACCAGGTCAGCAGAGCTGCTGTAGAGCCAAAGAACCAGGTCAGCAGAGCCGCTCTACAGCCAGAGAACCAGGTCAGCAGAGCTGCTCTAGAGCCAGAGAACCAGGTCAGCAGAGCCGCTCTAGAGCCAGAGAACCAGGTCAGCAGAGCTGCTGTAGAGCCAGAGAACCAGGTTAGCAGAGCTGCTCTAGAGCCAGAGAACGAGGTCAGCAGAGCTGCTCTAGAGCCAGAGAACCAGGTCAGCAGACCCGCTGTATAGCCAGAGAACCAGGTCATAGGAGCTGCTGTAGAGCCAGAGAACCAGGTCAGCAGAGCTGTTGTAGAGCCAGAGACCCAGGTCAGCAGAGCGGCTGGAGAGCCAGGTCAGCAGAGCTGTTGTAGAGCCAGAGAACCAGGTCAGCAGAGCTGTTGTAGAGCCAGAGAGTCAGGTCACCAGAGCTGCTCTAGAGCCAGAGAACCAGGTCAGCAGAGTGGCTGTAGAGCCTGAGAACCAGGTCAGCAGAGCCGTTGTAGAGCCAGAGAAAAAGGTCAGCATAGCCGCTCTAGAGCCAGAGAACCAGGTCAGCAGAGCTGCTCTAGAGCTAGAGAACCAGGTCAGCAGAGCTGCTCTAGAGCCAGAGAACCAGGTCAGCAGAGCGGCTGTAGAGCCTGAGAACCAGGTCAGCAGAGCTGTTGTAGAGCCAGAGAACCAGGTCAACAGAGCCGCTCTAGAGCCAGAGAACCAGGTCAGCAGAGCTGCTCTAGAGCCCAGCTGCTCTTGAGCCAGAGAACCAGGTCAGCAGAGCTTCTGTAGAGCCAGAGAACCAGGTCAGCAGAGCTGCTGTAGAGCCAGAGAACCAGTTCAGCAGAGCTGCTCTGGAGCCTGAGAACCAGGTCAGCAGAGCTGCTCTAGAGCCAGAGAACCAGGTCAGCAGAGCTGCTGTAGAGCCAGAGAACCAGGTCAGCAGAGCTGTTGTATCTAGAGCCAGAAAACTAGGTCAGCAGAGCCGCTCTAGAGGCAGAGAACCAGGTCAGCAGAGCTGCTCTAGAGCCAGAGAACCAGTTCAGCAGATCTGCTGTAGAGCCTGAGAACCAGGTCAGCAGAGCCTTTGTAGAGCCAGAGAACCAGGTCAGCAGAGCTGCTGTAGAGCCAAAGAACCAGGTCAGCAGAGCCGCTCTACAGCCAGAGAACCAGGTCAGCAGAGCTGCTCTAGAGTCAGAGAACCAGGTCAGCAGAGCCGCTCTAGAGCCAGAGAACCAGGTCAGCAGAGCTGCTGTAGAGCCAGAGAACCAGGTTAGCAGAGCTGCTCTAGAGCCAGAGAACGAGGTCAGCAGAGCTGCTCTAGAGCCAGAGAACCAGGTCAGCAGACCCGCTGTATAGCCAGAGAACCAGGTCATAGGAGCTGCTGTAGAGCCAGAGAACCAGGTCAGCAGAGCTGCTGTAGAGCCAGAGACCCAGGTCAGCAGAGCGGCTGGAGAGCCAGGTCAGCAGAGCTGTTGTAGAGCCAGAGAACCAGGTCAGCAGAGCTGTTGTAGAGCCAGAGAGTCAGGTCACCAGAGCTGCTCTAGAGCCAGAGAACCAGGTCAGCAGAGTGGCTGTAGAGCCTGAGAACCAGGTCAGCAGAGCCGTTGTAGAGCCAGAGAAAAAGGTCAGCATAGCCGCTCTAGAGCCAGAGAACCAGGTCAGCAGAGCTGCTCTAGAGCTAGAGAACCAGGTCAGCAGAGCTGCTCTAGAGCCAGAGAACCAGGTCAGCAGAGCGGCTGTAGAGCCTGAGAACCAGGTCAGCAGAGCCGTTGTAGAGCCAGAGAACGAGGTCAGCAGAGCAGCTCTAGAGCCAGAGAACCAGGTCAGCAGAGCTGCTCTAGAGCCAGAGAACCAGGTCAGCAGAGCTGCTCTTGAGCCAGAGAACCAGGTCAGCAGAGCTGCTCTTGAGCCAGAGAACCAGGTCAGCAGAGCTGCTGTAGAGCCAGAGAACCAGGTCAGCAGAGCTGCTCTGGAGCCTGAGAACCAGGTCAGCAGAGCTGCTCTAGAGCCAGAGAACCAGGTTAGCAGAGCTGCTGCAGAGCCAGAGCACCAGGTCAGCAGAGCCGCTGTAAGGCCATAGAACCAGGTCAGCAGAGCTGCTGTAGAGCCAAAGAACCAGGTCAGCAGAGCTGCTGTAGAGCCTGAGACCCAGGTCAGCAGACCCACTGTAGAGCCTGAGACCCAGGTCAGCAGAGCTGTTGTAGAGCTAGAGAACTAGGTCAGTAGAGCTGCTCTAGAGCCAGAGAACCAGGTCAGCAGAGCTTCTGTAGAGCCAGAGAACTAGGTCAGCAGAGCTGCCCTAAAGCCAGAGAACCAGGTCAGCAGAGCTGCTGTAGAGCCAGATAACCAGGTCAGCAGAGCTGCTCTAGAGCCAGAGAACCAGGTCAGCAGAGCCGTTGTAGAGCCAGAGAACCAGGTCAGCAGAGCTGCTCTAGAGCCAGAGAACCAGGTCAGCAGAGCTGCTCTAGAGCCAGAGAACCAGGTCAGCAGAGCCACTGTAGAGCCAGAGACCAGGTCAGCAGAGCTGTTGTAGAGCCAGAGAACCAGGTCAGCAGAGCTGCTGTAGAGCCAGAAAACCAGGTCAGCAGAGCCACTCTAGAGCCTGAGAACCAGGTCAGCAGAGCTGCTGTAGAGCGAGAGATGCAGGTCAGCAGAGCTTCTGAAGAGCCAGAGAACCAGGTCAGCAGAGCTGCTGTTGAGCCGGAGAACTGGGTCAGCAGAGCTGCTCTAGAGCTAGAGAACCAGGTCAGCAGAGCTGCTCTAGAGCCAGAGAACCAGGTCCGCAGAGCGGCTGTAGACCCTGAGAACCAGGTCAGCAGAGCCGTTGTAGAGCCAGAGAACCAGGTCAGCAGAGCAGCTCTAGAGCCAGAGAACCAGGTCAGCAGAGCTGCTCTACAGCCAGAGAACCAGGTCAGCAGAGCTGCTCTTGAGCCAGAGAACCAGGTCAGCAGAGCTGCTCTTGAGCCAGAGAACCAGGTCAGCAGAGCTGCTCTGGAGCCTGAGAACAAGGTCAGCAGAGCTTCTCTAGAGCCAGAGAACCAGGTCAGCAAGCTGCTCTAGAGCCTGAGAACCAGGTCAGCAGAGCTGCTGTAGAGCCAGAGAACCAGGTCAGCAGAGCCGCTGTAGAGCCAGAGAACCAGGTCAGCAGAGCTGCTCTAGAGCCAGAGAACCAGGTCAGCAGAGCTGCTCTAGAGCCAGAGAACCAGGTCAGCAGAGCTGCTCTAGAGCCAGAGAACCAGGTCAGCAGAGCTGCCGTAGAGCCAGAGAACCAGGTCAGCAGAGCCGTTGAAGAGCCAGAGAACCAGGTCAGCAGAGCTGTTGTAGAGCCAGTGAACCAGGTCAGCAGAGCTGTTGTAGAGCCAGAGAACCAGGTCAGCAGAGCTGCTCTAGAGCCAGAGAACCAGGTCAGCAGAGCGGCTGTAGAGCCTGAGAACCAGGTCAGCAGAGCTGTTGTAGAGCCAGAGAACCAGGTCAACAGAGCCGCTCTAGAGCCAGAGAACCAGGTCAGCAGAGCTGCTCTAGAGCCCAGCTGCTCTTGAGCCAGAGAACCAGGTCAGCAGAGCTGCTGTAGAGCCAGAGAACCAGTTCAGCAGAGCTGCTGTAGAGCCAGAGAACCAGTTCAGCAGAGCTGCTCTGGAGCCTGAGAACCAGGTCAGCAGAGCTGCTCTAGAGCCAGAGAACCAGGTCAGCAGAGCTGCTGTAGAGCCAGAGAACCAGGTCAGCAGAGCTGTTGTATCTAGAGCCAGAAAACTAGGTCAGCAGAGCCGCTCTAGAGCCAGAGAACCAGGTCAGCAGAGCTGCTCTAGAGCCAGAGAACCAGGTCAGCAGAGCTGCTGTAGAGCCTGAGAACCAGGTCAGCAGAGCTGCTGTAGAGCCAGAGAACCAGGTCAGCAGAGCTGCTGTAGAGCCAAAGAACCAGGTCAGCAGAGCCGCTCTACAGCCAGAGAACCAGGTCAGCAGAGCTGCTCTAGAGCCAGAGAACCAGGTCAGCAGAGCCGCTCTAGAGCCAGAAAACCAGGTCAGCAGAGCTGCTGTAGAGCCAGAGAACCAGGTTAGCAGAGCTGCTCTAGAGCCAGAGAACGAGGTCAGCAGAGCTGCTCTAGAGCCAGAGAACCAGGTCAGCAGACCCGCTGTATAGCCAGAGAACCAGGTCATAGGAGCTGCTGTAGAGCCAGAGAACCAGGTCAGCAGAGCTGCTGTAGAGCCAGAGACCCAGGTCAGCATAGCGGCTGTAGAGCCTGAGAGCCAGGTCAGCAGAGCTGTTGTAGAGCCAGAGAACCAGGTCAGCAGAGCTGTTGTAGAACCAGAGAGTCAGGTCACCAGAGCTGCTCTAGAGCCAGAGAACCAGGTCAGCAGAGCGGCTGTAGAGCCTGAGAACCAGGTCAGCAGAGCCGTTGTAGAGCCAGAGAAAAAGGTCAGCATAGCCGCTCTAGAGCCAGAGAACCAGGTCAGCAGAGCTGCTCTAGAGCTAGAGAACCAGGTCAGCAGAGCTGCTCTAGAGCCAGAGAACCAGGTCAGCAGAGCGGCTGTAGAGCCTGAGAACCAGGTCAGCAGAGCCGTTGTAGAGCCAGAGAACGAGGTCAGCAGAGCAGCTCTAGAGCCAGAGAACCAGGTCAGCAGAGCTGCTCTAGAGCCAGAGAACCAGGTCAGCAGAGCTGCTCTTGAGCCAGAGAACCAGGTCAGCAGAGCTGCTCTTGAGCCAGAGAACCAGGTCAGCAGAGCTGCTCTGGAGCCTGAGAACCAGGTCAGCAGAGCTGCTCCAGATCCAGAGAACCAGGTTAGCAGAGCTGCTGCAGAGCCAGAGCACCAGGTCAGCAGAGCCGCTGTAGAGCCATAGAACCAGGTCAGCAGAGCTGCTGTAGAGCCAGAGAACCAGGTCAGCAGAGCTGCTGTAGAGCCTGAGACCCAGGTCAGCAGACCCACTGTAGAGTCTGAGACCCAGGTCAGCAGAGCTGTTGTAGAGCTAGAGAACTAGGTCAGTAGAGCTGCTCTAGAGCCAGAGAACCAGGTCAGCAGAGCTTCTGTAGAGCCAGAGAACTAGGTCAGCAGAGCTGCCCTAAAGCCAGAGAACCAGGTCAGCAGAGCTGCTGTAGAGCCAGATAACCAGGTCAGCAGAGCTGCTCTAGAGCCAGAGAACCAGGTCAGCAGAGCCGTTGTAGAGCCAGAGAACCAGGTCAGCAGAGCTGCTCTAGAGCCAGAGAACCAGGTCAGCAGAGCTGCTCTACAGCCAGAGAACCAGGTCAGCAGAGCTGCTCTTGAGCCATGGAACCAGGTCAGCAGAGCTGCTCTTGAGCCAGAGAACCAGGTCAGCAGAGCTGCTGTAGAGCCAGAAAACCAAGTCAGCAGAGCTGCTCTTGAGCCAGAAAACCAGGTCAGCAGAGCTGCTCTTGAGCCAGAGAACCAGGTCAGCAGAGCTGCTGTAGAGCCAGAGAACCAGGTCAGCAGAGCTGCTCTGGAGCCTGAGAACCAGGTCAGCAGAGCTGCTCTAGAGCCAGAGAACCAGGTTAGCAGAGCTGCTGCAGAGCCAGAGCACCAGGTCAGCAGAGCCGCTGTAAGGCCATAGAACCAGGTCAGCAGAGCTGCTGTAGAGCCAAAGAACCAGGTCAGCAGAGCTGCTGTAGAGCCTGAGACCCAGGTCAGCAGACCCACTGTAGAGCCTGAGACCCAGGTCAGCAGAGCTGTTGTAGAGCTAGAGAACTAGGTCAGCAGAGCCGCTCTTGAGCCAGAGAACCAGGTCAGCAGAGCTGCTCTAGAGCTAGAGAACCAGGTCAGCAGAGCTGCTCTAGAGCCAGAGAACCAGGTCCGCAGAGCGGCTGTAGAGCCTGAGAACCAGGTCAGCAGAGCGGTTGTAGAGCCAGAGAAAAGGTCAGCAGAGCCGCTCTTGAGCCAGAGAACCAGGTCAGCAGAGCTGCTCTAGAGCTAGAGAACCAGGTCAGCAGAGCTGCTCTAGAGCCAGAGAACCAGGTCCGCAGAGCGGCTGTAGAGCCTGAGAACCAGGTCAGCAGAGCCGTTGTAGAGCCAGAGAACCAGGTCAGCAGAGCAGCTCTAGAGCCAGAGAACCAGGTCAGCAGAGCTGCTCTACAGCCAGAGAACCAGGTCAGCAGAGCTGCTCTTGAGCCATGGAACCAGGTCAGCAGAGCTGCTCTTGAGCCAGAGAACCAGGTCAGCAGAGCTGCTCTGGAGCCTGAGAACCAGGTCAGCAGAGCTTCTCTAGAGCCAGAGAACCAGGTCAGCAAGCTGCGCTAGAGCCTGAGAACCAGGTCAGCAGAGCTGCTGTAGAGCCAGAGAACCAGGTCAGCAGAGCCGCTGTAGAGCCAGAGAACCAGGTCAGCAGAGCTGCTGTAGAGCCTGAGACCCAGGTCAGCAGAGCCACTGTAGAGCCTGAGACCCAGGTCAGCAGAGCCGTTGTAGAGCTAGAGAACCAGGTCAGTAGAGCTGCTCTAGAGCCAGAGAACCAGGTCAGCAGAGCTTCTGTAGAGCCAGAGAACTAGGTCAGCAGAGCCGCTCTAGAGCCAGAGAACCAGGTCAGCAGAGCTGCTCTAGAGCCAGAGAACCAGGTCAGCACTCTGCTCTAGAGCCAGAGAACCAGGTCAGCAGAGCTGCTGTAGAGCCAGAGAACCAGGTCTGCAGAGCTGCTGTAGAGCCAGAGAACCAGGTCAGCAGAGCCGTTGAAGAGCCAGAGAACCAGGTCAGCAGAGCTGTTGTAGAGCCAGCGAACCAGGTCAGCAGAGCTGTTGTAGAGCCAGAGAACCAGGTCAGCAGAGCTGCTCTAGAGCCAGAGAACCAGGTCAGCAGAGCGGCTGTAGAGCCTGAGAACCAGGTCAGCAGAGCTGTTGTAGAGCCAGAGAACCAGGTCAACAGAGCCGCTCTAGAGCCAGAGAACCAGGTCAGCAGAGCTGCTCTAGAGCCCAGCTGCTCTTGAGCCAGAGAACCAGGTCAGCAGAGCTTCTGTAGAGCCAGAGAACCAGGTCAGCAGAGCTGCTGTAGAGCCAGAGAACCAGTTCAGCAGAGCTGCTCTGGAGCCTGAGAACCAGGTCAGCAGAGCTGCTGTAGAGCCAGAGAACCAGGTCAGCAGAGCTGTTGTATCTAGAGCCAGAAAACTAGGTCAGCAGAGCCGCTCTAGAGCCAGAGAACCAGGTCAGCAGAGCTGCTCTAGAGCCAGAGAACCAGGTCAGCAGAGCTGCTGTAGAGCCTGAGAACCAGGTCAGCAGAGCCTTTGTAGAGCCAGAGAACCAGGTCAGCAGAGCTGCTGTAGAGCCAAAGAACCAGGTCAGCAGAGCCGCTCTACAGCCAGAGAACCAGGTCAGCAGAGCTGCTCTAGAGCCAGAGAACCAGGTCAGCAGAGCCGCTCTAGAGCCAGAGAACCAGGTCAGCAGAGCTGCTGTAGAGCCAGAGAACCAGGTTAGCAGAGCTGATCTAGAGCCAGAGAACCAGGTCAGCAGAGCTGCTCTAGAGCCAGAGAACCAGGTCAGCAGACCCGCTGTATAGCCAGAGAACGAGGTCATAGGAGCTGCTGTAGAGCCAGAGAACCAGGTCAGCAGAGCTGCTGTAGAGCCAGAGACCCAGGTCAGCAGAGCGGCTGGAGAGCCAGGTCAGCAGAGCTGTTGTAGAGCCAGAGAACCAGGTCAGCAGAGCTGTTGTAGAGCCAGAGAGTCAGGTCACCAGAGCTGCTCTAGAGCCAGAGAACCAGGTCAGCAGAGCGGCTGTAGAGCCTGAGAACCAGGTCAGCAGAGCCGTTGTAGAGCCAGAGAAAAAGGTCAGCATAGCCGCTCTAGAGCCAGAGAACCAGGTCAGCAGAGCTGCTCTAGAGCTAGAGAACCAGGTCAGCAGAGCTGCTCTAGAGCCAGAGAACCAGGTCAGCAGAGCGGCTGTAGAGCCTGAGAACCAGGTCAGCAGAGCCGTTGTAGAGCCAGAGAACAAGGTCAGCAGAGCAGCTCTAGAGCCAGAGAACCAGGTCAGCAGAGCTGCTCTAGAGCCAGAGAACCAGGTCAGCAGAGCTGCTCTTGAGCCAGAGAACCAGGTCAGCAGAGCTGCTCTTGAGCCAGAGAACCAGGTCAGCAGAGCTGCTGTAGAGCCAGAGAACCAGGTCAGCAGAGCTGCTCTGGAGCCTGAGAACCAGGTCAGCAGAGCTGCTCTAGAGCCAGAGAACCAGGTTAGCAGAGCTGCTGCAGAGCCAGAGCACCAGGTCAGCAGAGCCGCTGTAAGGCCATAGAACTAGGTCAGCAGAGCTGCTGTAGAGCCAAAGAACCAGGTCAGCAGAGCTGCTGTAGAGCCTGAGACCCAGGTCAGCAGACCCACTGTAGAGCCTGAGACCCAGGTCAGCAGAGCTGTTGTAGAGCTAGAGAACTAGGTCAGTAGAGCTGCTCTAGAGCCAGAGAACCAGGTCAGCAGAGCTTCTGTAGAGCCAGAGAACTAGGTCAGCAGAGCTGCCCTAAAGCCAGAGAACCAGGTCAGCAGAGCTGCTGTAGAGCCAGATAACCAGGTCAGCAGAGCTGCTCTAGAGCCAGAGAACCAGGTCAGCAGAGCCGGTGTAGAGCCAGAGAACCAGGTCAGCAGAGCTGCTCTAGAGCCAGAGAACCAGGTCAGCAGAGCTGCTCTAGAGCCAGAGAACCAGGTTAGCAGAGCCACTGTAGAGCCAGAGACCAGGTCAGCAGAGCTGTTGTAGAGCCAGAGAACCAGGTCAGCAGAGCTGTTGTAGAGCCAGAGAGTCAGGTCACCAGAGCTGCTCTAGAGCCAGAGAACCAGGTCAGCAGAGTGGCTGTAGAGCCTGAGAACCAGGTCAGCAGAGCCGTTGTAGAGCCAGAGAAAAAGGTCAGCATAGCCGCTCTAGAGCCAGAGAACCAGGTCAGCAGAGCTGCTCTAGAGCTAGAGAACCAGGTCAGCAGAGCTGCTCTAGAGCCAGAGAACCAGGTTAGCAGAGCTGCTGCAGAGCCAGAGCACCAGGTCAGCAGAGCCGCTGTAAGGCCATAGAACCAGGTCAGCAGAGCTGCTGTAGAGCCAAAGAACCAGGTCAGCAGAGCTGCTGTAGAGCCTGAGACCCAGGTCAGCAGACCCACTGTAGAGCCTGAGACCCAGGTCAGCAGAGCTGTTGTAGAGCTAGAGAACTAGGTCAGTAGAGCTGCTCTAGAGCCAGAGAACCAGGTCAGCAGAGCTTCTGTAGAGCCAGAGAACTAGGTCAGCAGAGCTGCCCTAAAGCCAGAGAACCAGGTCAGCAGAGCTGCTGTAGAGCCAGATAACCAGGTCAGCAGAGCTGCTCTAGAGCCAGAGAACCAGGTCAGCAGAGCCGTTGTAGAGCCAGAGAACCAGGTCAGCAGAGCTGCTCTAGAGCCAGAGAACCAGGTCAGCAGAGCTGCTCTAGAGCCAGAGAACCAGGTCAGCAGAGCCACTGTAGAGCCAGAGACCAGGTCAGCAGAGCTGTTGTAGAGCCAGAGAACCAGGTCAGCAGAGCTGCTGTAGAGCCAGAAAACCAGGTCAGCAGAGCCACTCTAGAGCCTGAGAACCAGGTCAGCAGAGCTGCTGTAGAGCGAGAGATGCAGGTCAGCAGAGCTTCTGAAGAGCCAGAGAACCAGGTCAGCAGAGCTGCTGTTGAGCCGGAGAACTGGGTCAGCAGAGCTGCTCTAGAGCTAGAGAACCAGGTCAGCAGAGCTGCTCTAGAGCCAGAGAACCAGGTCCGCAGAGCGGCTGTAGACCCTGAGAACCAGGTCAGCAGAGCCGTTGTAGAGCCAGAGAACCAGGTCAGCAGAGCAGCTCTAGAGCCAGAGAACCAGGTCAGCAGAGCTGCTCTACAGCCAGAGAACCAGGTCAGCAGAGCTGCTCTTGAGCCAGAGAACCAGGTCAGCAGAGCTGCTCTTGAGCCAGAGAACCAGGTCAGCAGAGCTGCTCTGGAGCCTGAGAACAAGGTCAGCAGAGCTTCTCTAGAGCCAGAGAACCAGGTCAGCAAGCTGCTCTAGAGCCTGAGAACCAGGTGAGCAGAGCTGCTGTAGAGCCAGAGAACCAGGTCAGCAGAGCCGCTGTAGAGCCAGAGAACCAGGTCAGCAGAGCTGCTCTAGAGCCAGAGAACCAGGTCAGCAGAGCTGCTCTAGAGCCAGAGAACCAGGTCAGCAGAGCTGCTCTAGAGCCAGAGAACCAGGTCAGCAGAGCTGCCGTAGAGCCAGAGAACCAGGTCAGCAGAGCCGTTGAAGAGCCAGAGAACCAGGTCAGCAGAGCTGTTGTAGAGCCAGTGAACCAGGTCAGCAGAGCTGTTGTAGAGCCAGAGAACCAGGTCAGCAGAGCTGCTCTAGAGCCAGAGAACCAGGTCAGCAGAGCGGCTGTAGAGCCTGAGAACCAGGTCAGCAGAGCTGTTGTAGAGCCAGAGAACCAGGTCAACAGAGCCGCTCTAGAGCCAGAGAACCAGGTCAGCAGAGCTGCTCTAGAGCCCAGCTGCTCTTGAGCCAGAGAACCAGGTCAGCAGAGCTGCTGTAGAGCCAGAGAACCAGTTCAGCAGAGCTGCTGTAGAGCCAGAGAACCAGTTCAGCAGAGCTGCTCTGGAGCCTGAGAACCAGGTCAGCAGAGCTGCTCTAGAGCCAGAGAACCAGGTCAGCAGAGCTGCTGTAGAGCCAGAGAACCAGGTCAGCAGAGCTGTTGTATCTAGAGCCAGAAAACTAGGTCAGCAGAGCCGCTCTAGAGCCAGAGAACCAGGTCAGCAGAGCTGCTCTAGAGCCAGAGAACCAGGTCAGCAGAGCTGCTGTAGAGCCTGAGAACCAGGTCAGCAGAGCTGCTGTAGAGCCAGAGAACCAGGTCAGCAGAGCTGCTGTAGAGCCAAAGAACCAGGTCAGCAGAGCCGCTCTACAGCCAGAGAACCAGGTCAGCAGAGCTGCTCTAGAGCCAGAGAACCAGGTCAGCAGAGCCGCTCTAGAGCCAGAAAACCAGGTCAGCAGAGCTGCTGTAGAGCCAGAGAACCAGGTTAGCAGAGCTGCTCTAGAGCCAGAGAACGAGGTCAGCAGAGCTGCTCTAGAGCCAGAGAACCAGGTCAGCAGACCCGCTGTATAGCCAGAGAACCAGGTCAGCAGGAGCTGCTGTAGAGCCAGAGAACCAGGTCAGCAGAGCTGCTGTAGAGCCAGAGACCCAGGTCAGCATAGCTGCTGTAGAGCCTGAGAGCCAGGTCAGCAGAGCTGTTGTAGAGCCAGAGAACCAGGTCAGCAGAGCTGTTGTAGAGCCAGAGAGTCAGGTCACCAGAGCTGCTCTAGAGCCAGAGAACCAGGTCAGCAGAGCTGCTGTAGAGCCTGAGAACCAGGTCAGCAGAGCCGCTGTAGAGCCAGAGAAACAGGTCAGCATAGCCGCTCTAGAGCCAGAGAACCAGGTCAGCAGAGCTGCTCTAGAGCCAGAGAACCAGGTCAGCAGAGCTTCTGTAGAGCCAGAGAACTAGGTCAGCAGAGCTGCCCTAAAGCCAGAGAACCAGGTCAGCAGAGCTGCTGTAGAGCCAGATAACCAGGTCAGCAGAGCTGCTCTAGAGCCAGAGAACCAGGTCAGCAGAGCCGTTGTAGAGCCAGAGAACCAGGTCAGCAGAGCTGCTCTAGAGCCAGAGAACCAGGTCAGCAGAGCTGCTCTAGAGCCAGAGAACCAGGTCAGCAGAGCCACTGTAGAGCCAGAGACCAGGTCAGCAGAGCTGTTGTAGAGCCAGAGAACCAGGTCAGCAGAGCTGCTGTAGAGCCAGAAAACCAGGTCAGCAGAGCCACTCTAGAGCCTGAGAACCAGGTCAGCAGAGCTGCTGTAGAGCGAGAGATGCAGGTCAGCAGAGCTTCTGAAGAGCCAGAGAACCAGGTCAGCAGAGCTGCTGTTGAGCCGGAGAACTGGGTCAGCAGAGCTGCTCTAGAGCTAGAGAACCAGGTCAGCAGAGCTGCTCTAGAGCCAGAGAACCAGGTCCGCAGAGCGGCTGTAGACCCTGAGAACCAGGTCAGCAGAGCCGTTGTAGAGCCAGAGAACCAGGTCAGCAGAGCAGCTCTAGAGCCAGAGAACCAGGTCAGCAGAGCTGCTCTACAGCCAGAGAACCAGGTCAGCAGAGCTGCTCTTGAGCCAGAGAACCAGGTCAGCAGAGCTGCTCTTGAGCCAGAGAACCAGGTCAGCAGAGCTGCTCTGGAGCCTGAGAACAAGGTCAGCAGAGCTTCTCTAGAGCCAGAGAACCAGGTCAGCAAGCTGCTCTAGAGCCTGAGAACCAGGTGAGCAGAGCTGCTGTAGAGCCAGAGAACCAGGTCAGCAGAGCCGCTGTAGAGCCAGAGAACCAGGTCAGCAGAGCTGCTCTAGAGCCAGAGAACCAGGTCAGCAGAGCTGCTCTAGAGCCAGAGAACCAGGTCAGCAGAGCTGCTCTAGAGCCAGAGAACCAGGTCAGCAGAGCTGCCGTAGAGCCAGAGAACCAGGTCAGCAGAGCCGTTGAAGAGCCAGAGAACCAGGTCAGCAGAGCTGTTGTAGAGCCAGTGAACCAGGTCAGCAGAGCTGTTGTAGAGCCAGAGAACCAGGTCAGCAGAGCTGCTCTAGAGCCAGAGAACCAGGTCAGCAGAGCGGCTGTAGAGCCTGAGAACCAGGTCAGCAGAGCTGTTGTAGAGCCAGAGAACCAGGTCAACAGAGCCGCTCTAGAGCCAGAGAACCAGGTCAGCAGAGCTGCTCTAGAGCCCAGCTGCTCTTGAGCCAGAGAACCAGGTCAGCAGAGCTGCTGTAGAGCCAGAGAACCAGTTCAGCAGAGCTGCTGTAGAGCCAGAGAACCAGTTCAGCAGAGCTGCTCTGGAGCCTGAGAACCAGGTCAGCAGAGCTGCTCTAGAGCCAGAGAACCAGGTCAGCAGAGCTGCTGTAGAGCCAGAGAACCAGGTCAGCAGAGCTGTTGTATCTAGAGCCAGAAAACTAGGTCAGCAGAGCCGCTCTAGAGCCAGAGAACCAGGTCAGCAGAGCTGCTCTAGAGCCAGAGAACCAGGTCAGCAGAGCTGCTGTAGAGCCTGAGAACCAGGTCAGCAGAGCTGCTGTAGAGCCAGAGAACCAGGTCAGCAGAGCTGCTGTAGAGCCAAAGAACCAGGTCAGCAGAGCCGCTCTACAGCCAGAGAACCAGGTCAGCAGAGCTGCTCTAGAGCCAGAGAACCAGGTCAGCAGAGCCGCTCTAGAGCCAGAAAACCAGGTCAGCAGAGCTGCTGTAGAGCCAGAGAACCAGGTTAGCAGAGCTGCTCTAGAGCCAGAGAACGAGGTCAGCAGAGCTGCTCTAGAGCCAGAGAACCAGGTCAGCAGACCCGCTGTATAGCCAGAGAACCAGGTCATAGGAGCTGCTGTAGAGCCAGAGAACCAGGTCAGCAGAGCTGCTGTAGAGCCAGAGACCCAGGTCAGCATAGCGGCTGTAGAGCCTGAGAGCCAGGTCAGCAGAGCTGTTGTAGAGCCAGAGAACCAGGTCAGCAGAGCTGTTGTAGAACCAGAGAGTCAGGTCACCAGAGCTGCTCTAGAGCCAGAGAACCAGGTCAGCAGAGCGGCTGTAGAGCCTGAGAACCAGGTCAGCAGAGCCGTTGTAGAGCCAGAGAAAAGGTCAGCATAGCCGCTCTAGAGCCAGAGAACCAGGTCAGCAGAGCTGCTCTAGAGCTAGAGAACCAGGTCAGCAGAGCTGCTCTAGAGCCAGAGAACCAGGTCAGCAGAGCGGCTGTAGAGCCTGAGAACCAGGTCAGCAGAGCCGTTGTAGAGCCAGAGAACGAGGTCAGCAGAGCAGCTCTAGAGCCAGAGAACCAGGTCAGCAGAGCTGCTCTAGAGCCAGAGAACCAGGTCAGCAGAGCTGCTCTTGAGCCAGAGAACCAGGTCAGCAGAGCTGCTCTTGAGCCAGAGAACCAGGTCAGCAGAGCTGCTCTGGAGCCTGAGAACCAGGTCAGCAGAGCTGCTCCAGATCCAGAGAACCAGGTTAGCAGAGCTGCTGCAGAGCCAGAGCACCAGGTCAGCAGAGCCGCTGTAGAGCCATAGAACCAGGTCAGCAGAGCTGCTGTAGAGCCAGAGAACCAGGTCAGCAGAGCTGCTGTAGAGCCTGAGACCCAGGTCAGCAGACCCACTGTAGAGTCTGAGACCCAGGTCAGCAGAGCTGTTGTAGAGCTAGAGAACTAGGTCAGTAGAGCTGCTCTAGAGCCAGAGAACCAGGTCAGCAGAGCTTCTGTAGAGCCAGAGAACTAGGTCAGCAGAGCTGCCCTAAAGCCAGAGAACCAGGTCAGCAGAGCTGCTGTAGAGCCAGATAACCAGGTCAGCAGAGCTGCTCTAGAGCCAGAGAACCAGGTCAGCAGAGCCGTTGTAGAGCCAGAGAACCAGG